>JAFIDM010009631.1:203481550-203507191 GCA_023159025.1 Thereuonema tuberculata
GAAAGAAGCGTGGAAAAATTCCCGTCCTCCGCCGAGGCCGGGAATCGAACCCGCTATCTCCAACCCGCAGCCAAGCGCCCTTACCCACTCGGCTACCGGGCCCACACAATAATATTAGGCTTTTTATTTTCCAAATGGACCACTTGAGGATAGGCGGGGCTTTGTAGTTACAGATATCCCACCAGGCTACTGCTTGGCTTGTGGAATAAACAAAGCCATTTGCTTTGTTTTAACCCGTGTACAGTACATATAGAGGAAATATTATATTAAAGAAGGATGATCCAAGCGTTTTTACAGAATTATTACGATAAGGAACTGCATAGTACTGCACCATTTCGTCTTGAAATATCAAAAATCGACGATTTTTTTAGTACAGTGCAACTTGGATAATTCGAAGCTGAAGGAACCACTACAAAACTTCGAATTATCCAAGTTTTCGAATTACACAAGTTACATCTTTTAACTTTAATTTCAGGTCCACTAAATGCTTGAAAAGATTATTCTGTCAATAAGTAAATATTTATTCAGAAAGATCATGGTATGAAAGGCTTAACCACTACATGTATGTAAACAAAATAAGATTTATATTACGTAAGCTACAGTATATATTACATTCAATACAGAAAATTATAGTTTTTCAAAAAATTGTGCAATGTCTGATTGTTTTGTAGAATTCAGTCGCTTAAGGTTAGCAAAATCATCGAGCATGTTTAGTGAACTGAAAACAGCTTCACTTACGTTGGTTTGTCCTTCAATGTACCGACGAAATTCGGCGCTATCCCGTACTCGTTTGCGATTTGGCATTTCTTCTTCACACCCTTTTCCACCACGCGAATGACGGCGACCTTTTCAGCGAACGTTAAATTCTTGTACACGCGTGGTTTACTGAAAGACATGGTGACACTGACAGCAGGAAGCTCGAATGGCGTCTGAAGCGTCACGTGTCGAACAGTGGCGGGAAAAGGATTTCAGTTGTCACATGTCGAATTTCTTAACGATGAAACGCCGAAAAGTCGTTATGGTTCGAAATTTTTTATGAAAAACTTCGAATTAAGGAAGTTGAACTTCGAATTATCCACGATTTTTTAACATTGATTTAATAAGAAATTCAAGGGACTAAGAGAAATCTTCGAATTAACCACGATTTCGAATTAAAGACGTTCGAATTATCCAAGTTGCACTGTAATTCACACAGTAAGTTATATACTCGCCATATGGGCTTTCTGTTTGTTTATCCCACAAGATCTCTCAGCATGTGCTTACATACCATACGTGACGTCGGTAGGGGCGTAAACCTCAAGTAGTCCATTGGAAACGTTTACTCAACCAACTTAGCAGAAAAGGGAGATCGTTCAATAATTATAGGCATCCTTTCACAGTTTCTAAAAATATATATTTTTCAACGAAGCTACAAATTTTAGCTGCATACGTAGTTTTTGAGGTCGGGAATCCATTCAACAAATCAGTTTTAGCAAAAGTCAGTGAAATCCCACCTGAATTTTTGAGTTAAAATGTATCAATTCGTCAATGTTTTCTTCTTTTAGCGATAACAGTCGAAACTCACGTTTTCGGGAAAAAAAAATGTCTTTCGAAGATAATGAGTTTTGAAGAAGACTTATAATTGTGAATAATTCAGACATGAAATTGGGAATGTTTCTTTTTTTAACTTAAAAACAAATATAGATGAAGATCATCTGAGATATCTTATTTCATTAGCTCAGCTGTTGTTATTTCTATATTTACATCGTGTTATCAAGCAGCTGAGAGATATGGCATGTATTTTAAAACGGTGATAAGAATTCAATACGCAGTAAATATATATATATTATGTTTAACATTTAAACTGACAAAAATTAAAATTGAGATCAGTAATAGAATTACTATAGAATGAAATAAATTTATTAATTATCAGTGAGAATTGTTGTTTTCTTTTGTTAAGTTTTAAGTTTAATATTAATATACAAATTAATATTTGTATAATTATTATTCATTTCAAAATCAATCAGAACTGATACATATAATTTCTAATATAGTTATGTTTACATAGGTTAGAAAAATATTTAACTGATATATTATTTTTTCAAATTAAAGAGGTAATAGTTAAAAAAGAAATGTTTAATGATATGTAGATTGCAGTAATAAGAAATATTCATTGGTAATTGAAAATTTCATTTTAAAAATATAGGGAAACG
Source organism: Thereuonema tuberculata (assembly GCA_023159025.1). Lineage (NCBI taxonomy): Eukaryota > Metazoa > Arthropoda > Chilopoda > Scutigeromorpha > Scutigeridae > Thereuonema > Thereuonema tuberculata. Next base: position 203,483,743 of record JAFIDM010009631.1, read on the forward strand.
TAGTAGAAAATATCTGATACGCCTCACAGCGCCGTTGCTTCCTTGTTTAATTAAAGCAAAACTAATTAGTCCCTATTGAAGATTTATTAAAAATATTAGTCACAGTTTGTCTTCCTGGTTCAATTTAATTCCCATGTCTTTATTTTCGAACTTTCATGTAATGAATTTTATTCCGTTCTCATACTACAATTTTTACGAAAGCTGCCCGCCAACACACACAAATTAATCAGACTGATCGAGTCTTCATTAATTATCATACATCTAAAAGAAATTGTCAATGATTGTCTGCCAAATTGTCTGAAACAAATTCGAGCAACTTGTCCCTAATACGAAGGAATACCTTTCTGAAGAACGTGTTGTTCATTCTCGAAATAGTATCTTCTTTATTATTTAAAATGTACATAAGTAAAACAATGCCAATTTTTTTCATTCCAATTTAGGGTGCCGGCAACGTAAAAGGTTGAAATTTTGGTTTATGTCAGTGGTGATCAACCGCGGTGCTTAGAAGTTTTCAAAAGGTTTTGAGATGCACATGGGGGGGATTTAACCCTCCCCCCCTCTCCATTACATCCGAAAATGGAAGAAATCTAGGATTTTGGACTTGGTGGTCTTTAATGGAAAGTTCATTGCTACAATTTCAGTAAATCCCCCCCCCCCCCCATCGTTTTTTAAGGATACAACGTTTTTTTTTTTTTTTGGTTGAATGACGACCACCATCATAACCACTCCCATTCCGAAATCCTGGTACTCCTATAGGTAGGGGGAGATGCTTTAAGTAAAGAATAATTGTTTTACTGGGATTGTAGGCCTACAGATTTTTTTTTCTATTTTTTTTTTTTAATAATATTCTTTTTTTAATCTCAGATTATTGGAATTTATCACGTACTGTTTTATAATTTATTATATTCTTCTTTTTCTATTTTTTTATTATGCTTTGAAAGTCTTTTTTTATTTTTATTTTTTTATCGTGATAGTTATTATGTTCGTAATTGTTAAAAGGTGTAGAGTTAACTTGTATTTTGAGAGTATTTGCTATTTAAATTAGTATTAAGATGAAAAAATGTAAATTAAATTTGCCATTACGAGTTTAAAAGTCTGATATTTGATAATAACATATTCATACATTACTATCAGAAAATAAATATTGAAAGATTAAATTTACTCTTATGCATTTTTATAGGGTAACAATTAGTTGATCACCATTGTTACTTTTTAGACTAGGAAAAATTCTGCCCGAGCCCTTAAAAATTGCGGACCCGGAGAATCTTCTCTCCCTTCTCAACGATCCTGACTAAGCAGCATTTTTTACTGGATAATTCGGAAAATTTTATTAAAATAACATAAAATGATAATGAATGTATTAACGTGCAACTGTAATAAATATGAAGCGACCGTTTAAAAACATTAGAAACAGATTTAAGAGAAAATAAAAATAAAACAAGTTACAAGTTTCGAAAACCTGTAGCGGTTTTCATCATCAGACATCAGTGCATTAGTCTGATGATGAAAACCGCTCCAGATTTTCTAAACTTGTAACTTGTTTTATTTTTATAAAGCCACAACATACTCACATAAATAAATGCAATAAAACATACATTTATTAAAAGAAATTTTCAAAGAGATAAAACAATTTCATTTTAAGCTGAAGAAGAAGAGACGTTTTATCTCTTTGAAAATTTCTTTTAATAGATGTATGTTTTATTGCATTTATTTATGTGAGTATGTTGTGGCTTTATAATAATAATTCCAGAAGAGAAGAAATTAGGAAGAAATATGGAATAAGTACTTATAAGTTGTTTTATTTTTATTTTCTCTTAAATCTGTTTCTAATGAAAAGAAGTTTAACGTGCCCGATGATTCAAAGAAATAAGTAAACAAACGAAGGCACAACGTTACAAGCTAGGATTCGCACCCTGAGTTGTCACCGGGAAGAGACTGGGACGGACCGTTTCGTCCTTTTTAGGACTCATCAGCCAGCCAAACTCCATGTTTTGTGCAAACTGTCGCTTTATATTTAGAACATAAAATGATTTTATTTGCTGAGGAAATAAGCTGAAAAATTGAGTAACTTCATTTCATTGTTTGTGTATAGGATGGGATTTATAAACTTTTGTAACTTAAATTGAACATAGGAAGTATCATCATTATCATCGAATTCTGCGTCATACTTGTTTTTCTTTTTTCTTTTTTTGTTAGTGTTGCAATTTCAAATAAAATATTTTAAAAAATAGACTTCCCCTTCCGTTTTGTCGTTTTCACTTTTAATAAAAATAAATTAAATAAATCTAAATATGGGCGTGATATAGAATTGTGGCATCAGTTTCCACAGTGATAAATGATTTCCCACTTCATCCTTTGCCTAATGATTAGATAATTTTGAAATAAAAGGAAGCGATTAGATAATAGTATTTTCCATTTTATTTCATTAAGATTGTCTATGTGCCTACCCTCTCTCTCTTTCTCCTTGTATTGCTTCTCGTATAATATTGTGAAACTTTGTTTCGTTGGGTTTCGTCCTTGACTTGAGCGGAACTCTGTGTTGAGGGTAGGATGTGTTTAGGTTGGCTGCTGCTTTGTTTGGTGTCTGGCAAGAAGTACATCTGTTAAGTCACGTGGGGTTTATTTTGGCAATAACAGGTGGTGGAGTGAGGAAGGGAACCTTGAAATCGTAATGGAGATGTTGCATCGCAAAGACTTGGCAAATGAAAGTGCCCAGGAAGATGTTAAACGAAAATGTACGCCGAAAGAGCAAGCTGATAAATGGATCTCCGGAAAAATTAACGAGTCCGTTCAGTGTTTCGAAAGTACCGTGAACCGATTAAAGGTATTTAGTTTTATCCTATCCCATATTCAAAAGGTATTCCTTAACCCTTATATTTGATGTGCTTTTAGACACGTTGCTTTTAAAAGTTTATTTTCAGAATTGTTTTATTCTAATGCAGTCATCAATAATAACCGATTTGACTAAATTGTTATATAAAAAAAAGTTTCAAACACTCAAACGAAGAAATAAATAGTTTTATATTCTTTCAAACACATTTGAATGGAGAAATGACTAGTTTTCAGGATTATTTTGATTATTCAGATTATTAATCGCTATTTGTCGTTTTTCCGAAAAGAGTCTTTCATTCACAATTACAGAATGTTGAGAGATTGAAATTGTATTGCGTTGAACTGAGAGTGCGTTCGATGATAATATTGTACAAATGTGAAAAAATCCGAACTTGTTAAAACTTTCTGTTCAATCCACTATTTTAAATTTGCATCATCAAAATCTTATCATCGAAATTAACTAAATCAAAGAATAGGATCATTATAATTTGATAATAAAATATAAAGGTATTTATACGTTTAAGAAGTTTTAATATGCGCCTTGAAATTCAGTAATTTCAATAAACCACCGCACATAATTATAATTGTGTACGGTAGCTTATTTCAACTACTGAATAAAAGTATTTACTTTACAGTCCTAATAATTTTATACCTTTTTGAAGTGTGTGAAGTTCTGAAGATTTTAAATTTTTAATTTTTAAAAATAAAATTAGATATCATACAAGTGATAGTTGAAGAATTAAAATCTCTAAGCTATGATTATGTGCTGTTTTAAAAGCCTGAAAAACAATTTTAGCTAAAAAAGTATAGATGCCTACTCATTTTGAATATTTATTTATCTGTATGTATATAATCACCTACAAGAATAATGTCCATGTTGCAAAGGATTTTTATTATTGACAATTAATTGAAGTGAATTCCCCTTGATGTTTGAATTAAAGTATTTCCGCAGTTCTTTAATAGTTATCTCAATTGCTCACTTGAGTAGTCTTGGAATGCCAGACTTGAATTAAAAATAGAACACATTAAATTGACCGCGAAGTTATTTTGGCATCCCATGAAATTCAGAATTATTGAATATCCTTAATTTGACTGACTTTAGAGGTTACCTTTCTTTTCAGATTTATTGTTGGAGTAATTCTGGTTTAGTATCTATCAAATTTACTGAACAAAGCCTATCACTATTAAGAGTGATATGAACCTCCCTTTTTTTTTTTTTTTTTGGACGAACAAAATAGTATTTATCAGTAAAATTAAACTATTTGCAAATAACGAAATTTTAATTTTTTAATGCAAATCTATTTAAAAAAACATTTCGAATGAAATCCAGAGAATACAATCCAGTTAGCATCATCTGTCAACAGCCAGCTAAATAATCTCTTGATGGTATTTAAAAAAATATCAATTTAATAAGGAAATTACAGCAATCAAGTTGAATTTGTTTTGTTGATATAAATTTAAGTTTTCATTCTAGCGATATGTTGGAAAAGGATTTAATATTTTATTCAATATAGAATTGTTTATCATGTTGTATCCTTCCCTAGGGTTCTGCTAGAGAGAATTCTAGGTAGAGACTTGAGAACTATGATATCACAATTTGCTAACTTTAGCAGTCTGTGGGAATATGGGATATATCATTATTTAATGTAAAGTTGGTTTGTTTGTTTTGTTTTTAACTCAAAATATTTTGAAAAATTCTAGATTGGTTTTTATTTTAAAAGGAAATTTGTCTGAACCTGTAGATAACACAGTAAAAAAAAAATACTAGTAGTAAACCTGAGAATCTTCATTTTTGGACAGGCTATAGATATTATACAGAAATTACAGTTTTTATTTTTCTTATTTTATTTTTTCAATTCATTATTTTGTCCATCATTTTATGATGGATGGTTATATCCAGTTATTTATAAAATTCCAGTGTCATCAGAACTGAAGCAAGTCTTCAAATTCAGTTCCAGTTAAGTGTGGTTGCCAGTTTATTTATTGCAGTACTAAGATGAACATTCTTTAATTTTATTATTTTTTTTTTTTTTTGATAATAGGCTTTAAAATGTCAGTTTATCTGTTTATCCTTAAATTTATTAAAATTATAAAACAGATTGAAAAAAAACTTAATATGTCATTTAATGAATTTTCTTTTTATTAGGACTTGACTGTCATTAGCCAATTCATCTGCTGAAATTAGTACTTGCTACATTTTTCAAAATTATTAAAGTTAACTTGTCATTTTAATTTTTTTCCATTTACAAGAAAACATTATCTTTGCTATTGAATTAAATTTTAATAAGTAAATAATACTTTAAATAGATTATGTAAATATTTGTTTTTTTTTTTGTTTTTTTAAACTCTGAAACCCCACACATGATTATTTTTTCTTGTTATTTTCAGTACTTCCATCGCAATGTACGGCTAGCTGACACAAGTCGCAAGCTGAAGAGCCAAATCTGGAGCAGTGTTGTGACCATTGTTTTGGTTGAAGCTAAAGACTTATCAGCAGCTAGTGAAGGAAGCACAGCTAATCTCTATGTTAAATTTCGTCTTTCGAATGAAAAGTACAAAAGCAAGGTATAATAGTCTAATTAAGAAATCTCATTAAGCTTAAATAGAACTTTTATATATTTAAATAAGTTATATATTTTTCAAATTATTAAATATATTTTTATATATTAAATAAGTTATATATTTTCAATATGATTAGTCTTTCCATTCTACAGCCTGAATTTCGAGGATCTTGTATGGGAAATGCCCAAAATTAATATGAAAGCAATAACCTTTAAAGAACAGATAAATTATCAAAACATTGATGAAAGCTTTTCACTGTGTCTTCATAGTCCAGCTTAGCCACAGATGCTTTTTGTGCCATTAAAATCGACTAACCAATCAATCTTCATAGAGATAGACTATACATCTGCCATAAAGCAGTTAATTTCACATCCTTCAAAAACAATACTCTTAACCCTTTAAATTTAAAGGACAAATCCTAAATTATGCAGCTTTCATTGGATTATCATCTTTATCCAGTTATTCCACCACACCTCCACTTTTTCTGTTTCTCATTAAATGGATGTTTTCATTTCTTCATTAAAAACAAATTATATGTTTAACTTGTTATAAGAGGTGAGTAAAGACTCAACTTCACTATCCTTGGAAATCCACTCTGTCTTATATTTCTGCACTCCCCAAAGCACATTGTAACTGAAATTTCAGTTTTAAAACATTTCTTTCTTTGGTTTTAGCTTTAAATCTAAATGTAATCTATTCATGCAGATGAAAGACTTATTTCTTATAATTAATAAATTTTAAACTAGAAACTTATCAAATTTTAGAATTTTATTAAATGTTCCTTCCTTGTACTGTAAATAGTTTCTTGATTTGTCTTTTTCTTACTTTTCATCTTGAAATTAATAAAATTACAGTGAATTTTGATCAGATCAATTTATAATCTTAATTTCTGGTTTCCTCTTTCCAAACTCCCAAAACTTGGTTTTTCTTAGAAATTTAAAAATTCAACTTATCCAGACATCATAAATTCATACACACAACAAAATGAACTCCATAAGCAAACTGTAAAATTGGAATTTCAGTTTTAAACATTGTGTTGAATTGTGCTTCAAATTAAAATGTATTCTTTTTGTTTTTTGATGTTATGCCGTATACTTTTCATCAGTTTTCCTAATAAAATCATAGTTTTCTTAAAATAATTTTTAATGTGACAAGTGTAAAATAATGAATTATAAATTTTCATGTCCCAGAAAATTTAGTCAAATTTGAACATGTAAAAATCTAGTTTGATATTTTTGACATTCCTACAAAATCTTTTATTTAAAAGAAAAAGCACAATAAATTGATGAACAAAAGGTCAGTTATTTCTAATAATTTCTTTAAACAGTCACCATTTGTTTTTTGATTGTATTAAAATTAGTTATAAATGTAACCTTACCAAATGAGAATGCACTCAACAAGGGCTTCGAATCTCATTGATATTTAGCAATGAAAAGAAATTTTAAAAGAAGTCTTTTGTTGTTATATAATAAATATAACAAAAGACTTTTTTTTGTTTTTCTTTTAAAATTTCTTTTCATTGTTGTTCATAAGTTTTTCATTAAATAAATGCCACTGCATTGCTGTTGTAGCTGACTAGTGACTGCCATTCTTACTGTTATAAGCAACACAGATACATTTTCAAGTCACCTATCAAGATGAATGTCTCACAACCAGTTCTTATTTTAATGTAAATCTGTTTATACTTAACAAATATCTTGATTAGACATTCCTATCTGCTGAATTCTTCAAAGAAGCTTAAATTTGTTTTTTGTAGAATTACAGACTTAATGCTTTCTGTGATCATTTTTTAGTTTTCTATAGAATAAAAGCTCTCAATAAATGAAATTTATAAGGTGTACTATTTTGACAATCGCCATATTCAAGTCCATGTTTCAAATTATATATATTACTGATAAAGTGTGATATCCTTCTTCTTCAAAGAGAAACTTTATTATTTACTGGTAATTACATATGTTTTACAGACATATTTTTTAAAAGCTTAACATCAATATATTTAATATAAATTTATATTGGATTGAAATTCAAAATTTTTAATTTTTCCTATATTTTTGATATTTAGAAAATTCTTATATTACCATACACAACATAATTTGTTTTTCTTTGAGTCGCTGTAATGCAGTCAGATTTTGTATATTGATGAAGATATCAAATATGTAAACCAGCACCTTGATGACACACTCTTCTCCAGGAAATTTTTGTTTACTTCTTAAACAGCATCACTAAATTGAACAATACCTTTATAAATCAGTCCGTTCTAATAAATTAAACATTAACATCATATAAGCATCATTAGAATTATTATATAAAGCCTTCTTTGGTTGATTGTGCAGTTAAGCATAATAGGAAATTACAGTATAATAAATTCTACACACACTTGTGTATATATTTTTAATATATATAATATTTTAATATATAGTCTTTTAATATTTTATATATAGTCTTAAGATCTGATGACGGCACCTTTCTTAGTTGATGTAATAAATAAATTTTATTAATTATTAACAATAATTTTTTTCCCAGATCCTGTTAAATCCTATGCTTTGGAATTTTAATGTTAAAATCATGTTTCTAATATACATACGTATAAGATTTCAACAAATTAAAAGTGTTTAATTAGTTCTTGTGAAAGATTATATAAGAAGTAATATTGTGATATTTGATCAGAAGAAAGCAAATTTTTAAATATTGTCATTGTGTATCACTGAAAATGCTTTAGTTTGGTGAATTTGCAAGTACAATTTGACTTTTTGTAAACTTATTTTTATTAGTAACACTCTTAGTGATTCCATTCTATTGATAGCTGACTTAACATTTTATATTGTATTTGTAAGTTTTGATTATTGTATAGGCTAACAATATGTATTATTCTCTACATATTTATTTTTGTAAAGGAAACTTTATATAAATTGATGTTATTGCAAGCTTATTGTAATTTTAAATCGTCCTACTCATCTAAAAATCCTTTTTTCCAAACTGGTAACATGAATAGAGCAGTTGATTCCATGCTAAAAGTGTTATAATTTATCTTTTTCAGAGTGTCCAGAGAACTGTAAACCCACAATGGTTAGAACAGTTTGATTTACATATGTATGATGACCAAAGTAAATCATTAGAATTGGTCATTTGTGATGCCAAAAGTAAGGATGAAGTTATGGGGAAGTAAGTACTTGTTGTTTGACTATATATACATATATAAACTCTTTTCATTTTTTTTTCCTATAAATATCTATTTGGGAATGTAGCTTGCAAATTTGAAATCGATCTAAAGTAGAATTATAATAATAATAAAAAAAAAGCTTTCTATTTCGAGTTCATTTTTTTTTTTTCCAGGAACATAATTGTCATATAAATCAGATTTGCTTACCTGAAAATCCAGATCTACAAGTCTAAAATTGAGTTTATTACTTGAATATAACTAAGATTTTTAATGTCTTTAACCCTTTTTTTATAATTATTTTGAGATTGAAAGATTTAGTTCTGTTTGTACCAATCTAATTAGATCTTGTGCTTTGATTTTTATGATACTTACTTGTTAGAAGATACCATATCCTAATTAATGTTATCCAGATTCTAATTTCATTACATTCTAAGAGTTTTCTTACCTACCTCAAATTCAAACTTCAGAATTTTTGAGTTAAGAATTTTAGCTTTCAAGTAACAGTGCAGGACAAAAGAAAGTTAATCAAGTCAAGTTACCTTTTTTTTTTTCTTTAGACATCCAGATCTAAATATAGGAAGTAAAATTGTGATATTTGGTCATCCTCAGTAAGCCTTTCCTAGTGATATTGTTTCCTTAAAAAATAAAAAATTAGTATCAGAGTGGTAGAGGAAAAGTTTGATCAGATATCAGATGGCATTTATGGGATCTTGTATTTTTCCAGGATAAGCAAATGTATGATATAAGAGATTTGCATGAAATTATGAAAACAAATTATTACTAGAACAAAGCTTTCAGTTTTACTTCATTTAATTTAAATTTTAAATTGTTTAATCTTGATAGTTATTATGTAAGCATTCTAACAATCAGGTTGCAGATAAAATGTCAGAAATTGGATGGAAACTTCAAACACCTGCAACTCATGCAAAATGAAGTTTATTAATTAAAATAATCAGTGCTAGCAGTAGTACACTTTTGCCATGAGATGTAAATTTCTATATGCCATCGAAAAAACTCGAGCTACAGGACACAACTAACTCTTGGAATGTGATTTCATCTGATGTTTGATTGGAAAATATTTACCCATTAGAAAGGTGCCTGGCACTTGAAATAGTGATAGTCCATAGGGGGCAGATCTGGTGAATAAGGCAGATGAGATAAGGTTTCATAACTCAACTGGTACCACTTCTGGATCATCTGGTATGCAACATGGGGTCTCGCATTATTGTGAAGAATTATGGGCCCATGATGATTGACTCAAGTCATCTGTATCTGACAATTTTCCATTCGCAATGTAGAGTTCATGACAGTACCTGCCTGTTTTTTAATATTTGACCCAGTGACAAAAAGAGAAGTGAATCACACCAGCTGTGAACCACTAAACACTGCCCATTGTCTTTCTGGGATGGAGTACTGGCTTAGAGATGTGTTTTGGGATCTCATTGTGGTCAAAACAATGCACTAAATGTCGCCAATTATCTATTTCTCACTACACATTCTGATGCACTTCAAAATGTCATTAGTTGTGGTGAAGCAGAGAAAACTGCACATCCAATCGTCGTATTTTATGCTGTGTCAACTCACTTCTTGTGAAGTTCTTGGGAAGTTCTTGAACTTTTTGACGAGTGTTGGATTAGGTCAAGTCTTTTAGCCTCTCATCATCGTTTGCTCTTGTTGTATACCCCTTGTATACCTATATTCCTTGTGGTTCATTTAGAAGGCTCATGTTGCCAGACTTGAATTTCGTAAACTAATGTTGTGTCAAACATTCATTCACTGAGCTTTCCCCAAATGTTGTATTTATGTTGCAAGCTCTGCATAATGTAACAGTTTAAACTTGTGTAGGAAAACTACACGAAGTTGCCTCAGTCCATTGACTTCCAATGAGCAGACTCCACTTGGAACTGATGCATCAAACAAAATGATGCGGCAAGTTTGCCACTTTAAATTTGCATATCACAAATGCCATCTGGTGACATTTTAATCCCTCAAAAATAGACGCCAACTGTAAGAGGCTGCAAAACCGACAACAGCTTTGCACAACACCTGATAGTTATAAAAAGTAGTTTTAGCTTCGTAGTTCTTTCTTTGCATCATTGCTAGCAATTTCCTGGGCTGTTTTTTTGTTTCAAAAATATCATTTTAAAGATAGGTGTATTAGTGTAGTAAATTAATACTGTGAAGAATTTTGGAAGACTTGCATTTCAAAGGTTTTCTTTGTGTTCATCGAAATAAAAATTTTCAGATATTTGCTTTTATATCTTTTTTTTTAATAGAGTTCAACTCAATTCTTGTAAAATTAGTTGTGTTGCTCATAGATGTTTGATTTATTTTGTAATTGGAATTAGGTTTTAATACAACATTTAACTTTCTGTATATTTCTTTAGGTGCTGTATAGATTTAAGTGTTTTAGAATATGAAAAAACACACCGTCTTTGGAAAGACCTTGATGATCATGCGGGATCAGTTTTTCTCCTCCTCACTATCAGTGGCACGACAAGTGCAGAAACCATAACTGATTTAACTAGTTACGATCCAAATCCCAAAGAACGGGAAGCTTTACTTGGAAGATATGTAAGTATTAGGGTAATGAAAATCAAAAATTAAAATTCTCATTTAAATTTCTTACATACATTTTTTTTTTTAAATAACTCATGTAATTTGGAGTATTAGTCTTTACTTAACCAGATTCTATTCTCCTTTCTAGTTGGAATTTCCAACAAACTGGAGTTTTTTTTTTAAGATCTGTTTTTATTTCATTTGTAGAGATTGATATCTAATTTTAGCTAGCACTTACCAAACTCACATGATTTATATTAATTTTACCATATAATTTATATTATATATTTTTTTTTAAATGAAGTTTTAAAATAAATCTTTGACTGAATTATCGGGCAATAAGCTTTCTCTTCTAGACTTAGAAATTAAAAAGTTTCTTTCCAAACAATTTAGTCAGGCAAGTATTGGAGTGACCTTCTTTGATCTTTTTGTCATGTTAATTCACTAATCATCAGAAATTCAATTTCCTGAGAAATAAAACCTTATGCAATATAAACCTGAAATTTTAATGTACTAAGCTTTCCTTTGGAATTTTCTAATGTTTTTTGAAGCTCCTTTAAAATATGTATTAAAATTTGAATTAAACTGTATAAGGATCTACCAGACAGTCTGGGATTAACATGACCAATGATGTCAAGTTTTTGTAAGTTCTTAATTATTAAGAAATAGTAGACTCTTTAATTGTTCTGTCTCTTATGATTATATCTGTACCTTGCAAACAAATTATGTCAGTGATAGTCATATAAGAATTTTGTTATGAACAATTAACTTCAATCTGCTAAAACAATGTTAAATTCAATATGTTGTAAGAAAAGATAGATAAGTGTGATTTTAAAGCTGTTTTTGGCATCTGTTCTGATAGTTATTTAGAAAGGGAAGCAGCAGTCTTTAAACTATTAGAGGTTATCCTTTTTTCTTTTTCTTTTTTAAGAGAACTGAGATTTATTAAATATATTTTAAGTTTGTGAAAAAAAGGTATTTTAAAAGTAATACTTTCTTTCTTGAAGCAGTAGAGCACATGAAGAAATAACAATTACATTCTTTTTTCTTCCCCCACATAAATTTTACTTTAGAGTTTACTGAGGACTTTCCAAAACTTAAAAGACATAGGTCATTTGACTGTCAAAGGTATTTATTTCATTCTTTTCATTTATTTATTTATTTATTTCAAATATTTTCTTTTCAAAAAATTTAATATCCAATAAATATAATTACCTCAGAAATTTTAAAGCATATTAGAGCAATTGAAAAATGGTAAGATAATTAAATACTCATTTATAATTTACTTATAGTTTACTGATTGCTTGCTTATTTTGCTAGTCTAAAAATTTAGTAAATTAAAAAATACCTTATAATTACAAATATTCAAATGTACTTCCTAACTTTTATAGTCTTGGTAGTGTTTAAGATAGATTACAATATGTACAGATATTTTGAAGTTAATAAATTCGCTAATTTTTTTTTTAGTATTTATTAAAATTAGTGATTTAAAAAAAAATTGTATGATTTCCATTGATTTAATTTTTAATTAGTTTTTGAAATAATGTTAATTTTTAATTAGTTATGTTATGAGCTGCAAAAAGCTGTTAATTTTTGGATTAATATTGCTTTGTCTCTTTCAGTATACAAAGCTCAGGGTTTAGCCTCAGCCGACATAGGAGGTCAGTATATATTTTTTAAATATAAGTGATTTTTGCACATTGCACTTACAAGGAGTCGACATGGCCTGTATCTTTCAAATGTGAGTGCCCTTTTGTGAGGTGAAATTATACATAATTTACTTAAATATATATATATATATATACATTGGGGCCAATGCCCTACAGATTTCGAGATATTCAGCATTATTTTCATCGATTTTCAAGTATTGCCTTATTAGCTTACTTCTATCTGAAGAAAGCAAGTGTTATGGTGGAGTAACGGTATGTTATCGGACTGCTAAGCCCATGGTACGGTGTTTGAATCCCGTGCAAATCCCATGTAATTTTTTTTTTTTTTTTCATTTTTTTTTTTTTTTTACTTTATTTTTTTTTCTCTTTTTTTTTTTTTATTTTTTTTTTGTTTTTTTTTTAGGGATGGACAGGACTTGATATTTTGGGAAATTTTCGGAAAAATTATAATCCCGTTTATCGGGCGGGATTTCTTCGGAATGTGATTTCGCGATTTATTTAAATTCAACAAAAGGCTTAATAATGCTGGGATTATTAATCCTGGCAACTGAAGACTACAATAAATCATTCAGAAATACTCTGGACTATTTATTTTCCTTCTATCTCCAAATATTATATCAACAACAAAATATTTTTCGTCATGGCGTTAGTGATCGACATGGTAAAGATGAAGATACATGGTAAAAAGTTTTGCAATAAAAAGTATAAAATGTTTTTGTTTGTTATTATTATTGTCATCCATATCAAGTTTCAAAACCCGAACAACTATTTCCCATTTACTGAAGGAAGGACAATCCCGTCCCGTCCCGTCCTAAAAATCCAATCCCATCCATCCCTACTTTTTATTTATTTATTTATTTATTTATTTATTTATTTATTTATTTATTTATTTATTTATTTATTTTTTTTTGCCTTCTTTCTTCATGATAACCAAATGTAAGTTTTTTTCCGTTTATGTTATGAATATTAGACAGAAAGCCAATTTAAGATTAGAAGTAAATAAATAATATTCTCATTAACTTTTGTTTTTAATTAATTAGTTACTTAACTAAACTTTTTTTTTTCTTATCATGTTGTGATGATACTCAGTTACTGTGTTTGTATTTAAAATTATTTCAGTTGCGCTTTTATTTTAGGAAAAATTAAGCTTTTATGTAAGAGTTTTAAATGTAATACTTCACTAACTGAATTTTAGTTTTTCTTTATATAAGTTTTTCTATTATTAAGTAACTAACCTTTTTTTTTTAATATGCTAATAGTCATATTATAAGAAAAGAAAAAAAAAAGAAAAGTTATTTTTAAGTAATTATATACAGTATATGTTTTAATTTATTTTTCTGAATTAAAGTACTTCTAATTAAAAACCAAAATTAACGAGAAATCTAACTGTTTTTTGGGGTTTTTTTTTTTTTTATAATAAAGAAAAACTAAAATTCAGTTAGTGAAGTATTACATTTAAAACTCTTACATAAAAACTCTTACCTAAAATAAAAGTGCAACTGAAATGATTTTAAATACAAACAGTAAATGAGTATCATCACAACATGATAAGAAAAAAAAAAGTTTAGTTAATTAACTAATTAATTAAAAACGAAAGTTAATGAAAATATTATTTATTTACTTCTAATCTTAAATTGGTTTTCTGTCTAATTTTCATAACATAAACGGAAAAAACTTACATTAGGCTATCATAAAGAAAGAAAGCAAAAAAGAAAACAGAGAAAAAATAAAATTAAAATAAAATTTTTAAAAAAATTACATGGGATTTACATAGGATTCAAACTCCGTACCATGGAATTAGCAGTCCAATAACATACCGTTACTCCACCGTAACACTTGCTTTCTTCAGATAGCAGTGATCTAATAAGGAATACTTATCAATACAAAATCAATGAAAATAACACCAAATATCTTGAAATTTGTAGGGTGTTGGCACCAATATATATATTTGAAGTACTTTAATTTCACAAAAGGGCACAGTTCACATTTGAAAGATATAGGCCATGTCGACTCCTTGTTAGTTATGTTTGTTATATTTTCAGCAAATATATCTTATCCGTTTTAACAATTTTAATCACATTGAATATGTCTCCTTACACTTTGCATCAAAGACACTAAGCATTTGTGAAATTTTTAGAATTAAAAAAATAAAATAAAAAGTTTTGTAAATGCTGTTATTGGTTTCTTTCCATGTTAAGCTTTCACTAACTTTTAAAATTTATACTGCAGAACCAATATTTTGTAGGTTTTTCCAAAACCCATACTTCATAAATAATTCCCAATTGTCTTTTTTTATTGAATTAGGAAAAAGCGATCCATTTTGTGTTTTGGAGCTTGTTAATGCCCGCCTTCAAACACAGACAGAATATAAAACACTCAGTCCCCAATGGCAAAAGATTTTTACATTGTAAGTATGATAGATTTGTTAATTGTTAATTTGTTAAATCTACCAAACTATTTCAATTTAGCAGTGTAGATTTAATGAAGAAATCAAATCTTTTGAGCTCCCCCTTCCCCCAATTCTACAAAGTTTTAATTCAAATTTTCAAAAACTTAATTTTAAAGGACATTACTTAATATAAGAAGTGCATGCTGTCTTAACATTATTGATTTATTTTTAATTATATTTTTGATATCTAATATCTGATGTATGTTATTTCAAATCAATTAATTCCCTTTTATTCTACAAACTGATAATGAACAGAAGATTTGTTTAATGCCAACTAACTTCAAACTTTATACTGATGTGAATGATGCTCATTTTATTCTCATTTTAAATTTTGGCATTCTCTTTCTTTGAATTCCTGTCAGCTAATCTTCTATGGCAAGTAAGGGCATACATGCGGTCAACGAGAGCCACAATCTGGATTTTCGTATATATATATATATATATATATATATATATATATATATGAGAGAGAGAGAGAGAGAGTCAGTCACACCATAGTCACGTTCCATAGTATTAAATACACAAACAATTTCAATTTAATTACATTTCTACACAAATCTTAATTGCTATATAAAGTTTAAAAAATACATATATAAGAAAATAAAAAATGAGAAAGAAAACACAAACAATTAGTTCAAAATTTAATATTTTTTTTCTTTTTTTAAATTATATTTTTATCAAGAGATATTGGGAGCCACACTTAACCCAGCGAAGAGCCGCATTTGCCCACGTCTGTTCTATGGATATCTTATCAATTTTAAAGAGAAAAACAAGATGCTTCTGTTCGGTTTTAATTACAAACCTATCAAATTTTGCAAACACTTAAAATCAAACCTTATATAAAGAATACCTGTCAGGAACCTTACTGCAGGATACCCAAGAGCAATAGCTAAACAACTATAATAGGCTAGAAATGGTTCCCCATTTGAAAATACTACAGATTAATGTTTATACGAGACTTCAGTATTCTAATGCTATGGATTTTTTTGATTTTTTTTTTTTAATCTTGCTTTAGTTCAAGGGAAAAATAATTACATTGATGAATTTACAGGCATCATTTATCTCAAAGTTTTATTTAAAGTTTCTAAGTTCTTTCAAATGTTTTTGGCTTTGGAAGGTTTATACTTATGTATTTGTTGCTAATTTAAATGAACTTATTATTTTCAGCAATGTTAAAGATGTGCATTCAGTTTTAGAGGTGACTGTGTATGATGAAGATAGAGATCATAAAGTTGAATTTTTAGGCAAAGTCGCCATCCCTTTACTAAAGGTATTTTCAAAGTATCTTAAAGCATTTATTTTTAGTTTATTTTTTAACATGAAAATCACTTAAGGCATGGGCATAATACATTAATAAAATAAGAATAGTGCGAATTTGTCAATAATACTGCATTTTCAATTTCTGGGACAATTGCCTCGGTGAATTTCTTGAAAAAAAAAAATTCCTTACAATAAATTAAAGGTGAAAGTAAAAATAATAGAATACTAAAATATAGTAAATTAAGGTTTAGTAAATAATACATATATGCTTTGAATTATTCAGGGCGATTGAGCAGTGCCACTTTTACTATATATAAAATTAGATAGTCTTATTTAATTTTCTCAGTACTATAAATATGCCTTATTTTTGTTAGAAATGACTAATGACAGATCAATTAATGTTTCCAATTAGTTAAATTCAAAATGTTCAGTATGAAATTTAGAATTTTATATAGTGCTAAATTAAAATTCAAAATGATAGTACATTGATTTTTTTTTAAATGCTCACCACCTCTAGCTACTCTTGATCTGTAAAAATAAATGCATTTATTTATTTTTTTATTTTTTTTTGCTGGTGTCGCATCCAAAACCATAAGTTTTTATGTTAAACTAGTTTCATAATTCATACACTTTTGCTGAAGTTAGATGAATCATCAATAAAACTTGGTGCAGCTTAGCCACAGATGCTTTTGCACCGTTAAACTCTACTAACTAACCAACCATCAATAAAATCATATTCATAAGGAAATTCAAGACTGATATTTGATATAATAAAAATTTCAATTGTTTTCTGTAATGGGTTTTGATTTTAATGGGAAAAAATCAAAATGCTTTAGCTTATTTTAAATAAGTATCATGTTGAAAATGTATCATTTCTTTTTTAGATCTTAAAATATTGATTTTTTTTTTTTTTTAACAGATTCATAATGGTGAGAAAAGATGGTACGCTCTGAAGGATAAAAAGCTACGATCTCGAGCTAAAGGACAAATATTGCTTGAGTTAGAAGTTATTTATAATCCTGTAAGAACATGTTTTTATATATGTATATATACTGTATATATTTGAGAAAATTAAAAATAATAATAAATTTGAACAGATTAAATAATTTTAAAAAGTATTTGAAATTGATTTTTAAAACAGTTTTTCAAGTGGAAATAACTTTTACATCACCATTTTCAGTAATTCTGTTGAATCCTTGGTTGAAATTTCTGTAGTTGTATAATTTATTTCCAATGAAACATTAGGGAATGAAAAAAAGATAAAAATTCAGACAACACATTAAAACAAAATTAAAATTAAAACATCTTAGAAAGTGCTAATTGTTTATTTTTTTCCCTTCCAATTTAGATTCCCAAGCATAAAACAAGCTTGCTTTTTTTTTTTAATTGCTAAAACTTAGCTTTTACCTAGAAAACTAAGCATTGGATCGTTTCATAAGAAATGTTGCTCAGATGAAAAGTGATACATTTACTTAATATAATATGTGCTGTTTACATGAGTCATGGTCTTTTGAATTTCTTCAATTTTGTGTATTTATTTGAACCACAAAAAAGTTGTTTGACATAAAGAATTGTGCACAGTTTTGTATGATCTTTTGGACTTGGAAGTGGCCCAAAGCATTTGTGAAAATATCATCAACAAATACAACATTCAGTTGTGTTTTTCATTTTCATGAAGAAATTTGTTCTTTGCATTTAAGAAACAAAAGAGATCCATTCCTGAGATGCATTATCATTTGTGATGAAAAAAAGGATTTTACATGGTAATTGTAAAAGATCAGGACAGTGACTTGATACCATCAAGGCTCAAAGCACATCCCAAAACAAACGTTGCATCCAAAAAATTAGTAACAATATGATAGACAACCGAAGGAATCATTCACTGTTCTTTACTATATAACCAGGTCAGACAATCACATCAGAAGTTATTGAAATGAACTTGAAATAATGCCCCTAAAATTACTCTAAAATTAACTATATTTGGTAAACAGATTGGGTCTCATTATTTTGCATAACACTGCATCATGCTTTCCTGAAAAATACAGTGCAAAAATTTCGACAACTGGAATATAAAATTCAGTTGCTTCCAGCATTACTGTATTTGTCATCAATAGATTAAAGATGATTCCACTTAAAGATGAGTTTGAAGCCCTTCCTCTTTTATGAAAAATTCAGAGATCAACAGACTGTTGTTGACGCATTCAAAGAATTCATTGCCTCCAAAACCCAAGATTTAAAAAAAAGGAATTTTCTTATTCCTAAATTACTTTTTCCTTTTCACTAAAAAAGAAAAAAAAAAAAGCTCTTTCAATTTGAAAGTAATGGTGTTTCACTAATACAATTCTTTGTATTAAATCTAAATTCCTTTATATTTAGTTTTAATATTATTATTAGCAATAGGTTGGCTGAATTTATTGAAATAACTTATTTTTTTTGTAAATAGTTACGGGCAAGTATCAGAACTTTTGATCCAAGGGAAGATAAGTACATGCAGCAAGAGCAGAAATTCAAGAGACAGGTAAAAAGCACTCAGATTTGTTTTAGATTTCAAAATAGTAAGCCTGAAGCATATTTTTTTTTTTTGCAAGCACAAAAGCTTTTTCATAATTTATGACAATGTCTTGCATTTCAAAATTTACAGGAAACAAATTGAAAAATTTCTAAAATAAACAACAATTTTATCTTACAGTTAACTACGGAATAATTCAGAGAGACAAAAAAAGAAGGAAAAAAAACTAAATTTTTATTTAAATGATGAAAAATGGAAATACAATGAGATGCACAATCAAATCTCATCGTATTTCCATTTTTCATGTTATATTTCATGCACGTTAAGCCTTATTTATTTATTTAAACTAGTTTCAGAATTTTTATGTACATAATGAAGCTAAAATTTAAAAAGCATATACTGTCGATCATTGGTTTACTTATTTTTAAATTTATATGAAATGCAATTTAAAAGCATAGGCTTTTTAAGGTCATTAAATGAAACAGAAATAAATTATACTTAATATACAAGGTGGATGTATTGATATGATATTCCATTAACATTTAGTGTTATGAATCAAAATATCTGGAAGATAAGTCATTAAATTCCTTGTTTATTTTTTTAATACAAATATAACAAGAAGTTATTATAGTTTTTCTGTATGAAAATTTTGAACTTAAATGTTAAGAAATGTAGAAGCAAAGCTATTCAGATAAAGATAGCAATTGCAATCACTTAAATGTAAAAAGTATTAACAAATATTAGAAAAGAACAGCCAGTAAAAAACAAAAAAAAACATAATTTTTGTTCATCAAATCAAACCTGAAATGTGACTGAAACAGTTGATTGCAACAAGAAACTACGAACAGTTTACAAAATTTTGTTGTAATTCTTAAAGAGATGCCATGCTTTTAGTATTGTACTTAGATATTTCAGAGGAAATCAGCTTCATTATGAAAGATATTACCTATTTAAGAGATTACATAATTAATAAATTTAATAAGATGGCAACAATTTCTATATAACTGAATAATATGAGAAATCCCTAGTAACACCTTATAATCAACACTTCAGCCTGGGATTGTAGAAGTATTCTATAGTGATGGTAGAAGGCTTAGAAAAAAAAAAAAATAATTTTGTTTAATTAAAAGTAACAGTTTCTAATTATTTTTAAAAAAAAAAATGTTTTTTTGTTATTTGAAAATTAATTTAATGAATTCTAAACTTTATTTATTTACAAACAGTTTCTTGTAAGGATTTTAATGTACTTAAGTTTATTTTAATTATTTAAAATTTCAGAAATTTATTGGTTTATTATTATGGTGGTTAGGCTTAAAGTGTATGGAAAAAGATAATGAAACAAATTTAAAAAAAGAAAAGCACTTTTCTTTGAATAAGGATATGAGTTTTTTACGTCTTACAGTGTGTATAGTTCTCTGAAATTGTTGGAGACTAATTACATCTTTATTTTAAGGAAGGGCCTTTTTTTTGTTTTGTTTTTTTGTTTTACATTTCAGTTATTTTCATTTTTTATGCCATGCAATTTTGAAAAAATACTTTTAATTAAGGTGTTTTTTATACTCTAACTTCCAAAAGAATTTTGGACTCACTGATGTTGCTCTCTGTTGTTGTTTTTAGTTTGTCTGCTTGCCAATTGGTCACTATGACAGGATCCTAGTTACATTCTCCATTAGTTTGAGGATTACATTTTATAGAACAGTAGTCAGTTTAGCTGTCTGCTGAACTTGCTGACTAATCAATTATTGAGAGCAAAAGATTAATCAAGCAGTCATATGGATAAAATTTTAATAATATTCAAAATTTCAACTCTTAAATAACTATAACAACTATAGTGCATTAGGTTCATTAAATAACCACACCAATTATAGGTTCATGAGCCATTATTACATAGCATCTGTGATACAGTATGATATATTATTCTGTTAAGGAAGCTTATGCAAAGAAAGAGCATGAATTGCCCAAGGCCTTAGGGTTCAACTTTGAATTACCAGGGTGGACAAATGCTTTGGTATTTAATCAAGTAGAATTCCTAGGTACATTTTGAAGACTTTGTATTTCTAGCTTACATTTTCATGTTGAAAGTGTAATATGAAACTTTTCTGTCCCAATTTGAATAGGCTTATTTAAAAAACATAAACCAAAACAAAGATAAATGCAAATAAGAAATTTCCATAAGCAAATGAATATAAAAAACGGGAATCAATAAAATGCACAGTTGTTTGCTTTCATGCCATAAGCTGTCATTGACGGAAATTGCCATCGGTGAAAGCAAACAACTGTGCATTTTATTAATTCCCATTTTTCATGCTGTATTATACACACATTAAACTTTCCTACCTACCTACCAATGATTAATAAAAATGAAAAGTATATAGTTAATATTTTAGTAAGTTACCAGATATAATTTGTAAGTGAAAAATTTCAGGTTCAACAAATTAAATATGCATTCTTGCATATCCGCAACACCTGGAATGAATGGATACATTATTATCTACAATTACTGAAATGATGGTTTTAAATAGTGAATGATTATATGAACTAATATTCAGTTATGATTTTTTTCTTTTGTGAATGTTAAATTTGCATTGATAGTAAAAAGCATATTATCTCAAGAAACATAACTTTGTCAATATCTTTCAAATTAAAAATCGTCATCTTGAATAATTTCAATAAAAACTTGATTAAGCTTTCTTTAAAGTTCTCTTTGTGATTGAAGTTGATAGTGAAGTAGTTTAAGATTTATTTTGTGATAATTGTTACAGAATAATTTAAATTCTCTAATATTTATCATTTGGTTGTAACCAAATATTTTTTCTTGAATAAATGGAACTAAATATCGAATTTTAAAATTTTAGACAAATTCCTTTTGAGCCTATCGAAACGCAGGCCAAGGATTTGACATTTTTTCTATTATTGTTTATTTTTGGTTGTGTTTTGCTTTTGTGGATCCTGCTTCCGGGAGCGAGAGTAGAATTCTTATATATTCATACCTTCTGAGCCTGTCATAGATGGAGTTTGTCTGGCTGATGAGTCCTACAGAGGACGAAACAGCCATCCCAGGCACACTCCGGTGACAGCTCGAGGTGCGAAATCTTTTTGGTTCCTTTGTGAGTTCCGTAGTTATCATTTTATCAAATTTAAAATTGTTCGATAATATGATTATGAATTCGCCATTAAAAGTAAATATGAAGCAGTTCTGTTCCATTACATAAGTTCAGAGTGTTTATTTCAAAAATTTTACTTGTTTTGGAAGTCCATCTGCAGACGCCATGGATGAAAAAGTATGAAATTTGTACATGTTCTATTCAAGGCAAGCAGAAGAGATTCTAACTAAGAATAAGGATTAATTTGTATTTTTAACATAGAACAAAGTGCAGTCATTGCTTAGTGAATTGCTTGTAATTTAAAATTTAAATTCCACCTAAGGAAGTATTCCTTTTTTCATTTAGAGAGATTAAATATTTTTTTTTTTTTTTTCAAGTTGTTTTTCAAGCCTTGTTCGTCTTACAAACAAAAGACATTCAGGGAAATGCTTTTGTTTGTTTTGATATTTTGTTCTTTCCTTGATTATCACATTCTTCTATGGATAGCATAATACAGATTACAGATTGGTTATATGTGGATGGCAGTGCCATTTTTCTTGTATAAAAATAATATTGTATGTTAAGACAATCAGTTCACAAATTTTGTTTTAGTTTATTCATGGAATGCTCTCTAGCTGGATCTGAAGTTTAATTTATAACTATATGGTGATTTCTGACTTCAATGACAAGTTAAATTAAAAACTCAAATATACATAAGAAAAATATCCAATTCATGTTATCTCTTTATTACTGTTAGTAGTAAGTTTCTTCAATAATAAGTTCAAATTGAATAATATCTTCCCACACAACACAGTAACATATTATGTTTGTACTAGATATCCAGCATAGACATTTGAGATATCTACTCAATATCTGCGATACGTATATTATACATAAATTATATGCTCAAATGCTATGCCGATCTACATATGTGGTATGTTTAATAGATATCTATTATACGTATATCCTACGTATAATATACATCTGTATCTCTATTATATGTATATTCTATGTATAATATAAAGCTGTATCTCTATTATACGAATATCCTACATATAATATACATCTGTATAATATCTATTATACATGTATCCTACTTATAATATACATCTGTATAATATCTATTATACATGTATCCTACTTATAATATACATCTGTATAATATCTATTATACATGTATCTTACGTATAATATACATCTCTATAATATGTATTATACGTGTATCCTATGTATAATATACATCTGTACAATATCTATTATACGTGTATCCTACATATAATATACAGCTGTACAATATCTATTATATGTGTATTCTACATATAATATACAGCTGTACAATATCTATTATATGTGTATCCTACGTAT
>JAFIDM010009631.1:203507201-203532814 GCA_023159025.1 Thereuonema tuberculata
ATATGTGTATCCTACGTATAATATACAGCTGTACAATATCTATTATACGTTTATCCTACGTATAATATATATCTGCATAATATATCAATATATTATGTGTGTATCCTACATATAATATACATCTGTATAATATCGATTATATGTGTATCCTATGTATAATATATAACTGTACAATATTATATGTGTATCCTACATATAATATACAGCTGTACAATATCTATTATATATATGTATCCTGCATATAATATTCAGCTGTACAATATCTATTATACGTTTATCCTACGTATAATATACATCTGCATAATATCTACTTATAATGTATGAGTATCCTACTTATAATATACACCTGTACAATATCTATTATACGTGAATCCTACGTATAATAAACAATTGTATAGATATGTAATATCTGTATATTCTGTGTATAATTTTCATCCTAAATATATCTTATTAAACATTCAAATAGATGTCTACAGTATGTCTACTTAAATTTCCAAACAGTATCTGTTATAATCTACTTAAAATCCATTTTTCAAAACAAATATCTGTATTAGAACTATTATAGTTTCAGATATTTTCAAATGTAAGATTTAGTAATTTGTACTGGGCACATTAAAGACATAAGTTTTTACATATTTGATAAATCTAACTGATGTACTACAGATAGTTTGGAAATTTAATAGACATATTATGGGCATCTGTTTGTATATTTAGTAGATTTTGCTGTAGTGCTCCGAAATACGAAACTTCTAGGTTGAAAGTTCAAGATGTACTTGGTTTTCTGTCTGCAGATTTTCAGATGTAACAAAGTAGTAAAACCTACAATGAAAGCCTTTATTAAAGGTTCTACAGCAATATTAATTGAATTAAGATCATTACAGATTGCATCTTCGGCTTTGTAAATATATTTTTTTGGAATAAGTCATAGCTAATTCACAATGCCATAAGCTTTAATGCAATTTCTTATTTTGAAACAATGTCATGGTTTGACTAATCATTCCTCCATTCTTAACTTCTCTTTAGATTCACAAATGAAGAAAAACAGTGTTCCATTTAATACTCCTGCAAAAGAAGGAATTAAATATTTTTATTTTATAACTATGTAGAGTAATATTTAATATTACTTATTTTTACTAGTGAGATATTTTTTTTTGTTTAGGGCATGGGAATATATAGGTGGGAGGCCTAGTCCCCCCCAACCCATTGAAATCTCAAAATCTTTAGATTGGTACTGTTATCTTTCATTTTTTTTGGTTCAATAGCAAGTTGAAGGGATCTTTTTGTCCACCCCTCCCAATTCTAAAAACTTTCTTCTTTTTCATGGTTTTGCTGACTAGTTTGGTCCCCTCCAAAATAAAATTCTATATACACTGACTGCTCAATTGAAAGTGGACACCTGAATGTTTCATCCCAACAGTAAAGTTTGGCGGTGGTGGTGTGATGGTGTGGTTGTTTCTCCTGGTTTGGATGTGGTCCGTTGGTTGTGATCGAGGGGAACATGGCATCCACACAGTATCTGGACAATTCCATGCTTCCTACATTGTGGTCGCAGTTTGGTGAAGGGCAATTTGTGTTCCAGCACAACAAAGTGCCGTGCCATAAGGCCCGTGTTGTCAGCACCTGGTTTCCGGAGAATAATGTTCAGGAACTTCAGTGGCTGGCCCAGAGTTCGGACCTCAACCCTATTGAACATCTGTGGGATGAATTGGAGCGCCGGATTCGTATCCAATTTTTGAATACGACAAACACGCATCCAATTTTTGCAGGCTTATAAGGAGGAGTGGCAAAAATACCGGTTGCTTGCTATCATAAACTGGTGGAGAGCATGCCACAGCATGTGGATGCTGTGCTTCGGGCAAAAGGCCACAGTACGTGCTATTAGATACGCAGTAAATAAAGCATCTGTTCCATACCACAGGTGTCCACTTTCAATTGAGCAGTCAGTGTATACCAATACTTTAGAGACAAAGACTGGTAAATTTATTCTATGTGCATTTAATTTAATTAATAAGAGTGCTTGGAGATCATGAAAGCACAACATTATAAAATTGTTTATGATTTTAAATATTCTTTAAAATATGATAGAATTCCTTCCTCAATTAAAATACTAAGTAAATTACACACCAAAAATTCTTTTCTTACAAAACATCTTACAATAATAACTAAGCAATTACTATTTTGTTTTTGTCATCCACAATAGTGATAATATTAGTTAGTTAAGGAAACGTTTAAAAATGCGCTGATCAAACAAAGTACAGTGGAACCTCGCTATTCGTATACAATCCGTTCCTGGAGGCAGTTCGAATGGCGATTTGTACGAATGGTGAATCATTTTTTCACATAAGATATAATGTAAATTGGATTAATCCGTTCCAGACCCACAGATGATTGCTTATTTAAACCTTTGTAATAATATTTTAAGTATAAAATACATAAAAACTATGAAAACAATATGGTTGATTTCGCCATGCCGTACTGAGTTGCCAGGTCAGAGACACGAGTTCCACTTTCAAACTTCGCAACGAGTTCTTTTTTCAATTCAATTGTCCTTCTCACTGCTTTCCTTTTAGGATTGATTGAATCAGTAATCTTTATTGGACCCATGGCTGCACTATTTTTAATAAAAATAACAAAAAATAACAATAAAATAGTACAAATTTTCTCGAAGCTCGTGTGGATGATGTGTAGCGTACGGAAGCTAGCACGAGACTGAGCTGAAGCAACCGCATGGCGCGGCCAGTAACAAGGTCACGCTGTCCGAATCGCGGGGCAAGCGTACAAATGTCGAGTTGAATTTTACTTGAAAAAGTTGGACGAATAACGAATTGTATGAGTAGAGAGGCGGCCGAATGGCGGGGTTCCACTGTAATTGAAAAGTTGACATAACACAGTCTAAAAATTATTTTACTTTCAATGGAAAGTAAGTTATAGCTATAATTTAGAATGTTTTTATTTTTTGCAGTAATCCTGGTATAACGTACAAAAAATAATTTAAGTGTATACTTAAAACTTCATCAAAATATATAATATATATTACATAGTATATCTACTGCATAAATATAGTTGCCTCCTGTAGTTATTTGATTTGACAAGTCCAGTATCAGTTTTCTTTCTGTGAAATCTTCATCATATCTAAACTAGACATGGAAATTACTGTGTAATTGTTGGAGACCAGAATTTTAAAAAATTACTATAAGAGCCTAGTTTAAATTTTATTTTATTT
Source organism: Thereuonema tuberculata (assembly GCA_023159025.1). NCBI lineage: Eukaryota > Metazoa > Arthropoda > Chilopoda > Scutigeromorpha > Scutigeridae > Thereuonema > Thereuonema tuberculata. Next base: position 203,510,425 of record JAFIDM010009631.1, read on the forward strand.
TTATAATATTGCTTGTTTTTGCAGCAAGAGCCTTTCATTGTATTGTCAAAAAAAAAATTTCCACACATTAAACTAGTTGTTATATGTATTCATTTTTATAATTTAATCCTTCCTAAGCTTAGCAGTTGCCAGTGGGTATTAAATTTCTGCCCTTTTTTATTCTTAATTTATTAATTGTTGTTTTTTAATACAAAAGTTCTTGATTTTGCTTATATAGATACCTAGATATGAATTCATTACTTATGGGCATGCAACTACTAAAAAAAAAGCTGGTTGATTATAAACATTATTATTTTACGTTCATGAAACTTATAAAAGAACTACTTTAAAATAGAAGTGTCAGCATAAATATATATAAATATGATAAAAAGAAAGAAAGCTTGCTTAATTAATCATCCCTGCCTATTTGGTGAAAAATATAAGAATTGTTAAAAGGACTTAAGAAAATTAACAACTAAAATTAAAACACTCGACCTTTTATTGGGTTGGCCAGAAAGTTTGTTAGTTGTTTTACGTAAGTTGGCTATAGTAGCCCTTGGATGTCTTTAATGTCATTCGACACCATTTGGTTAGATTTTATATTGTCATATCAGCGTGCATTGAAAACAAAAACTGATCAAAATTGATTAATTTTGTGTCGCCAATTTAATATTGAAGATGGAAGACAATAAGCACGCAAGACTCCATTTTCTTTGATGACCAGGCAAAAACTGTTACAGCTTGGCTGAGAAGTTCTTATTCATGTGCCATATTCGCCATATATTGCACCTTCAGATTTCCATTTATTTCGGTCTTTACAAAATTCTCTTAATGGAAAAAATTAAATTCCCTGGAAGACACCAAATGCACCTGGAACATTTTTTTTGCTCAAAAAGATAAAAATTTTTGGGAAGATAGAATTACGAAGTTGCCTGAAAGATGGCAGAAGGTAGTGGAACAAACTATTGAAGATGTTGTTCAATAAAATTATTGGTGACAATGATGAATGTGACTTTTATTTTTATTTAAAAAAACGAACGATCTTTTTGACCAACTCAGAAAGTTTCATAAAGTTAAATTCCTTACTTGAATGATAATTTGGTGTGCAGTATACAATGCTATATTGTGATTCTGTAAATCAGTTGTTTAATGCTCTGAAATGCTACATTTGAATTATCTGAAATAACTAACTACAAAATATTTATTGCAAATTACATTCTCTTGATGGATTTGTCATCACTTGTTTTAATTTTAGGATAAATCAATACTGCGGATCTATTTTACTTTTTCTTGAAGCGTTAACTTAAAAACCAAGAAGATTTGGTAAATTAAACTAATAATTGCTTCTTACAAAGCTTAAAAAAGAAAACACGCCCAGACACAAACTGTTTGAATGAAACAACACCCATAGCAACAAAATTTAAAGTTTAATTTACGAAGTTTTTGTATGAAAATATTTTAATAAAGTTTAATTTTCGGACGTACTCATATGATTGATGAAGAATCAAAAACCAAGGCTGCACACGAATAAACATTCACGCCTTTTGAGTTTATCATCAGAGGTAATTGGGCCATTTTGTCCTTTTGAGACTCATCAGCCCGATCCACCCTCCTCATGATAAATCCAGAAAGGCTTGTACATAATTGGAAGAAATTTATTGTAAACTTTCGTTAGTTGTAACCTACCATTTTTTTTCCTCCCTCACAAACATTTCAATTTTTTCTTGGCGCATCAGTAACTTTGAGAAATGAGTTCATATATACTGAAAACTGAGGATCTCTGACATGATTAGCTACTTTTTAAGCAATCTCTTAATTAGTTATTTTGCTATGCACAAATGAAAAGTACATGCGGCAAGCCATTTTGTTTGAAAATTACATGAAAATGACGTCATTGTGAGGAGACAACATTTTTCTTTTCCACATTAAACAAATGGGAATTTATATAAAGTGACAAAACAATAATTCATAATTATAAAAGGAAAACAATCTTACAAATCATAAAAAGAAATTAAGTATATAATTAATTTTTAAATATATCAATTTGTGAATTTAAATAATAAATTTGAGGATATAATTTAACCATTTTTTTATGTAATAAAATTTGTATATAATATTTAATTGGTGCATTCTTCTTTCTTTATCTAATAATAATCATATTATTACCTTGATGTCAGTTCCTATTTATTATTGTGGGAAAATGATGCTAGTAACAATGTATCTTTCACATAAATGACGTAGGAAATAATCTAAATTTAAAGAAATCAGAAATTAAATCATAGCAAAGGAATACAATAAAGTTAGTAGGAAACGACACCAAATGTAGTTTTGAATTAAAAATAAGATTCATGCAATGATATGCAACAAAGTAAAATTTAAAAATGTTTACCTATTTCCTACTGAAAAACTGCAGCTGGAAGAAAATTGTTCCATTCAAAGAAAATCTCTTACTCTTGTCTTGATGAAAAATACGAATTATGGTTATAAATTTATGGTTGTAAAAAGGGATTAAGTAAATACTGATGCTGAAAATATGTTACTGCTTAGTTAAAATATGTCTGCAGACCTATTTGATTGATATATATATATATATATATACGAAAAATTGACACTTTAAATTCTCTCTTCAAAAAGATATGTTGAAATGTGTTCATAATAAAACTTTTTATTTCATTAGATTGTAGGTAAATATAAAAATTAAAATATTAGAAGCTTATATGAAATAGTATGTGCCTTTTTATTAATTTTATTTTAAACAAAGTATAACTGTTTATTTTAGTCTTGCAAATCTCATTTTGTTATTTTTTTTTTTTAACGGAAGGAAAGTTACTTAACTAAATCAGTGGTGCCCAACCTTTCATAATATGGGGGCCAAACTTAACTTTGCTGTGAATTTCGCAGGCCACAACATATTAAATTTAAACGTTAAATCTGTTCAACCAAAAAAAAAAAAAAAAAAAGGTTTTTAAACTTGACATATTAAAAAGGAGGACATTTCTCAACGGAGGACAGAGCTTCAAAAAAGAAAAAGAGCGGGCCACATGTAACACCTTCACGAGCCGTAGGTTGGGCATCACCGAACTAAATAAATCACATTTCTGTAAAGCTATTTTTACCTGTAAGTAAATTATCCTATATGTTTGACTTATGACAATATTTCATAGTTCAACTGTAATGATTTATTTTGATTTACTTAGTTTTAGGAAAGAGCAATGTATATAGGATATGTAGTTTAGATCTAATAAAGGCGGTCCCCAGGTTATGGATGACCTGAATTACGACATTCCGTACTTACGAACACGCTGCCAAGGCTCCCCATAAGGATACTTTATAACTAAATAATTACATTAATAATTCGGGAACTAGTTTCTTCTGCACATGTAAACAAACTCGCATGGCATAGGCGGTTCATTGGACCAGCATCTTTATGCCAGCAGTTAGTCTTATTGTTTATGGTCGCTTACGCACAGCATCACTTTCATCTTAACCTTTTTATTTGATTTTGTGATTCTGTGTTTACAGTTATGACCATGCAATAGTTTCTGTAATTTAGGACAATAGAGGGATATTTTTATTACCATATATGCGCTGTTCATCAGGGATCTGAGTTACATACAAATCCAACTTATAGACATTCAGGAGTATATCTCATTCGTAACCGGGACCCCCTGTATATGTTTCAACTTACTATAGACAACTTATTATGTATTTTATAGACAGAATTTTAGATGTCTAATAGACATAAATCAGACATACAAGATATATATTCAGAATTACATATATACAAAAGATAGATATGTTTAAGTATAATGGATATCTTATTATACTGTCTGTGTTGTTGTGGGTAAATGGCAAACCATACATCTATTTTATGTGAATTAACTTACATGAGTTTTGTGTTTGACTATATCACCTCATCTCTAATTTGAGAATTTCTTTTCTTAACAGACTTCATATGAGTAATGTCTATTGGATGTGCAATTTAAACATCTAATGAATTTGTTACTTTTTTTTTCCTAGATGTGAAAATTAAGATGTCCAGTAGATGTATAATATAAATTATCATATGAATATCTAATGCCCAATATCTAAGAGATGAATAATAGACGAAGTCTGATAGATTTCTAAATTAACATATCTAATAGATGTGTAATAGACAATGCCTTAGATATATATCTAATAAAATCCTTACAGATGTCTAAATTCAGATATCTAATAGATGTATTATAGTCATTGTCTTAGATATCTAAATGTACAATAAACAATGCTTTAATCTAAGAATTTAGTATCTAATAGATGTGTAATATACATTGTCTTATAGATGTCTAAATTCAGATATCTAATAGACATTGTATAATAATAATGTGTAATAGACATTGTCTTATAGATGTCTAAATTTAGATATCTATTAGAGATTTTGTGTGGGTTTATTTACTATTATGCAAGTGCTTTTCTTTCATTATTGAAATTTACAAACTGATCGATTTCAGGTATTTATTCGGAACGTTATGAGAGTTAAGTCAGTGATCATTGCAATTCTGGATGTAGCAAAATATCTTCAAAGTTGCTTTGAATGGGAATCTCGTATTCGAAGTACCATGGCATTTATCGTAAGTAACAATTAAATGTGTTTTGTTTTTTTAAATTCTTTCCTGGAGTTAGAACAACATTATATAAAATATTTCATTGAAGCTGTCATTATAATTTGTTAAATCCATTTTCTGCTCGAAACTTTTATGAAGTCTTGGAAAAGGTAAATTTTTAGTTAATATTATTTAATAGTTTATTTACTAAAAACTATTAGCAGTGTTAATATTTATCTTTCTGGTATATTTCATTACAATAAAAATAATATCTATGACAACTTATTACTACACTGACTGCTCAATTGAAAGTGGACATCTGCTGTAGTGCAACAACCCATGCAAATTCGGGCAGTAATTTGAATATACTTGTTATAAAACAATACGATCATGTGTAGTTGGAGTCATTTGGCATCTAACGACGTGCTGAGGTAAAATACCACCATCAAAGCAGCTGAGTGATTTTCAACGGGGAGTAGTCATAGGCTGCCACATTAGTGACCAGAGTGTGTGAGCCATAGGAGCGACACCGAACCTGCCAAAGTCAACCGTGGGTGCTATTATCAAGAAGTGGAAACATGACGTCATGGAGGTGGCCGAGCCCACATGCTGACCGATAGAGACCGGAGGGCTCTGAAGCGGTTTGGTACGGCAGAACAGGGCTGTTCCAGCGGAACAACAGCAGCAGGACTTTCAGCAGGCAATGGGAACAACTGTCAGTACCATGACAATTCGTCAGGAGTTCCATGCCTTAGGATACCCCGGTCTGTCTGCTGCCCACAAGCCTAACATCACTCCTGTAAATTCCCAGTCTTGTGGCCTGGTATAAAGAGTGATGGTCTTGGTCAATGGACTTCTGGAAGAGCATTATGTGGAGCTACGAATCACTCTTCACACTTTACCGATCAGATGGGCGCATCTTGGTGTGGCGTTTGCCAGGAGAGCGGCTGCTACCTGAGTGTGTCATCCCAAGAGTGAAGTTTTTGCGGTGGTGGTGTGATGGTATAATCGTGTTTCTCCTGGTTTGGAAGTGGTCTGTGGTCCGTTGGTTGTGATCGAGGGGAACATGGCATCCACACAGTATCTGGACGCACTTTTGGTGGAGGGCCATTTGTGTTCCAGCACGACAATGTGCCGTGCCATAAGGCCCGTGTTGCCAGCGCCTGGTTTCCAGAGAATAATGTTCAGGAACTTCAGTGGCCTGTCCAGAGTTCGGACCTCAACCCTATTGAACATCTGTGGGATGAATTGGAGCGCCGGATTCGTGCGCGTACGATGCAACCCCAAATACGCATTGAACTTGTGCAGGCTTTGAAGGAGGAGTTGGCGAAAATACCGGTTGCTTGCTATCAGAAACTGGTGGAAAGCAGGCCATGGCGTGTGGATGCTGTGCTTAGGGCAAAAGGCCACATGCGCTATTAGACATGCTGTAAATAAAGAGTCTGTTCCATACCTCAGGTGTCCACTTTCAATTGAGCAAGCAGTGTATATCACATTCAAATTTACGATACAACATTCAGAAGATAAATTCAAAATTTTCTGGAACTAATACAATTATAAGAATATTAATAATAATAATAATAATTGCTTAAGAAAAAAGTTACAGGGCTATTCAAGGAAGACTTTGCATTTTTTTTTCATAATCAACTAATTATAAAGGTTGCACTATAGAAATATACTACTGATTCCATTTGCAGCTGAAGATTACTGTAAAGTAGATATTCTTACAACATGACCAGTTTGCAATACTAGCTGCCTCTCTTTAATATACGAAGCACTGAAATAAAATAACTGATTAGCAATGCTTAACTTTTGTCTCGGATTCAGAAAATTCTGTTTTTAAGGTTCGGTGCACACGAGCAATACTTGCTGCTGCGACACCTTTGCGGTGAAGAAAATGAAGCAGTTCACACGAGTGGCAGAATGTTGCCACGACGATTCTAACCTAGTCAGTCATGGAAGTAGACGAGTAGAAACTGATTGCATTGCCTGTTTGGTCTGCAAAGAAATACTGAAGAAAAAAACAAAAGACATTGGGTGCATCCTTTCAATAGTTCACAACATCTGACAGGTGCTTTTACTGCAATGTTCATGGACTTACGCAATGATGAAGGGAAATTTTGGAATTATTTCCGCAAGAGCATCAATTCATTCGATGAACTCTCAACCAAACAAGAGTGAAGCAATCAAAAGTGAAAATACTGTAAGTGAAGTGAAGATCTTCAGCCTTCATTGCTGGCTGTTGCGGTGTCTGTCGCTCGTGTGAATTGGACAACTGTAGACTATGTATTGCTTCACTGCCAGTGGCAAGTGTCGTCTGAGTGGCAAAGCAGTTGCCATGCAGCAAGAATTGGACACTGGACTGTTGCTGGTGATTGTGCAACAAGTCCATGTGTGCATTGCCTTACAGATCTCTATCCTGCTTCATCGCACAATAAAGTGTCACCGAGTGTCGCCCATGTGCACCGAGCCTAAAGATTATAGGGATTCTATCCTACCATCTCATTCTGGTGGTATGATGAATTTCATGAAGCATGGGAATTTTTTGAGAAATGGTTAGTTATCTTGTGAATGAAACAATGGTTGGAATTTTACATGTTGACAGGCAAAGTTGATTTAGAAAAATTCCTATATGCCTATGTCAGTAGGCAGTATGGGGTTACAGTAAAACATCTTCACATCAAAAAGACATTACACTGTGCATGATCTGTATCATTTGAATGGTCTTGAGAACTGTGGTAGACTGGACAGTGTAAGGTACTGCTCTTTCATTGTGAATCAGAGAACTTAACAAGAAGATTGTGTGGAGGGAAGTCAGTTGTCACCAGTTTCAGTTGGGAAATTAACTGTCAAGGTTAACAGTGATTTCTTTCTTAAATTACAAAGGAATGTTCTAAACTCAGAACCACTGGGCTAATAAGAAATTATGTAAGATTAAATTAGACATTGCTGTTAAAATAGAGAAATAGCCTTCTTAAAATAGGAGAGATTGATTTCAAATTTTTTACATTTATTGAAAATCAACAGCATATAAAAGCATTGTCTTTGGGGAAAAGTAGTTGAACTGGATCACAGTGAAAATTAAATCTGGCCATTATTCAAAAACAAAAGTCTTTTCTGAATGACCCTCTTAGATTAAAATCTAAAATCAAATAAATTTAATTTTAGATTAATGAATCATACATGTAATTCTCTAATTGTATTTTAATTAAGTAATCATTTTATTTCAGATCTTTATGGTTGCTGTGTATTATTTTGATCTCTACATGGTACCAATTCTCCTACTTTTTGTTTTTCTCCGAAACTATATAGTATTATCAGTGACAGGAAGTAGATTATACAAAGAAGAGGAAGAAGTATGTATATCATTTTCATTGTTAATTTACTTTTTTGTTAAGAAAAGATCTTTTGTCATTAAAAATTAAATTCTAAGAATTCCCATTACTTATAATCTATTAAAAAAAAATGCAACTTATCTGCAATATCTCATCCGTATTTTGGTGTGATTAAATTGCTAAAATTTTCTTATTCCTAGTGCTTGAAAGAATGTTATCCATCTTTTATTTGACAGTAGTAATTTTTTTTTTTGGAAACTATCTTTTGGTTCAATCATTGATAGCCTTCATTTGTTTGTTCCTTCTGTCTTAACAATTATAGAAAATTTTATTTTCTTAAAATTGTTTTTGGTTGCCCATGAAAAGTCAGTTCATTGTTTTACCATTTATTTGTATTTCATGTTTGGAATTAAATTTTTACTTCCTTCACTTCCATCTCTCCACATTGGAAAGTGAAAACTCTGATGCAATTGTAGTCCTTTGCAGTTTTCTAATCCTAAACTCAGTTTCATTCATAATTAATGGAATAATCTTACTGTTTCACGTTGTTAAAACTGCAAGGAATAATTGCTTATAGCTGAAGTTTTACAAATTAAGCCCACTTGAGAAGGTATATGCAAATTTCATTGGAGTAATATATCTTGATTGAATCATCATCTTGCAAATTTGAAAGAACTTCATTTAAAAATTTGGCAAATTTCAGTAGGCCAAATTCAGAAGGCTCTACAAAAGCAAAAAAAAAAAAAAGGCTCCAAAGATTTGATCAATCTGAGTAACAAATACATAAGGGTCCCACTTATACGGTAGGTTAGAGGCGAGGCACCTGCTGACAAGTGAAAATCGTTGAAAAATAAAGCTCTTTTTTGTTTTGTTTTTTCACTTTCCTGTGCATATAAAAGCCCAAAACCATGTTTGTGTTATCGTTTATTAAATGTGCAATAGCGCTAGGTCTATAAAAATGATAAAGTTTGAATGAATTGAAATGAAAATGGCAGCGAGTGTTTGACTTGGTCTCAGCTGATGATACAGCTGACACTTCACTGTATTATGTTGAAAAGTGCCAAATGAACAAAGCAAGAGTTGTATGATACCATCATTTTCAATTGTTTTCAATTGCTATCCATCTATGGTTGGTCATTGAAAAGTGCTCTATAATCGAAGCACCAAAAATGGGAATTGAAAATGGGAAAATTGAACAAGCAGTCAAGGTTCAGGAAAGCCATTATCACCATCTTGATGATATTAAAATTTTATAAGAAATTTGAAGACTTGTTTGTTTATGTAGAAAAGATAAGTATTTGCTATTCCATTATAATGAAAGTAATTTTTTTTTATGAGACAAAGAAAAGATGGCTAGAGCTAACAAAGAAAAAAAAAAAATGTTTATCAAGTAAGAGAAAAAACATCACAGCAATTCATTGAAATGGTTTTTCCAAACATCACAGCAATTCATTGAAATGGTTTTTCCTTTAGATGAAAGTTTGTAATTAATGTTTTATATGACTTCAGAAATTAAAAGCAGCTTATGTTGATTAGAAGAAAGTTTTATCCCAAGTCTGAAATTATTATTGATTTGATATTTTCTTGTTCTAGCTTTTTCTAAACAAGTCTTGGTTTCTCAGACTAAATTTTGATTTTTAGAACAGATGTTTACTAAAATTAATGCTTTATGATTTGTCTCTTACCATAAGTGGATTTATCTTAAATAGCATTTAAGATATGAAACTTACATGTGGGTCATTCCATGTCAATTCAACCAAGCCTTTAACACACATTTTTGGATTTCAATGAAATTTTGCATACCAAATATATGCTAAACCAAGTGGAAATCTGCAAAAATTTAAGCCTCCTATCTCTATTAGGTTTAGAGATACGGCTGATTGAAGTATCACAAAGTTGGCTTTTCCTACAATATCGGCAAATTTTTTATGTGATTTACAAACAAATAATGCATATAACTTCTTTATTTATGAAGATATCTGCCAATTTTTTGTGCACATTCTTTTTACATAAACAAATACATGAGATGCTGTAAATAAACTAATACCAAAATGAAATGTCTATAAAATTTTAGAATTTTTTCCTTACAAATATCTGACTGTGTAGAAAAAATACTTACAGAAGAAAAGGTGACAATTTTAAAAAGCTGAGAAAAATATATGTTGGAGTTCATTGTGTCCTAAAACACACACAAAAATCTATTAAAAAGAAAAAAATTAAAAATCGACAAAGAGAGAATTTTAAAATATTACCATTCTTGTGGTGCCATTTTAGTGATGGAAAAAATATTAAAGCAGTGCAACTACATGAGTAGTCACATATAATATCTGGTAAAAAGAATTCAGTGAATAATTGTCCCTCCAGTGTGACTGTTGCAGATTTTCTAAGAAATCAGTTTGAATAGTATGAGGATGATGACAAAATTGAATTTCAGCAGTAGGTGTCAACCGATAGGACTGAGCTCATCACACATCTTTCTTACTGTCAATGATTATTTGGTAGCTTCTAAAGTGGAAAAGTCGGTTGTTCATTCATAGATTGCAAAACATCAAGCTCAGTATTTGAAATATAAGAAAGCACATCTCAGTTCGACATCTGCCATTGTTTTAATAGACTTTAGTGCGAACTTTACATTTGTAATTCAGAATGAAATTGGACACAAGTATCTTGCACATTGCATCCTGTTGTAATTTATTATAAAAATGATGAAGTGCAAAATGCCAGTATGTGTGTAATATCTGATGACCTACTGCATGATGTAACAACGGTACTTGAAATACAGAAGCTTACAGTAGACTTAAAGAGAAGTTTCCTGAAATCACTAATATAGAATATTTTACTGATGGATTTGCTTCATAGTATAAAAATTACAAAAGCTTCATTAACTTGTGCTACCATTATGTTGATTTTGGAATCAGTGCAGAGTGGTCATTGTTTGTCACCTGGTCATTGCAAATCATCTTGTGATGGTATTGGTGGTACAGTCAAAACATTGACCACTAATGCAAGTCTTAATGAGTATTATCTAAACGAACAACATCAGCTCAAAAAATGTGTGATTTCTGTAAAAGCAATATTGAAAATATTAAATGGGTGTTCCTCTCCAAAGAGTACTTGCTCAGAGCCAGAGAAAACTTATATGGAAGGTATCAGAAAGCAAAAAAAATTGTTGGAACCATTAGTTTTCATAAGTTTTGAACCATTAACAACAAGATCTATAAGAGCCAAAAGAACTAGTAATGATGAAAGCTTTTCATTGATATACGATTTCAACAGTGAACCAACCATATCAGTAACTTCCCTGAAAAATAGATCCTATATAGCAGCAAGTGTATATGATTCCAAATGGTACATTAGCATAATTGAAGACAAACTATGAGCAGGGATATATATATATATATATATATATATAAAATTCATGCATCCTTATGGACCTGTAAGATCTTTTCATTTGCCAGCATCTGTTGATTCATATTGGATACCAGTAGCACATGTCTTACACATGCTACAAGATACTTCATTTATGACAGGTTTAGGGAGGCAGTATCAAATAGCCAGAGAAAAACAACAGAAAATAACAGCTGCTTGAAAATGTTTCTCTAGAGAAATTCACATTTCAGAAACATTACTGATATGAATGATTACTTATGATATACTCATGTTTTACGTTCATCTATTTAGTTAATATAGTGGTGGAGTGAGTAATCAGTAATGATTTTTTTTTCTCCAAACTGGGGCAAATTACTTTCATGAATTTTTGTGTGTTTTAGGACAGTAATGAACTCCAACATATACTTTTCTCAGCTTTTTAAAATTGTCACCTTTTCTTCTATAAGCATTTTTCTATACAGTCAGATATTTATAAGGAAAAAATTCTGAAATTTTTATATATATTTCATTTTGGTCTTAGTTTATTTGCAGGATCTCATGCATTTTTTTTTTTTTTTTTTATGTAAAAAGAATGTGCACAAAAAAAAAATTGTGCAGGTATCTTCATAAATAAAGAAATTAGGGGCATTATTTGTTTGTAAATCATGTAAAAAAATTTGCAGGTATTGCAGGAAACGCCAACTTTGTGATAAATTCAATCAGCTATATCTCTAAATCTAATAGAGATAGGAGGCTGAAATTTTGCAGATTCCATTTGGTTTTGCATACATAATATCTGCAAATTTTTGTTGAAATTGAAAAATTTGGGTTAACAATCTTAAACATTTTGGTTAAACTGACATGGAATGACCCATAACTTTTCATTTTAATATTTGATAAGTTTAACATTCATAATTGAGGGGAGCAAATGGAGGAAAGTGCAAAAAGTATAATTTCAAGAAAAACAACAATATAATGTTAATAACTCTCCACAGACTAGCTAAATCATTCAAGAAAAAATGTTTAGGAGGCAGTATACAGTTACGTCACATTCTTCTACTAAAAAAACAATTCAGAATTTATTATTTACAATTAACTTCATTTTTTTCCTTACTTTTTTTTAATGTCATTACATCCTTTTGTTCTAAACTCCTCAATCAATTTTTTTTTTTTTTTTTTTTAAGTTGTGAGAAGTTTTTATGTCTCTAGTAATTCACACTTAGCACTTTTAGTCTTCGGTCCTATCGTTTCATGAGAGCAGGTTCTTCATATTCACAAACACTCATAAAACAAAGATCAAGATTTTCTTTAATTTCAAAAGACAGGCAGTAAGACTCCTTTCACTTTGGAGTGATTCTTTAGCGATTCCTTTAGTAAACACAAAAGCAATCAAACAAATGAAATTAAAGTTTAATAAGTAATAGGTATGTAGTAGAAACATTCTGCATTCAAAAAAAACTTTTGAATGACTTATTGAAGTACATTAAAAATTTCAATATCAGAAAACTGAAAGTTTTAGACATTCCATTTTTTGAGCATTTTTTGCTATATTTCAGTCATTCCTGTTTTTCTGCAATAATTTATTTGCATCAGTTATTCTAAGCAGAAAGGTAGTTGCTGCCTTTCAGATACAAGAAAAAAATATTGTTTACTATATAAACAAAAAGGCCCATTGAAGAAAAAAAAAAAAACGATAATTAAAATTTTCGCATAGGCAGTTGTGAATTTTGAAGACAAAATTTGTCTTTCTAGATACTTCCATAATTATGAGTTATTTTCAGCTGTTTGCAGGTTCAACATCTATGCAAGTCCATTTTTTTAATGATTAAATTCATCATAATTAATATTTTGTAAAGTTTGGAATCTATTGGTTAAAAGTAGAAGTTCATGACTCAAGTAGCATAATCTTTGATTTTTTTTGCTTTAATCAAGTCTTTATTTTTATCTTGCATAGTTTTGACACCCTGCACTGATGATCCACAGCAATGGTGAAACAGCTGCTTTTACTAAAGATAGATAAGAATTTGAAGCTAGGTTTTTTTTTTTTTTTTTAGCTTTGCTAACTTTTTACTTGTGAGTTCATTAGTATAACTAGAAATATTTTAACATTTCATATCAACACACTGTATAGTTAGTCACAATTAACGTGAATGTGAAATTAACTGTAACTTAAAGGAGATAATGCAAAGCATCTATGTATGTGTGTGTGTGTGTGTTTACTTTTCAAGGATCCTCTATAATTATGATAACTGAATCCACTCGCATATTGTTTGTTAACTGTCAGTTTGTCCTGGATCTCTTTTTGGAATCTTTCGGAAGACTTGTAGCCTATAATATGTGCAGGGTGATTATTTCCTCTTGGTATTTAGAAATTGTGATATTTTATTTATTTATTTTTTTCACTTCTCACTTGATTAAATTTGAATTTCTTCATCTTGGTTAAAACTGCATCAGTATTTTATTCTACACTTGAATACTTCAAATAATACATTAGCAGAAAAATAAGACAGTTTAAATTGGGATGTCCACTGCAAAATTGTCTGCCCAAATTTGGCATGATTTAATATTTTAATTAAGTAATAACAGGCAAAACATTAAAACTTTATTGAAATTTTATATACAAGCCTATTATTTTTACATTGCCTTTCATTTATGTCTTCAGGCAGATTTAAATGTGAAATTAAATGTGAATCTTTTAAAATTTAAAACGTTAAAATGTATATATTTTTCTTATTTAATGCAGAATTAAAAGAAAAAAGAAAAGAAATAATATTTTAAAATTTATCCAAATTCCTAATTCAGAGATGCTGAAATTTACTAACAAACAGTCAATGATTACATTTGATTCACATAATTCATTACTGACAATATTTTTTAATTGCTAGGATTATGCAAGTGAAGATGAAGACTTAGATGACGATGACAAAGATAAGGTTTGTAAAAGTATATTCTGTTATTTAAAGTAAATTTTTAAGAATTTTAATGTTTTAGGATCTGTTTTCAAGGTGCAATTTTACAAATATAACAAAATGAGAGCTTATAGGGGTTAAACTTTCTAAATTATGTAAATAAACATAAACTTACATAAAATATGTAAATTATCTTTAGGCTTTCAAAACTCGTTATGTTGTTTCTTTTTTTTTTTTCCTTAATTATTAAATAGTGATATGAATTAGAGCATATCAGCGTTGCAAATTTAAAATCTCCCATGTGTAAAAAGTAACTTTCTGAGGAAAACGCTATTTCATGTGTGCAAGGCGTGATATTACACTCTCTTTCTAAGATTTAGCCAAAGACAGCATTAAGTGATCACATAGGAGGTGTTTTTTTATTATTATTATTATTATTATGGCGAGACATATTACGAAAAACAAAATGGTTATTAAAAACTCTTATATGCTCATCAGGCACATAGATGATTTTGATTTTTTGGTCATTTAGGATATTTTACAAATGGGATATACCACAGCGAAATACAAAGATCTGCACATAAGAGATTTTTTGTTCGGTACCTATTCAAAAACGCTATTCAAATATCTGCAAAATTAATTTACGACAAAAATGACACATAGGAGATTTTAAATTTGCAATGAAGATATATTCTTTTTATCCTCTTTTGTGAGAAGAGTGTCTTTCACAGTTTAAATAATACAAGCTAGCATAGCAAAAGTCTATATAGTAAATTCACAGATAGCATGATTAAGAAGGATAAATACTACACTGTTCCACATAATTCACACAAAATCTTCATTATTTTAAATTACTTTTGCCCATTGGCTTTATTAATGAATGATGTTCTCATGCAATAAAGAGAAAAAAGAAAATGAAATGCACTTACTTGTATAATAAATGAATAAACAGGATTAAAAGGGTGGTAGTAAATGACAGTTTCAGAATACTTTGCACATTTCATCTTAAGGGACCACACAAACATGTAGGACAACACAATGTTTAGGACGACATGAGATGGGGATACATAGTGAGAGAGTGGGGAGGAAATGGATTAAGGAGTTCAGCAATAGTGGCAGGCGTTCCTTTTCCTCCCCACTCCATCACTATGTATCCCCATCTCATGTCGTCCTAAACATTGGGTTGTCCTACATATTTGTGCCGTCCCTGAAGATGGAATATGCAAAGTATTCTGAAACTGTCGGTTTACTGCCACCCTTTTAATCCTGTTTATTCATTTATTATATAAGTGTGTTTCATTTTCTTTTTTCTCTATTTCATTGCAATTATACACACATTAAGCCTTCTTATTCAATGTTCTCATGTATTATGTTTTTGTTGTTTATATATATATATAAAAATATTTCCTGTATACTTTTTATCTCTTACTAAGATCATTATGTTATTGTCTATGTAACCCATTTCCCTTATTTTTATCATGTTATAGGTTGAAAAGAAACAAGAGTTTAATGTTTCAATAGCTTGAGTAACTTCAGAGAAAAGAACATAAAATATATTTTTGTAGGATTTATATATTTTATGATAATTACACTTAAGCTATTGATACCATTTAAGAACTTAAAGAATCTTAGCATTTACAAATTTCTTTTCTTGTAGATGCATGTTCACCTATTTCAAGATTTATTTCATAACTCAAATGAATCACATTTTTGAATGTGTAGATATTTTTTGTTTGTTTTGTGTTTCGCTTATGTTATTTTTAATTTGTAAATTAGATTCACTTTATGAATCTACAGTATTTATGCTTTATTTTTAGGAAGAAAAGAAGACCTTAAAAGAAAGGTTACAAGCTATTCAGGAAGTAACTCAGTCAGTACAAAACGCCATTGGTTATTTGGCTTCAATTGCAGAGGAAGTTAAAAAGTAAATATGAAAATTCAGTTTTTTTATATCTTTAAAAGTATAAGAATGAAATATTTAAATAAATATCAGTCCATTAAATCTTATAATTGTATTCTTGAAAGTCAATCCTAAAATTTATCATTGAGTAATTAAATATGATTTTCTTTTTTCAGCACTTTTAATTTTACTGTGCCATTCCTTTCATGGCTTGCCATCTTCTGTTTGTGTATTGGTGCTTTAGTTTTGTATCTTATTCCACTGAGATTCCTTATAATGATTTGGGGTAAGTTACATTTAATTCTTATTCACTTTTTGGTTTGTTTGTTTGTTTTTTTGCTTAATAAGTAAACAAATGGCCATTTTTTGTAAAATACAGTGTAGTATTTGAACCATTAAATAATAAGTAAACAATAGTTGTGGCTTTCAATTGGTTGTTCAGCTTTATTACTTTCTTAGATTTACTTATTAAAATACATTTCTGTGGTGAGGATGTCCTCTGGTGAAATTTCTTTCAAAATACTAGTTACTTAGCAGTATCATATGTACATTGAGATAACTTTAGAGAAAAGGTGATTTATTTATACCCTGAAGCTACAGTATATGCAGAATGTATTTCAAAAGCACATTAAGTAGCAGTCTTTAAGTTATTGTTATTGAGTTAAACTGAGTGGACAAGATTGAGATTGACTGAATGCTTAGAATAGAAAAAAATCTTTCAGGCTCAGTTTAAGAAGAATAAAATAGCACAAAAAAGAAAATACAAAATATTTTAGTATAATTTGTTTCTGTCCTTTGTAAGCATTTACGAGGTTTAATAATGGAAGTGAATGTTTTAGTGGAGGATATTAAAAACAAAATACTTTAAAAAAATATAATTTATAAATAAGTAATTGTGTACACACATATTCAATCAAAGAGAAAAATACTTCAATTTCAATCATATTATAAAAACAAGTAAATAAATTTAAATCAAAATTACTTCATTAAACAGAATCATCTTCCACCTTGTCTGAAAATTGGAGATTAAAAAATATGAAAGAATGTAAGTAAACAAATGAGACTTGGTAAACTTATTTTTTTAGTATGGAATAGTATGTTCCTATATTGAGAGTAAACATATCGCTCATTTGCTGCAACAATGAAATAACTCAAAAATGGTCAGTTATCAGTTATTTGCAAAAAAAGAATCGGTTGTTGTTCTTTTTATTGTTAGAATGCCATAACTAAGCTTCTAAACTTGCCATGAGAGAGCAGTTGAGGCAGAACTGCATAAACACATTTCATTAACTTTTTGAACTTTCAGATTCATATTGTGGAAAATGATGTTTTTTAAGATTATGCTGCTGTTGCATAAGTAATCTTATGAGTTCTCTACCCTTAGCCACTGTGGCATGAAGATATATAGAGACTGAATCATTTTTGAAATGGTCAAGCAAAAATACTCTTGTATTTAGTCCTCAGAGGTTGGCAAGTGTAAATAGCATTTGATGTTCCAAGAGACCATTCATTAAACATGTTCAGTGCAGGACAAGCCTGGAGAAATTGCAAGGCAAAAAGCAATAGTTGTTAGGGAAGATCATAATTTCATATAAATGTTTAGTTGGTTGTATTCTTCTGAAACAGCATGTGAAAAGAAATTTTGAGTCTACAGGACCTCAGTGATATATTGCTCATAGCAGGCCAGCACAATACAGTATGTGAAGTAAACAGGGCAGAGGAACACCTGTTCAACAACCATTTTTTTAATTTAGAGAGTTATGTGATCCATGAAGCAGAGAGGGGCTTCCTTATTAATAGTAATGAAGGAACAGATAACAGTTAATAAGATGCATGGAAGGGGGCAGGATCGAAGAAGACATAGTACTGGATCTGGCTCATAGATAAGGAATGAGGCCATAAAATTCTAACAATAATGTATATCCTTGGAAGCTGATGACTCCCCGTGTTATAATATTGCTTTTAGTAAGGTTGTGGATTTATTTTTTTTTTTTTACTCTTTGACTCCAGTTATAAGAGTTAAGTGCAAATCAAACTCTAAATCCCATAGCCCTTTCAATGCCACTTAGTTGGGGAAAGTTTTTCCGATTCTAATTCCATGGCCCTGCTTATTAAGACTGTATAACATGATAAAGTTTTGTGTTATTAGCATCATACCTAAATGCACCCTTCATGGCACTGCACTCACAGCAGGATTCATTGAAAAACATCTTGCAGACAGTTACATTGTTTGCCGTTTATGCTTAATGCCCTTAATGTATTGAGATTTCAAGGGAAGCTGAAGTAGATGAGATTGTTGATAATTTGTTTTGAGAAGGATTATTTCATACTGTCCTTAATCACAGGAAGTGTTAAAAGAATTCACAAAATATCGAGAAGTTTTCTTGTCACAATCTAAAAGAGCTATTTCAACAGGGCAAGTGTGGGTTCATAGAGGAAAATATAAATTGGATAAACACAAAATTTGAATTTATGAATTAGAGAAGTAAATTGGATTTGAATGAAAACTAAGCAAAGTCCATTTATCATTAACAAACCAATTTACTAAACATATCCCATTTTACAAATGTTCTATAATAAATTAACATTACATTTAATGAATGTAATGATCTCAAATATCCAAGAAAGGTTTGTTTATGAAGTTACTTACCTTCAATTAGAGTTGTCTTCTTAAATGTTAGTCTTGTAAATGGTGTGTCATGACTATTCATTGGGCACCATGCTTGTTGAGGTTACCATAGTGATCACCAAGAAACAACAAGTCCAAACTGTGAAGTTAATATCTTAGTTATTGTCATTACTCTCACACTGTTTAATGATTGCAAGGTAATATATTTATTTAATGTCCTTTGTACCTGCAACTGAAAATAATCTAAGGCATTATTTAAATAAATACTTCTTTAACATTAGTTACAGCTCTTAACATAAAAACGTTTAAATAACTTTGTAAATCTGTGTTTGCTGATGCTGTGTATGAATGTAATATGCTTTCTAAGGACTGATCTGCAATAACAGGACATTATTTTCTAGATCTCAGACTTTATTAGGTTTATCAACATACGTTACAGATGATTAATCTCATATTTTCTCTCCTGTAGTTTGTGTTCAAAATGACATGACGCAAATTCCATAAACATACAGATATCAAAGTATTAAATTTAAATTAATCCCTGTTACTGAATTAATCAACACTGGTTAATTTCTGACTTTTCACAAGTCTTATCAAATTCTCATGTTTGAATCTTTCGATCTGTCAATCTACTAACAAGAATATTATCAATTGATTTAATGGAATTTTAAATCTAACTTAATTCCATCGTTTGAACACTTAACAAACTTAAACAATTTAGAACTCACAAGTTTCCTAGAGCTTCTAAATTTGATATGTTCTTTAGCCATGATGTCGCAAAAAAAACAAAAACACCTGAAAGAGCTTCTCATTTTAACAGTGGAACAAAACATGAGTTTTACATATCACTCACTATTATTACAACAATCAGTCATACTGCATTAAACTCTGATTGTTTAAAGATTTGTACAATGAAAAATTAAAATTCAGGGCTAGATCTTTAAAGCAATTTAATACATAAAAATTACCACAATATTCCCTCTGCTTTAATATCTAGACCCAAATTTTAATTTATCTACGATTTAAATATCGCAACTTCTTGCAGTAGTTATTATTGTTAACAACTCCTCCAATTTAACAGAAGTTAATGGTTTTGTTGTCAAATCTGCCACAGTTTTATATGTAGCAACATACAAAACTTCTACTGTTCCTTCCTTTACAGCATCTTGAATATGATGGAATTTAATCTCAATATGTTTACTCCTAGTTTTATTAATAACATCTTTACTCAACTGTATAGTAGCTAAATTATCCCAGTAAATTTTGGTGGCATTGGTAATAAAACTGAACTCTTCAGTCTCCTTTAAAATACACTCATGTTTGTGAAAAAATTGCAACACCATGAAGAATAGAAGGAAATTTATTACACACATTACTAATAGTGATAAAAACAAACGATTAAAGTTTCAGAGCAATGCAACAATAGTACTTGCAAAAAATCAGTATGATAAAAAGCCTCCACGAGCTGGAATAAGAGCCGTGGCATCAAATCAAACAGGCCTTGGATGTGTTCCTGGGATATCGTCTGCTCAGGCTGCTTCTGTCCGAGTCTATAGTTCATCGGTATTGGCTGCTGGATGACAATGATGGACAAACATGCAGGCCAGGGAAGAAGGGGTATCTGCCTTACTGGGAAGACTGACTGGACATTTCTGGCAACGTGGTCGGGCATTGTCTTGTTAGAATATGGCTCCAGGGGTGTGCTGAAGGAAGAGTACGACTTCAGTCTCCACAACTTCCCTGATTTAGTGGTTCTGTTGAGAGTGCCCACAATTCGTAGCAGCCGAGATTGCCTGTGATACCCAATTGCTCCCCAAACCATCACGCCTATCGTTTGTGCAGTATGACTCTGGACAATGCAATCTGGAAGATCACACTCACCTTGATATCATTTAATGCGTATGCGACATTCATTGTAATCCAAGTTGAAGCGGGACTCGTCCGAAAACACGACATGGTGCCAATCTGCATGCCAGTGGGTGTGTTCGGGAGCCCATTGTAGCCTGAGTCATCAATGGTTCAGGCCTGAGGGAATCCTCTGCAAAGGAATGCATGCACACAGTCCTCTGTGAAGCAGACACCGTTGAACTGTGGAGGCTGACAATGTTATAGCTGTTACAGTGTTCCAATGTTGTGCTAACACTCAAGAAAAAGCTGAATGGTCTGTCACTGCCATGTGGATGTGGTGTCTATCATCCCATGGTGTCGTCACATTTTGTGGTCCATTTTCGGATTTTCGACTTGTCCTGTTCTCGTCAGTCCACTGCTTCCACCCTCACATTGCTGTCATGGCATTATACTCCATGCGAGCAGCAATTTTGCGGTAAAATCCTCCTTCATGCAAGCTGATCATTAGGCCCCATTCAAACTCCGTAGCTTGCTTACAAGGTGCTCTTTGACTTAGAGAGGCATACTGACTCTAGTAGGTACGTGTACAGTTCACTGATAATGAAAAACTACTTGTCTGGATCCACAACAGTTCTCTACTTAGGGTGCGTCTATAAAATGGAACCACGGTTTCGGTTACAAGCACTCCGGTTACAATTGTGACATCACAGGTTGCTCTGACGTAGGAGCCTGGTTACTCCCAAGTCCTTCATTTTATAGACGGCGTGGGTTGGTAGTGTTCAAATATGGCTGCCAAGATTGTGGATTTGTTGTTAGAAGTTCAATCAGAACTTTATTCATTGTTAGAAAGAGAATCAAGTACTGATTCCTCATCCTCGTCAGATGAAGAGATTATTATGTTATCAATGTATAGTAATGTAGGTAGAAAGAAAGCAAGAATTGAGAATTACGCAAGAGAAACTCGTAGCAGCCGACAACATTCACAGCAGACGACACAATGGACGCATTTTACATTACATTTCTATTTTACAATATAGAGTTGCTTTTTACTCGACGATTAAATTAAAGAATATATATTTTATTTTACTTCTTTGTTTCATATACAACGCCGATGGTTCCGTTCCGTGAAGCTGTGGCACTACCTATCGGAATATCTCCGTTTTCGTGCCACCGCGAGTCCGGTACGCCGGCTCTCCTGCCGACCTTAAGCGCACCGTCCGCGGCAGAGAGCTGGCCACTGCCGCCCTCAAACTAAGGTGTCCGACAAAGATGCCCTAAATAAAAAGGCCCGGTGTCGGGATTAGGCATTCGTGTCGACATCCACCCACCATACATGAGGCGAACTAAAAAAAATTACGGCCAATAATTTTCTTTATTCTTTTTTTTTTTTTTACTTGTCTGTGTTGCATAAAAGTATAGTTACTATTTTTAGTTACTTGTCATTAATGAAGCAATCACACTGCCATTGAAATTAAGAAGTAGGAATATATTCACTATTCTTTTAAAAAACAGAACGAAGTTAAAAAAAAAATAATTTAATAGCAAGTCTAAAACGAAAAAAGAATTAAATTTAATAGAAGCGAAATTGCAAGTCTAAAATAAATAAATTAAATTTAATAGAAGCGAAATTGCAAGTCTAAAATAAATTAAAAAAAAAAAATTTAATAGAAGTGTAATTGCAAGTCTAAAAAGAAAAAAGAATTAAATTTAATAGAAGCGAAATTGGAAGTCTAAAGTAAATAAATAAAATAATAAAAAAAAAATTTAATAGAAGCGAAATTGAAAGTCTAAAATAAATAAATAAATAAATAAATAAAAAAAATTAAATTTAATAGAAG
>JAFIDM010009631.1:203532914-203566939 GCA_023159025.1 Thereuonema tuberculata
ATTTTGACAAAAAAAAGGGGTGGGTGGGGAAATTACGCGATGTTTTTCAATTTGAGGAAAAAAAAATATGATAAAAGTGTAAGGAAAACCATGTTAAATATTGATTTTTAAAGCAAGAAATCTAATTGACAACAATTTTATTAACACGCAACATTTAAAATATAAGAAATCACATCTCAACATTTGTTTTTTCTTCAAAGTACAGTTAAGCAATAGGCATGCACGGAAGTGTGTGTGCAACTGTGACGTAATTTCGTATCTCACGCAGCGCAGCCCGCCATCTTTATAGCTGCTCACTGCATGACGTCTGCATCAGCTGCCTGCTAATAGAGAACTTAACTTTATTCGCGAACTTCATGTTTTCACAAAACACTCGAAATTGTTGTACTGATTCAGAAGGAGTCTGCTCTTGTACTGACTGGGGTGGGGGTGGAATTTTCCCCTAAAGTAGCGTGGGATAGAGAAATGCGATAGTAACGGTACATTGGCGCGTCGTCGTGAGTTGACCGCCAGTCAAGGTCGTGTTGGAAACGCGTTGAAGTAGAGGTGCGGAAATTATGCGATAAAAATAAAAATTGAATTTTGTAATCCACAAAAACTGGGGTGGGGAAAATACGCGATGGGGGAAATTATGCGAGTAAATACGGTAAATAAATAAATAAATAAATTTAATTTAATAGAAGCAAAATTGGAAGTCTAAAATAAATTTTAAAAAATAAATTTAATAGAAGTGAAATTGCAAATGTAAAAATAAAAAAAAAATTAAATTTAATAGAAACGAAATTGAAAGTCTATCGCATCGTCTGCTACCGAAGGAAACGAAATTGAAAGTCTATCGCATCGTTTGCAACCGAAGGAATAACCCACCTCCTCAGCCGGTTGCAAAAACGTAACTTCGGTTACTGCAACCGCAAATCTGGTTGGTGTTTATAGATGCGGTCACTGGTTGGCTGGTGTAACCGGTTTATTTTATAGACGGAGTGGTTGCTCGGAAGGTTGTGACCATAACCGTGGTTCCATTTTATAGACGCACCCTTAAATGCTCTTAAATGACAGCTCAGAGGGCGCTGCTGAGTTAGGCATGCGCAATCATTTGCATATCACACCCTGCTTTACATTTCCTGTAAGTTTCACTTCATTTGCATGTTTCCTTCATGGTTTTTGCATTTTTCACAAATGAGTGCATTTCTAATACCTATAACATTTGTAACAGTATCTGAAAAAGCTATGTATTCACTCTCCTGTGTTACTGCCTGTTTTTTATATGACCACTGAATAGGTGCTCCTGCCGTAATTACTATTCCTCCACTAACAGATTTAAGGGCAACAGGTGAACTTACAACTTTACAATTTGACATGTTAAATCTTACCAACATTTCACATATATATGTAGTTTGCGATATCATCATGGTCTGAGACTTTCTGTTATAATCAATTGACATGCCTAGAAATGCTTTAACCTCCTAGGTCTTTGATTGAAAACATTTGCTTAATTTGACCTTTTGCCAAATTAATTATATTTTCATCTTTAGCTACAATAAGAATGTCATCCACATAAAGTAACAAAAGCACCTTATGTTCATTAATTACATACATGATTCTGTCTTAAGTCTTTTATAACCAACATATATTAACTTATCATTTACTGTTTTATTCCATAAGTGACTAGCTTGTTTTAATCAATATTGTTTTATATATATATATGTAATATTAGGGTGGTCCAAAATGATATGAGAAAAATAAAAATTAAAAATATTTATCTCCACATTGCTGCCCTTGTTCCACTGTGCAAAGTAAATTACCAAACCAAAATTTGGATCAATTGGAGAATGTTTAGGGGTCCCTATGAATTGAAAGTTGTAAACTTTTATGTTTCGTTTGTGAAAGTTCACTGTTTACAGGTAATTTTGAAACAAATCAATGAACTATTACAATTTACTCTTAGACTATTAAGAAGTCTTAGTTAAAATAGTCTAGCAGAAAATGACAAGTCAAATTTCTGTTCTGAAGATCCTTTATTTCTACACTGGGATAGCAAATTATTTACAGATATTGCGGGAGGTATTGAAAAAGTTGACAGAGTGGCAATACTTGTTACTGGAGATAGGAACGAGAAATTACTAGGAGCGCCTAAGATTCTCTGTGGGACTGGCATAAATGATCTGTTTAACTTCAATGACCAAACAAAAAAGCTTAGGGAAGAACTGGTGAGCTACTATACTGACATTTCAGAGGATTCACATCAGTCAAAGCAGCTCGAGATGACTACTTAGAGCTGTTGCAGTTATGTAATGTCTTTCTTGGAAGTACAAGCCGAGGATCAAAAGTAAAGTTCCGAGCCCCAAGTGGTTTGCACAATGCACATTGGATGGCAAAAAGGCTATTTATTCAAAGATCAGTTTACACTTACATCTGCAGAAGAAAAGGGAATCACTGAAGTAAGCTTATTTATAGCCATTATCTATGGTCTACATTGGAATGAGGCAACCAAGGCTGAGAATGCTGTTATGAATGATGTCATTCTGTTAAAGCAAATCAAAGCATATCCCAATTGCAATATTAGGAATGCAGCTTTTGTAACATTTCAACGCCACCTGTGGTTCTTTTCTGAACATTTGGTTGGACTGGCTTTCTTTGATTCCCGTGTCAGTCACGCCACAAAAATTGAGATGGTTAAAAACCTAAGCGCCCACCGAAGGCTAAGGCCCTAAAGAGAGTAGAAAGTAAATCGTTTAAGCATGAGAGTCCTCTGGAGACATACTTCACACAGCGAACAATAGAACTCTTCGACATCCTCCACACAAACGGAAAAGAAAAAGCTGCTGCTTTTCTTTGCAAAGATCCTAAGTCGGATCCCAACTTCATCGATCTCAAAAATAAAGTGCGCAAAATGAAAGTAGTAAATGACTGTGCCGAAAGAGGTATTGCTCTGACCCAAACATTTAATACCAGTATCACAAAAAATGAGGAACAGTGTCAGTACCTTCTTCAATTAGTTCAACTACACAGAAAAAAGTTGCCAACGTCCAAGAAGGTGACGCTGATGGCCAATGATATTAAATCTCAGTAAACAACAACAAAATGTTATATGTAACATTAACATTTCAGAAACCTTAATTATGACCACTATAAATGTAAAATTACTTTTTCACAATATTTCTGTATATATTTATATCGCTAGTAAAGATTTTTTACCAAAATATCGATGTTTTATAAAAAACTCCACTTTGACCAATAAAGTGTTAAATCATAGGGACCCTAAATATTGACTAATTCACCTGAATGTTTTTTTCTTAATTCTATAATCCATCCATCCATAGTTTTCTGTCCGAAGACAGGTCCAGTTCTATGGAGGTCTCACATGGATCTCCTAGAAACACCTGAGGAAAGATACTGGGGGTGGTTTCCCGTTGCCTGCCCCCAGGACGCCATTAAGGAATGACGTCAGACCGAAGAGAAAGTGAAGAAGAAGCTAGACAACACAGGAAAGGAAATTGAAACAGCCATGCCACTGCCGGGATTCGAACCCAGGTACTGGCGCACTGATCGCCACGGCTGGCCGCCGCCGAGACCGCACGACCACGCCAGCACGGCAATTCTATAATAACATATGGAATAAGAGCAGGCTTGTGGAGAATACGATTTCCAAAATTTTTATATTTTTAAACCACCCTAATATATATATATATTATCTGGTAAATCACTATTTAAAAATGCAGTATATACATCAATATGGTGAATTAGCTATTCTCACCTGCTAATGCAAATAGGATTCTTATAGAACTAAATGCAGGTGTTGGCTAGTATGTTTCGTCATATGATTCATACTTCCTCTGTGCAAAGACAGGACAACAAGTCTTGCTTTGTATTTATCAATTGTGCCATCACATTTACGTTTGTAGATCCACTTGGTTGTTAATGGTGTGACATGTTTATGCAAATCAGATTCAATCCATGTGCCATGTTGTTTTATACTCTTAATTTGTCCTGCATGACTAAATTCCATTTTTGAGCTTTTGACTTCATGGCTTCTATATAATCTTTAGGTATTGAAATATTATGAGATGTAACCTTTGCTACAGTACTATGTTTAACGTCCTTGTTTCTTAATCTCGTGTACTTCTTTACTCAGTAGAGTTGAATTATCACGAAGCTCTTCTTCTAATTGATGACTTGAAGAGTTTGAACATTCTCCATCTTGACTGTGGTAGCTTCCTCAGTGATTTGAGATTCAGTTTCACAGTTTTTTTTTCTTTTGTAAAATGGGATATATTTAGTAAATTGGTTTGTTAATGACAAATAGACTTTACTTAGTTTTCATTCAAATCCAACATACTTCGCTAATTCATAAATTAAAATTTTATGGTTATCCAATTTATATTTCCCTTTTATGGACCCACATTTTTTTAGGTTATGGGTTTTACTCTCTATGCTTCCACTGCGCATTGGATTTTGTGTGAATAGAATGGAATGTTTTTAATTGAAATTAATAAATATATGTTTCAAAGTGTTAAGGAAAGTAACAAAGTAGAAGTATATCCGCTGTGTGAAATATATATATACTGTCTGGCCACTTTATTAGATACACCCCTGCTGTGTGCATGAATGCCTGGACCCGTCATGTCTCACAACAACTCCTCAAGCCGGTGGGGGCAGTGTCATGGTGTGGTGGATGTTTTCCTGGCCCATGATGGGTCCATTGATACCTCTGGAAACATGTCAGAATGCTCGGTCGTACATAAACATTGAAGCTGACTAAATGCAACTGTTCATGTTAACAATTTATTCTCATGCAGATGGCTACTTCCAGCAGGATAATGTCCCAGTGCACAAAGCCTGCATCACTACGCCATGTTCCTCAAACCATCCCAATAACTTTTCCTGGCTGCAGTGGCTCGCTCAGTCAACTGATCTCAGCCCGATTCAAAATTTATGGAATGAGCTGGAACGAGCTGTTTACTCCAGGCCTACACCTCCATCAAATCTTCAGGAACTGCTTGACACACTCATGTCTGCATGGTACACAATACCTCAACAACATTTTCAGCATCTTGTGGAATCCATGCCTCGATGAATTCAGGCTGTTTTGAGAGCTAAAGGAGGCCCAACACGCTACTAGGTAGGTGTACCTAATAAAGTGGCCGGACAGTGTATATAGTTTTTTTAATGTGTTTTTATAATTTAATTGAAAATACTTAAAGCTATTATTACTGCAAATGTGTGTTCCCCAAAGGTTTCAATATTATTCATTATAATAGGTGATATAATTAAGTGCAAGCTAATGGAAGATGGATTATGGAGGTACGCATCTGAGTCCATTAGTTTAGAAGGGAGTCTGACAAAGAAAGACTATAAATTATAGTGTTTGAAAAAAATGACAAAGCAGTAGATGTCATTTTGTTGTCAATGGACACAAATATGCAAATTCTTTATAAGGATTTTAGTGATCCAGTTGTACTTTTAAAGCATTTAAAAGATAAATTCTTGAAGGTTGAATATCAGAAAATTACTAGGTTAAAGAGATCTCTATAATTTTACCCAATTTACTCAAGAGCACAAACTTGATAGATAAACTTGTTAAAGTGAAAGTTAAGGTGTCTGAGTTAAGAGGGAATTGGGGGTGAGATTCTTGATTCTGAAGTTGTATGGATGGTTCTTTCTGGGTTACCTAAAGAATATAATTCTATGGCTCAAACACTAATAGCTTCAATGGAAACAGATAAATCTGTATTGAATTAAATCTTGTTATTGAGAAAGTAATTTGTGAAACTAGTAGACAGAATGGTAATACTGCAGATGTTAAAGATATATCAGACTCAATTGTATATAGAACTAAGAAGGGTAGTAAAGATGGTTCTGTTATTCATATGAGGAGATTTCATTTGTTTAATTCTAACAAAGATCAATCAAAAGTGAAATATTTTAATTGTAGTAAAGTTGGCCATTATGCTGAACAATGCAAATTTAAAAGGAAACACAAGCACACTACAAAGGATGAAGAAAAGTATAAAGGCATGCTTAAACTTGATCACATAGTGGTAAAAATCCACCAATTATTAGTTATGATCACTATGAAAAGCTTGAAAATCCACAATAGCTTACGGGTGCAGGAGGTAATCTTATTATTGCAGTTGGTGAAGGAACTGTTGTTGTTCGTAACTATTTACCAAAGGGTAAATTTAAGGATGTCAGTGTTCAAAATGTGTTATATGTCCCAGGTATGCAAGAAAACTAACTTTCAGTGGCAAAAATAGCTAAATCAGGCTTTGTTCAAACAATTACAAAAGTTTAAGTTTTTTATTAGAAATAAAAACACCGGTGACTTGATTACAATAGGTTATGAGCATAAAAACTCATATAAAGCTAATGTTAAGGTAATTCATATATGTAATAATAAACAGATTCAGTTTTTACATGGCAATGATTTCTTAGCACTATGGTACGTTCGTCTTAGTCATATCTCTTATAATAAACTAAAGATGATTATTAAAGGTAAACTTTTAAAGGGTCCACACAAATGTAATCTTAGTAAATCAAGCAGTCAATATCCTATTTGTGAAACTTGTGAGTCCTCCTATTTGTAAGGTCAGTAAGATGCCTTACTGGTTCATATAGGCATCAATCATAATAGGTAACATCAGAACAAAGGAACCTTTAGAAATAATGTACTCAAATTTAGTAGGACCTATAGACATATCAAATCCCATGAATGCTAAATAGTTGTAGATCCTATGTATATCTACTTCACTGCTAAAATCATGCCCATTTTTGTAAAGATGATTAAAAGACTAATGGTACTGAATTTGTGAACAAAGAAGTGAGTTCATATTTATGCTCACAGGGTATAATACATCGGACTTCATCAGCTTGAACTCCACAGAACAATTCAGACATGGAATGATGGAATAGAACTATGTTGGATGTTGCTCGATCTATTTTGTTTGACACAAAACTGCCTCTGAGGTTCTGGAATTTTGCAATAAAGACTGCCAGTCATATCATGAACAGAATTCCACATAAAGCCACTAATAACAATGTGCCGCTAAGTAGATGGTTTCATTCTGATGGAAAGGTAAATGTTGGATACTACAAACACCAAAGAAGAAATTTAAAAGCAAGTTACATCCTAGAGCATTGAAGGGAATATTCTTGGGTTATCCATCTTAGTGCAGAGGTTATATCATTTGGGACGAGGACCATAATAAACTTATTGAGACTAGAAATGTATATGTTGACGAAACAAAAAGCTGTACTGACATTCTTAAGAATAAGAAAACAACTGTTGCAGACTACCAAAGTTGTTTTACAGTAATCAGTGTAACAGAAACAAAAGATTATCTAACTTGTCTAAATGTAACTTAATTCCATCTTTTGAACACATAACGAACTTACAAAATTTAGAACTCAAGTTTCCTAGAGCTTCTAGATTTGCTGTGTTCTTTAGCCATGATGTCGCCCCCCCCCCCCAAAAAAAAAAAAAAAAAACAAGCTATGCTCATGCTCTTAGGGCTTCTCATTTTAACAATGGAACAAGAGTTTTACATATCACTCACTATTATTACAACAATCGGTCATATTGCACTACACACTAATTGTTTAAAGATAACAGGTTTTTCATGTACAATGAAAAATTAAAATTCAGGGCTAGATCTTTAAAGCAATTTAATACATAAAACTTACCACAGCAAGACCTAATATTAATAGGCAAACATCAAAGCAGTATCGCAACCAAGCAAATGTTTATCTGAGACCTTAGATATTGATCCCATGAATGACCTTTTGCTTAGAGGTTTATCCATTAGTTGTTGAAGTTATTTATAAATAACATTATAATCTATGTTATTATGGCAATAACATAAATGTAGTGTCAATTTCTTACGACTGTAAAAACTCCAAAAAACTCCCAAAAAATGCGAATTTTCGAAATGCCTAATCGGCCAATCCTTTTTCGAGCGTTTTACATCACATCATCGGCAAAGAAAGCACCTTTTCTCTTCCCAAATTAAAACTAAAATTAAACTAACATCCCTGAATTTGAAAATAATAATAACAATACATGGCACGTCTCGTGATACAATAACTCTTGAAACACAAACTATTATTACTTGAAAGTCCTAATTTTCTTTGTTAAAAAGTCCTAATTTAAAGAAATAATTATCTTTGAAGAAATAATTTTCTTTGTAAATATCTTCTTTTCATCAAATAATACTGTTCATTTCTTTCTGTTGGAAAGGACTTTCAAGTAATAATAGCTCGTGTTTCATGAGTTATTGCATCACGAGACGTGCCATGTATTGTTATTATTTTCAAATTCGAGGTTGTTAGTTTAATTTTAGTTTTAATTTGGGAAGAGAAAAGGTGTTTTCTTTCCTGATGATGTGATGTAAAACGCTCGAAAAACGATTGGCCGATTAGGCATTTTGAAAATTCGCATTTTTTTGGAGTTTTATGGAGTCGTAATAAATTGATATTGTAATAATTTATAAAACTATAAATGTAATATGTTAATTATCTAGCAGAAACTACTTTTAATACATCTTCAGATCTAATTTCAAAACCTTGCATTCAGTCAGATTATTAAGATTAAAATCATATTTTTACAAATTGCATCAAATATTAGATTTAAAAATACAACTGGAAAAATGTTAAATCATAATTAATATTGATGATTTAATATTACCAAACGATTTTTTTTTGTCTTTTTTTTTTGCATTTGAAATGAGGCATAAATTTGGGGTTGCACAAAGATCAAGCTCAATTATTATTTGTTACAAAGTTGTTGATCACCTAACATTGAAAATTTTGAAAAGAATCATAGAATGTGAAACCATTAGACTAGAAATTAAGTATTAGATAAAAAAAAAGAATCATTTGAAGATCATTTTTATCATTGAACATCTGTTTTGTTGATTTTCATCAAATAACATTTTACAATTTTTTCAATTTCATTTAGGTTTTAATAAATTTACACGGAAGTTGCGTGCACCTCATTCCATCCCTAACAATGAAATCCTTGATTTTTTTTCACGAGTGCCTGATGATGAACAGTTGGTATGTATAAAGCGATATCGTTAGTCATTGGTTTAGACAGATGCTTCTCTGCTTTCTTGCTTTTTTTGGTGATTTTGACTGAAATCGATAAGTACTGAATCTTAAATTTGCATGAAACTTTGTATTTAAGAAATTGCTGATTTATTTATGTCATTTTCTTTTCTAAAGCACCTGCTTATTCTTCAGTTATTCTTTTCTGTTAGACTTACTGCCTCTATGTATATTATTTTTGTTTTGTTTTGTTTTTTTATTTATCTTTAATTATCTTTAGTTTGGCAAATGAAAATTGCACTGTAGTATTATTGGAATCTATAAATAAGCCTTTTTCTTTGTTTTAAAATTTATTTTGATCTTTTATTAGTGTACAGAAATGCAATGTTTCAATTAATTAAGCAATTGATTGTATATTTGTAAAATATCATCATCATGTTTTTATCCTTAGCATTATTTATTGAATAAGAATACTTTCTGGGAAGTTATCTGTGTAAAGTTAAAGATGATGAGACATTTTGAATCTCACATCAGGAATTGTCATCAGTCTAGATATCCATTTTAAATGATCTCTTTCTCATTTTACCCTCACCATATCTAAAAACTGTTATTGATGTGAAATCAAAATGCTTTTTCAGCTTGTTATTGTACTTTTCATCTTATATCAACCTTGCCAATAAAATATATCAATTATCACAGCAGTCTTTATTTCTATGACTGGCTGCCAAATCATTCAATAGTAACCCTTTTTTGCTTTTTTTTTTTTGTAGTACTATACAAAGAAATGCTAGATTTATTGGTAATCTAGATTAAGAACCAGTTATTAATTTAGTCATGTTTGTTTGTTCTTATATACAAAGTAATATTACTTTTGTAGCAAATGATGAAGATAGTTATATGAAAATGTACATAAACAGAGATAAGAAATACACTTTTGTCAAAAGGTAAAAGGTTAAAAATAGCTACTATGTGTCGACTTCCTTTATCAGAAGCCATCATCAGATGCTTGCACACCAAGCAAAGTGCAACCTTATAAAGGTGTTTGTGAAATATTAAACCAATAAAATAAGGGCAAAACCATTGTGAGCAGGATGAGGTCGGAACCTATCATCTAATGAAAGTTAACAAGAGGGTTTTTGGTTTTTTTTTTATAAACACATTCACAAATATAACACACATATATATAAGAACTATTAAAGATACTGACTTGGTAAATAAAATGACGCCAAGTTAACTGATAGTAGGTCGTTACATGGGCTATTCAGTACCATAAAAATTGACATTTTAAATTTGTTCACGTAACTATCCTCATATCCTAAGACAATATGATTTTTAGTGTCCAGGGTATGGTTAGTTTCTTTAATGTGGATTGCAGTGTTATAATTTACATTACATTTTTTTATAGCATTATTGTGCTCATTTAATGGCCTCTTGATCATCTTAGGATATGAGGACAATAGTTACTTGAAAAAATTTAAAGTATCAATTTCTATAGTATTGAATAGCCCATATAATGACCAACTATCAGTTAACTCGGTGTCATTTATATACCAAGTCAGCATCTTTAATATTTCTTATATATATGTTTGTGAATGTGTTTATTAAAAAATAAACAAAAAAAACACCCCTCTTAACTTACATTAGATGGGAGGTTTGACCCCACCCTGCTCACAATGGTTTTGCCCTTATTTTAATGGTTTATTATTTCACAAACTCCTTTATAAAGCGGCCCTTTGCTTGGTGTGCAAGTGTCTGATGATGGCTTCCGATAAGGGAAGCCAAAACTAGTTTCAATTTTTAATCTTTTACCTTATCTCTGTTTATGTGCGTTTATATCTATACAACACATGTTAAAGTTGTTTTGTTTTTTTAATTTAACCATTATATGAACATTTTTATAGTCAGTTGTTCTCAAATATGTAATTTTTGTTTTTGTGACACCTAAAGACAGAGAAATAACTGTTGCTGGTATAATGTTTTTTTTTCTTCATCAAGGCTTCAAATAGCAAAGAAAGAGTGGACTACCTCCAATCTTGCATTAAGATTGAGAAAGAGGTAGTTTATTGCATCAGCAATTATGAATTCAAGCCATAACTGGAGCTTGGCTCACAACATTATCCCTAATTCTGTTTTCTTGCTACACTTAGTAGCTCAGCAGTTTTGATAAATTTGCTAAATACAAAACTTCTGAAAAGTTAGAAGTGCAGTCTCCATTAATAAATAGACATTACCAAATCGGTAAAACTTTAATGGTAAATAATGGGCCAAATAGATGTTTATCCAATTATCCAAATATATATTTCCTGCATATATTGTAATCCATTCATTGGTATAAGGCCTTAGATTCACTCTTAGTTGAATGTTATTAGTTCACTATTTTATAAATAGAACAGTGATATGCAAATTATCAAAAATGATAAGAGTAATGTTAGTTTTAATGTATGGAGTAGGAGATGCTATATTTCAAAAAGTTATAAAAAAAAAAATCAGCATTTAGAAAGGTCTGCAGTTGGCCAACAGACTATTGGAAAATTGCTTTTTAGAAAAACTAGAAATATGGCTTATTCTTGTAATGGTAGACTGAAAAAGAAAAAAAAAATAATAAGATTTACTATGGTTTTTCTAGCAGAACTTTTTAAAAAGACCATCACTGAAATTTGTAGCCTAGTATTAGTTTCCACCTTGCAAATTATTGAATAAAATTTATCTCTTCTTTATCATCCACTCACAATT
Source organism: Thereuonema tuberculata (assembly GCA_023159025.1). NCBI lineage: Eukaryota > Metazoa > Arthropoda > Chilopoda > Scutigeromorpha > Scutigeridae > Thereuonema > Thereuonema tuberculata. The sequence goes on from JAFIDM010009631.1 coordinate 203,544,690, forward strand.
TGATGCAGACACAGATCTCATAAAAGAAAGAGAAAAACAAACAAACAAAAACAAACTTAATATATAAATAAAATGAGGGATGAATCAATTCATCCTCTTAATTGAATTGACCCCATTTACTTAACTCATCATATCACCAATGATGATACACCTATATTATAACTTCTGTCTTATTGGATGGAATTCATTCATTTAAAAAATTGATTTCCTGAATTTGGTTGTGAACAGAAATCTTTATAAATCAAATATTTATCTTCTTTATTGGCAGACACGTGATAGGCAAATATACAGCATATTTACATATTATGCTCTTAAGATTACATTGGTTCAATATACAAGCACATACAATTTTATTTGAATAAGATGGAGCACTTTACTTTTTCTGCCAGTTCTATTCCTGTATAAGTTTCCAACAATGAATTGTCCTTTTGAAAGGTCTTTTGAGATAATTAAATCTCTTATCCCTCATTTTCTTTCTTTCAGGCTATTTTGAAAGATGATTTCCTAGAGATAAACAAATCATTGAAGATCTGAAGTCATTTAACTACATAGAAACTCTTAAAAGGGTTTACATATCTTGGATCATTATAATTTGAAGGTGTTTATATGCTAACAGTAGTCATTTTGAACATTGCTCATGATATGGATGTTTTTCTCCATATAATTAGTGATCTCATTTATGAAAACATAATGAATAATTTAGATAATATATGCTCCTGTGGCCAAAAGCTTCAAATAAGTTTTTATTTACTTAAATTATTTCTTTTTATATATTTTAATGTTATACAATAATTTATGATTTTATATATAATGTATTATTTTTCTGACATGTTTCATGCAATATTTTGCACCTTATAAAAGTTTGTACATGTAAAAAACATAGATTATATATAAAACTCATAAATTATTACATGTCATTAAATATATAAGAGAAGTAGTTTAAGAGCTATGAGTATTTTAATGATATACTTACATATCGTTTTTAACCGTGACTTTCTTTAGAAATCAATAGTTATCCCTGACAATATTTATTTTCAATTTGTAGATTCTTTATATTCTTATTACACTCAAAATTAAAGCTGCAGTTTTACTTCTAGTGAAAAAGCTTTTGAAATTGCAAGCTCTACCTTTTCAAAGCTTGTTAGTGAATTTTCATCTGAAAATATTCTTTCTTTATTGAAGAACCACAATTTGCAAACTATCAGTTTTGTTTTAAAGAGAGAGAGAGAGAGAAGCTGATCATGTGACAGCTATTAAGTAAATTCCTGTCATGAGAACATTACTCAAATATTTAGATATTTTATCTGACTTCAGACATGAATAACAATGTCATATCATTCAGTTTCTTGAGACAGTGAATTACCCCAAAGCATTTAAGCTTCATAGAAAATACTCTTCTATGGTTGCCTTATTTAGTATTTATAATTGTCTTCACTCTTTTGTGAGCCATTGCACAGTAGAGGGATGGTTGCAGTAATTCGAGAATTTGTTGCCAATTTTTTTTTTTTTTAATCCTTTCAATTTTTTTTTTCCTTAATTGTATTTGATCTTTTTTGTCACACTAAAAATACATTAAAAAAAAATAACTATATTCATTATTTGTTCACATTTACAAATTTGTCAGTTATATGTGCCAATCAATAAATTCGTAACAATCTTGTGTTGCATTTGTATAATTGAACAAATTATTATTTATCAAAACCTCCTGCAAATGACAATGAAGGCATATCTGGAAATTCATTATCCATTAAATGTAACAGCAAAGAAGATAAAACAAATATAGGTTACTGTTGATTTAGAGTTATAGATTATTACTATGGTTATTTAAAAACTAACTTCAACATAAAGAATTTCACTGTAACTTATCATAAGTAGGAGATTCCATTCACTAATTTCATCAGTCTTCTCAATGATTATCAAACATTTCTACTAAATGTTAATACATGTATTTTTAATTTAAACATCTTTAAAACACTTAAATTAATCAGAATTCAGTTTACTTTTTTTACTGGTTTGTTGATATGAGTTAGCTTTGTCTTTGTTAATGTTATAGCAACCCTCGAAAATTCATGCCTAAACCAACTCACAAATGGAAATTTACACTCGCTAGCTAATTAACGGGGGGGGGGGGGGCAAAATTTCATATATATACGCTAAGCCTGTTTCCCAAAGTGGGTCAATTTGATTGTTGAGGGGGGCAATTCAAAATTGGAGCAATGTTTTTTCTGGGGGTTGTGAAAGTAAAAAAATGTTAGTAATTTGTTTTTTTTGGGTTGTGAAACTTAATAAGTTGGTGTTTTTTTTTTTTTTTAATTTTTTCTTGTTGAAGTTATACCTAATTTGGTGAGGCATAGCATACTTTAGATACTTTATGTGGGGCACAGCACAAAAAAGGTTGGGAAACACTGCGCTCTATCTATACTAGCAGAGAAGGTTTTGAATTTAGGAAAAAACCGAGGTGATTTTTTTCCACTCGCAAATTGTAAGTTTGCGAGTGGGATTTTCGAGGGTTGGTTATAGAAAATATTTTGAAGTGATAACTAGTATATATTCTTTTATCCTGTTACATGGTCAGCTTCTTAAAGTCATTTACAGTGAGTTTGTCAATTCAAAATGTGAAACAATATTTAAATTCATTCAGATTCTTTAGCAGTAGGATTCTCTAACCTTTCTATAAATTTCCCCCAACCCAGCTTTTTTTTTTATTAAAGTCATTTCATAATGGCTGCAGAAAAACTGTCTAATTACATTTCATTTAAATGTTCTTAAAATAAAGTTTTCACTATATTAATACAAAACAGTTGAAAAAAGATGTATGTTTTTTGAAAAACTACAATTTTTTTTAAATACAGGTTGAATTAATGACTATTTTTAAAAAACAACTCAAATTATTATTTTCTTATTAAAGAATGATTAATATATTTTTAATTTATTCTCTTACTTTCTCAGTGAATTTTTAATGCTTAATTAATTAAAAATAACATCTTATTTGTTTATGGTTTTAGTTATAATAGCATTATTTTTGTATATTTTTCCTTAAAAATTATAATAAATATATATTTTATTTTATTTAGATTGTTTTTGAATTTTTTTTTGCTTATAGTTTTTTTTTTTTTTAATTTTATAATTTTAACTTAAAACTGTTTTTCTGAAATCATGTTTCAGTAAATATAATTTCTACATGAATATGATAATCCAATTTTAAAGTTAATTTAATAAAAAATCACTTAATGACTTACAGAAATATTCATTACTTCACAGTATATTAGTTTCAAATATCTAATAGAATTAAAAGATGTTTTTTGTTTAACTTATCCATTTGAGCTGACAGTCTTAAATTTTCATGTAACCATTCAGAAACACCAATTAATTAATTAATCTAAGTCCACTTTCGTATATATTAGGTTTTGTTTGAGTCAGTAATATTGACTTCATGAATGTGGGACTGTTAAATATACATACAATAATCTTTAAAACTTTATTAGCTAAGATGGTTAATTTCCCTTACAGTAATAACATAACTAATTAGGTTTTCCTTTACTATCATTGCCTGGAAAAAATTGCTGAACTGAAATATCATTACTGATTGGGCAGTTTTGTAGTGTTTTTTAATGTTGACTGACTAGTTAATGCTATCTAGGATTCATATGTAGCCTATTTTTTGTAGAATCTGAAATCTTTATACCTTTTTCAAGGAGTTTCTTTGTATCTTGTCACAAAAATTCTTTAATAAGAAATATTGAATTCCTAAATACTAATAATATAATTAATAAATCTAGTGTCTTTTGCAGTATCATAATTTATTTCTTCCTTTGTACTTTGCCATATTTTAAGGTTTTTCAAGTGTTTCTTGTGTTCTTAGAATATTTGTCTGTTTTCTTTGGAACATTTCTCTCATCTCCTGTTCACTGCTGTTCTTTTCTAAAGTCAATAGTTCAGTCAGGTTTATATAAAAGGCAAATAAACATTACATATATGTATTTTGCTTTTTTGTGATTTGCCAAGCCTTTTTTCATAGAATAGGATAATGAACACTCCCTTCTGCGCCAAGTCCCAAAAAAGTCTTCTCTGTCATGTTGTCATATGACACTTTTTAAACATTTATTTCAGTGTTTGTATGAAGAATCTTAATTCAAGAATCATCAACTTTCTTTGTTGTACCATGCTTTTCCTTCATATGTACAAAGATAAATTTGCCTTATTTCCTTGTATTCCAAACTCTTATGTACTACTTCACTTTTTAATCCTATCACATTGGATATTGGCTTAGGACTTTACGGAAGATAAAGTCCTAGACTTAGAAATATTTAATCTGACTTTGTTGATTGAAGTGGTTTTTACACTCCTCCAAACTAGGACAGTGTTATGTCTCTGGATATGTGATACACTTTCCCAAATATTAGAGATCACTGGGATTTGACTTGCTGCTACTTGATTTTCTTTTTATAATAATATTTTTCAGTGCATTTGATATTTAAAGTGTAAAATCTGACTATTCATTGTTTTATTTAATGGCTGCCATCAGATCCAGGGCTCTCTGCTAATACGAATATGATAAAACATTATTATTCCAACAATTGCCTACTTCAACCAGTTTTTCACTGCTCCCATCCTGAACTAGGTCCCCTCAAAACCTCTACAATTTATCACCTGGAAACCATATTGGCTAGCTGTTTGTTCATGGTCTTTCTTATTTTCGGGGATATTTGTAAACAGATTCTGATACAACAACTTTTGATTTCATATAGTAGTCAATTTTCGAGCAGTTCTCAGCCTATCCTTTAGCCTCTCCATTCTCCATCAAGACTTGGTCTATACTGACAGTGTCCTTCATTCATGTAACTTCAGCATTAAGAAACTTTTATAATCTTCATCCTTGATTAGATTTTTTATTACATCTTTCAATTTTTTTCTTTTTCTTCAGAATATGTCACTTTTAAGAGCATTCAATCATTTACAGGGTATGCTTCCCTAGCCTATCCAAATTCTTTTCAACAAATTGGAACCTTCTAAAGATCCTCTACTGCTGTAGTCTGTCCGTGTTAGTCTCTTTCAACTGAAATAAATCTCATATTCAGGTTATCACTGTTTTCACAATTTACAATACATTTGATGTATATTCAAATATTTGGCAAAATCACTAACAAAAAAGGCAAACCAATATTCATGAAGCCACTTGAGGACATTAAATGGTATGACCAAATATGTAGAGAGGAAATAGCAATGTTAATGACTGTGATCCATAGTTAATAACTACCTTAATTTCCATGGAAAAAAAAAGAAAAGAAAAGCTGGAAGCAGCAGCTAATTCAGAATATAAATGTGCAGGAGTCTAAATTGTAAGGGTAACAGTTTCACACCACTTATTTTTCAACCCTACTATATTTCAGTGATTATTTAACACCCAGCTCGTATCTTTACTTTCTGAATGTTTTCTGGCAATCACAAATGTAATAGTTGATCTATTTACATTCTTAAATAATGAATGCAGTTCAACACCTCTCCAAGATCATTTGATATTCGTCACGGCCATTTTGATTTGTGCATGCAGGTACTTCAGCAATAAACCAGTTTGTTAAGATAGAGCTCTCCAATGGTTAATTTAATGTTAGATTATGGAGTTCATTCTTAGATGCTTCTAAAGGATTGCTTATTCTTTGAAGTATCTGTTATGGCAAAATGGTGTAAAGGATTCAGCTTCCTAGTTTAACCTGAACTGCTATTTTAAATGAATCTGATACCTTATTGGTTCCTTTGAGACTAGGGTAGGTCTTATTCTTAAAGTGAAACTCCAGCCTGTGATCACTCTTTTTTGGGCTTATACAACCAGTCAAACTTACTTTTTAACACTCTGAATATGGTTGAAGTTCCATATTCTTTTTTTTATGGGTCTCTCCATCCCCCCCCCCCACCACCACCACCACTACCTCTGCAGAGTTAGAACGTCCAAGAGGCAAAAAGAAAAAGAGCAGTTGAGGTATTTGATGATAACTAAACATCTTTCACTTTTATTCTATTCTTGATCAAGTACGTCCAGTACCTCCATGTGGTAACTGGGAGACTTTGATGCTCTTGATTGAATCTAGAGTCATGAGTAAAAGTGTCCTTATTCAAGGTTTTTGGCTCAAAGCTGCCATCACCCATGCTTTTTCCACTGTGAGGTCCACTTATTATCAAATCTTTGTTTTTTTATTTAGCAAATAACTTATTAGAATTTCAGAGATGAATGCTTCTGAGATATTTATGATTCACATCTGATCATCTAAAAGTATATCTTAATCTTGAACCTTGTTAGGGATATTGTCTGCAAACTATAATACTTCCTCCCTGGAATGTTCTTGATGTCCTTTTTTAGTAAAATAACCAGAAATGTTTGTTCTTCTTTTCCTCTCTTCTCTTCATGGAATAATGCTTGAACCTACCTCCAAGAGTAATTTGTAGTAGAATTTCTGGAAGCTTGAAAAACAGTAATCTACAAAATATGGTTTCATTGCTCCTATTTCATCCATTCCACATATCAAATCAAAATATTCAAAATTATATAAATGCTGATAGAAGGCACTGTTTACAATAAAGGGAAGTTCTACTCTTCCCTTGTATTTTTGTGACAATTTTTTTCTAAGACATTAATTTTGTAGCTAAAATCTTATCTGCATTACTTTTTCTTAAAAGATTTTACAGGATAAAATAATAAATTTCAGTTTGGCAGCTCGTTCTGGTCTGTCATACCAAAGTCAGTATGTTGCCATTCACATGAGATGTAATATTCCAAATATTGCTAAGTAATCTGCATCCTGATGCAAATTACTGTGCTTAAGCTTTCTCAACTGGATAGTCAAAACTCGTAAGATTTGTAAAAAAAAAAAAAAATAAGGGTTGCTTTAAACTATAGGCAGTTTTGAAATAAAAGAAGGGTAATTCTATGTCAAATCAACACACTGAATCAGACTTGATGTCTCAGATTATCATGATTTTTGGTATGCAGCAATATACCATAGACTTATGAAAAAATACCCAATTTCAGTTGTGTACAACAATTACTTTTGAAGTTATTAATTTTTAAAGATATAAATTTTTATCAAAAAATTACACGTTTTGGCACATTTAGTTGCCTGTAGGCTAGCAACCAGTGGTGATGCAGACCTGGGAATGGTCTCATTTTAAAGTTGTTGAATGGGGTTTTAATATGATATGCCACAAGATAGGGGTTACAAAAAATAAAATTTTTGAATTTTTCAAAAAGTGGCAATTTCAAAAAATTATCAAAATTACTTTGTAATGTCTAAATACATATAGCAAAATTCTATCATGGGATCTCAATTGGATCTGGAGATACAGGGCTCCAGAAATACAAGTTTTGTGAAAAAAAATTAGAATTAGTAACGTTTCAGAAAATTGAATGGAACAAGCAACACATTACAATGAAACAAGCACTGGCTATTATTTTTACATTTATTTGAAAATGGAGAAAGGTCACATACACACTTACCATTAAAAATCCGATATTACATGAGTAAAGTTAAGGCTTAACAAATCAGTACTTCAGTTGTTTGTTTTGTTTTATGAAAACTTCAATTGTTGGAAGATACCCACACATTTGTTTACTTCACTGTCTGGTAAACTGTATGTTTGGCCAGTTTGTGTAATGGGGTTCACTTTGCATATCACATCTGCAGAAGGGATCCAGAGTGTATCAGGTGGTGTGGGATATATATATGAGGGTAATGAACCTGAAGGATGGAGGAATGTAACTTGCACTTTACTGGAATCTTCATCTTTAGCCAGAACATACTTCAATCTATGGTGACACTTGGTGGTTGAGTTATGTACATAACTGAAGTACTGATTTGTTAAGCCTTAACTTTACTCATGTAATATCGGATTTTTAATGGTAAGTGTGTATGTGACCTTTCTCCATTTTAAAATAAATGTAAAAATAATAGCCAGTGCTTGTTTCATTGTGATGTGTTGCTTGTTCCATTCAATTTTCTGAAACGTTACTAATTCTATTTTTTTTTTCACAAAACTTGTATTTCTGGAGCCCTGCATCTCCAGATCCAATTGAGATCCCATGATAGAATTTTGCTATATGTATTTAGACATTACAAACTAATTTTGATAATTTTTTGAAATTTTTAAAATTGCCACTTTTTGAGAAATTCAAATTTTAAAATTTAACTTAAAATTTTCAAAAAAAAAATTTTTTTAACCCCTATCTTGTGGCATATCATATTAAAGCCCCATTCAACAGCTTTAAAATGAGACAACTCCCAGGTTTGTATCATCACTTGTTGCTAGCCTACAGGCAACTAAAGGTGCCAAAATGTGTAATTTTTTTATAAAAATTTATATCTTTAAAAATTAATAACTTCAAAAGTAATTGTTGTACACACTGAAATTGGGTATTTTTTCATAAGTCTATGGTATATTGCTGCATACCAAAAATCATGACAATCTGAGACATCAAGTCTGAATATCTTCCAAAATTGTGTGTATTTGACATGGAATTACCCAGTATATCTTTTGCCTCCCCTCTTACCTAAAAAAAAAATGTTGATTGTAATTCTGTAGTGTAAAGCTTTAATCTAACAAATCATCAATTTGCATGTATTTGGGATACTACTTTGCAGATTGTTTGAAAACGACAATAAACTGCTCTAAATTATTAAACCTTTACTTATTTGTTGAAAGAAAAAAGAAATCCATTCCATAATTTCAGATTGATTGTTAAGCAGCAAGTGTAATTTTTGGAACAGTTTATTATTATTATTATTATTTTGTTTTTAAGAAAATAGTCTGCAGTATTTTGACCATAGTTTTCTGAGTAGAATCTTCATTTTTATCCTCATGATTTAGCTTTGATAAATAAAGAAAATAATAATTATTAAAGAAAATTATTATTTTCTTTAATAATTAATTAAAAGTATAAGTTGCAATTTAGATAAAAATAAATAAATAAATCATTTAAAATCTGCTTTTTAAGAGTACTATTTATTTTTACCAAAATTTCAGATTATGTACAGAGAATTTAGGCCATCCCCTACCTCTGCAGAGTTAGAACGTCCAAGAGGCAAAAAGAAAAAGAGCAGTTGAGGTATTTGATGATAACTAAACATCTTTCACTTTTATTCTATTCTTGATCAAGTACGTCCAGTACCTCCATGTGGTAACTGGGAGACTTTGATGCTCTTGATTGAATCTAGAGTCATGAGTAAAAGTGTCCTTATTCAAGGTTTTTGGCTCAAAGCTGCCATTACCCATGCTTTTTCCACTGCGAGGTTATATACAGTTTTGGATTTTGACATCTGTTCTTTGGAAATTAAGGGAATGTTGCACGACGTACAATGTATATCTAAACATTTCACAATTTTTTGAATACTTCTTTACTAGTATTGGTAAATAAAGCTAATGTATGTACATAAAAATTGAGTATTTGTGGTATTAAATATTTTTTCAACTTGTTTGAAAGGCACTGGTTTTGAGTATCTTAGTTATTTCTCATTTTTAATATCCAACGATTGTGATAAATAATATATTTATTTGTATGTGAGAAGTTTTATGCTTCTTAAATAGTCCCTTTTCATAAAAGGTTTAAGAATCTTAATACTTTTGCAATAATTCACAACGTTGATTGTCCAAAATGTTCGTTCTTTGTTGGGACATTTAAATGAAGTTATCAAGCAGTATTAGATTTGATGTTTGATTCTTCATTACCTTTTAAATCTAATAAAATTGTTGTATTTATCAAAATGTTGCCTGTGATTTTATTTCATAAATCCTAAAATAAATTGAGCTATATTTATTAGCTGTGGTTTTTTGTTTTTTTGTTTTGTATATTTCAGTTATTTTTAATATAAAAAATATTTATTTTTAATGAATATATTTAGTTTCTTTTATTGTTATTGTATGTTTGATATATCTGTATAATATGCCATAATAATAGTATTTATATTTTTATGCCATTTAAATGTTAAATGCAAATATTGTATTGTTTTATTTTAACTGTTTCTTTTGAACTTGAAGATTGAAGTAGCCACCCTAAAAAAAAATGGATATGTCATATATTTAAATAAAAAAAAATAAAAAAATCCTCATTTTTAACCTGGTTGAAAGTTAGTACTATTTCTCAAAGTTTAAAAAAAAAACAAATCATGAAAGTTGCTGATGAAATGTTGAAATAGATCTTTAAAATGTCTTGAAATTGTTAATTGTTGAAAGTGCATCCATTTAAAGTAAATAAATTTTTAAGTTTGTTAAAAAAAAAATATTTACTCAAAATTGTCTTTTGAATCATCAAAAGAATACATAGTAACATTTTTATTTCCAATCTTTTAATTTATCTTAAGTTGAAACATTCACACATTTAATTTATAAGGAATTTTAATATTTGAGAACTTGCATAATGAACTGAATTCATTATCAAACATCAAATTAAGTATTTATTTATTTGCAATAAAGTAAATCTCATAACAAAGAAATCCAAGAAAAATTCAAATTATTTATTACTAGTAATAAAATTTAAAACGTAGAAATATATCCTTCCAGAATTTTCATTCTCTTCTATAAATTCAAGAAGCATATTAAAAAATTAAATTAAAAATTCAACATTTGATTAAAATTATGCTTAAAAATGAACCAAAAACCTTAAATATATATTACAGAAAAATAAGTTAAAGAAGTTACAGGATTTAAAATTCTGACTTCTGTCATCTTTATCATTGTAGATATTCAAAATATGAAATCAGATTTGCATATGAAGTTCCTTTGAAAATGTACCATTTGAATATAATTTTATTTCATATAATATTAATTAGTATATGTTAAAAATTTTAATACCTGGCCACACTTTTGTAATGAATAATTTGATTGGGATGTGATTTTTTTTTTTTTTTTTTTGATAAAAGCATTAATAGTCAAATTCAAGAAAGAAAAATAAAGAAAGTAAGTATATATAAACTTAAATATTAAATAATATTCGATTACTGAAATAAAAAGTTTATGAACATTATTATTGTTAATTTATTACAGTGCTTTTCAATAGTTTGAAAACAAAATTTGTTAAGTGTTGTTTAACACTGTACTTGATTTTAACACTTTAATTTATTGGATTTTTATTTTGATTATTGGAATTTCAGGGATGAAATTGTGCAAGTTCAGAATAAACTACTGGATTTCTGAATGCTCTTATATTAAAATTCCAAAATAAGGCATATAGGCTATAGAATTCCAATTGTTTTAAATTTAAAATTGCAGAAGTAAATTGTTCTATTGTGGTACAAGAACTAACGAGGTTTTATTCAGCAACTTCAAAATATTGATGTTTAAATAGTGATTAGTTAATTATTTTTAACTAATTGATTTATTTAATAGCTATTAATTTTTTTTCTTTGCCTAGAACAATTATCATTATTCGAATAAAAGTGGAGTTCATAGGCTTTTATTGAAATACTTTCATGTATGATATATCCATTGTTTTTGTTAAATATTTATACACAAGTCAATTGCATTTTTATATAATAATAAAGTTTAATTTTGCATAAGCTTTTTACTCTTTGAGATCTATCATTGCAGAACAGCAGTTCTATATTTATTATTCAATTTCTGACAGATAGAAATCTCAAGGTTACATGAGATATGTTAAATTTTTCTATTGCACGATTTATTTCTGTTTCCTTGTAAATACTTTAGCTTCCTTCACAGAAGGATCTTAAGTTTCATAGGAAACAAAACAACAACAAACATTTCTAGCAGATAGGGGAATTTAAAGTTTTCTATTTAATTTTCAAAACTTTTTGCTTTATCTGCAATCTATTAAAAATTAAAGTCAGATGTTAAATATTGAGTAGATTTGTTTTCCATAATCTTAATAAGCAGATTATATATTATTCTTTGACATTTGGAAATTATTATTCTTTTATGTATACTTTAATTTTCACTAAAATGAAATTTCAACCTATTCTAGTCATTTTATAAAGTATAATAAAGTTAAAGCATGTTTTATTTTTAATTTGAATTGATTTAAAATGCAGCAAATCGTTTGTTTAAAAAAATGAAGAAAAAAAAGAATAGGAGAACATTATTTACTAAGTAATATTTCAGTTAAGCATTTGTTATTTCCATTATTTCAAACTAGAGAAATTTTACTTAAGAAGTGTAGATAAATATAATTTAATAAGTTAACCTTTAATTTTAAAATCTTCTAAGAGGGAGAATTAATTTTCAATATTTGACCCAAAAATTAAAGTTCCCTAATAAAGCAGTATTATTTTATATTGAATTGCCACTGATTCCACTTAATTATGTTTAGAAATTAAAATAATTAACATCTAAAGATTATTAGAATACTGTTAAGTTATATTGAAAAAAATAATAGCTGCAGTAATCTATAATCAATAATCCAAAAGTAGAAAAAAGAGAAACCATTGAAATTAATCATTATAAATTAGTTCATTAATTTGATAAAAAGAAGCAAACATTTGGATATAGACTCTCAAACAAATACCAGTACTTTGGTCTTATCATTGTTACATCATAGAGAATATGTCCTTATTTGTGTAATTATTTCTCACAATAAAAATTAACAGCCTTCTGACATCCCTCAATCTTAATTAAAGCCATTATTAGTATCACTTTCATGATGATGTCTCTTTCTTTTATTTATTTCTATATTTCACTAGTACTATTTATCTCTATTCCTCTATATCCCCCTTATCTCAGATATAAACTTCCATATCTCTTTATCATTATTTCCATAATGAAAGTGTAATTTTTCCATTTGATTATTCTAACAACAAAAAATAGGCTTTGTATAAGTTAAATGTTTAACCTCATATTCATAAACATTAGTACAAATTAAAGAATTTTATGTTTTCTGTCTGCATTGTAATAAATTTCTTCCTGATAAACAATAAAACAACATTTTTTTCCTGCTAATTCTTTCCTTTACTCCATAATTTCCTTCTATATTTTTATTTACTTTAAGTTTACTTTTCTATTGAATCTGTCCTTATATATTTCCCAGTTTGAAGTAATTTATTTGAGATTACCTCATTTATTATTGTATCATAAATATACAGGGTGGCACAAAAGTAGGGTCACACTTTTCTAAGATTTTTTAAATAAAGTGTAAATCGATTTTTGGACCAACCTGTATATATTTTGTTTCAAACTAACATCATATCACTAATTATTATTGACAATTGAACCCCTACTTCCAAACCCAAAGTTTTTATTTAAACATATATCAATTTTTACTCCATAATATTTTGTTTTATTTTATATTAACTTTAATCTCTTCCAATGTTTTATATATCTTCAACTATAATACTTGTTGAACTTCATATGTTGAAGAAGAAAAAAAACTGTTCTATATTCCCAATACCTTACCATTTTGAAAAAGTATTTGTTATATTGTATGAATTTAAAACATCTTAATCATCTATGTATTGCAATGATGAGAACTTAGTAGTCTATAATAAGGTTAGTCATTTTAATCTCCTATATGATTTCAGGTGTTAAATTTAATCAAATGCATGTTTTATAATCTCTAAGAAATAAATTTTATTGGTAATAAATAGTAATTAGTTGAAAAATAATTATCTAAAAAAATTGTTTATTAATTAAAAGTTAATCAATTAGAACTCTTTTTTGATAAGAAAAATTTCATTTTAATTTACCTAGCACGTTTTCTTGTAGTATTTCATAAACTTTCTTTACTAAAGAAGTTTAACAAAAAAAAAAATAATAAAAATAAATAAAATAAATAAATAAATAAACAAACAAATAAATAAAAGGCTAAACCGCTGACTGATAATAATGTGCATCTTGTCTCTAAGCAGATCCAGCTCTGTTATGAAATTTGATGAAATACAAAATACTTTTATTGATATTTATTTTGTTAAAAATCTTTAATTGTTTCTTTTATAAAACTGTAATAGTTTAGTTTATACATTGGTGCAAGAATTGATTGATAATATATAACTTAATTTCGAGCTTTTATGAGATATTTACCAATTATTCTCAAATGAATATTGGTAAAAATTAAGATAAAATGTAAATTAAAATACATTGTCTGTAATGTAGTGTTTTACTTCAAGATGTGGCACCAAATGGGAAAAATACATCAAATACTGAAGAGGTGGGGAAGGGGAAACTTCTCTATTTTTGACAATTTTTTGATCTGTTTCATTGTAAAGGCAGTACAATACAGGCTTATGATATTTGAAATTTTAACTTGGATTAAACCAAATGATTATACTAATACTATTTTATCAGAATTTATACAATTCATTACATCAAATGATTTTTTTTTCCCATTAATTTATAAGTCAATATCAACTATTTTTCCTCATCTAATAATGCAATCAGATACTTAATATATCCTGCCAATATGAAATTTGCTTGAATAATATTGTATTGTCTTTATTAACAACAGATAAATTTATTGTTGTTTACAGCTTATAAAGTGATTTGCCAATAATGATTTGAATTAACTATATACTGAAAAAAAAAAATCATTGTTTTTAATGGAGTGGTGTTTATCCAATATTTTGGAACATATTGTTCTAAACATGGATTGTTTATTACATCTTTTTCACTGCTAACATTCTTGGTTAAAACATATCTAAACTAAAAAAAAAAAAAAAAAAAGCGGTAAAAATGCTGTATTATCAGAAAGCAGCATACAAGAATGTAACATTTTGCTGGATTACTGTCAATAAATCATCAAATTTGTAACAGAGTTGTAAAATTACAACATTTACTTCGATTTCAGCATATGTAGGATTAGAATTAAATTTCAATACAGTTTCCCTTTGAGAAAGAAAAAGTAGCTGAAATGAAGCTGTAATGAAACTGCAGTTCCTAAGCAATCATAAAGATGATCCTTCTATTTACTAGTTTTAAAAGTAACTGTCACTGTTGTTAAATACTCAACATTTTTAAGATTAATACATGATGTTGTAGATTCAATATTATGAAAAAGAAAATCAGTTATCAGAAGAAAACTGTTAAATAATTACATTAGTTATTAAAATCTAATAAAAAAAATTGCAGAGACATTTAATTTCAAAGTTGTGAGTGAAGAAGAAGCCAACAACAAGACAAAAATAATAATAATAATAATAATAATAATCACCTAATAATTAAATGATATCAAAGCCAGCCAGATATTAATAAATGTATTTACCTAATACTTAGCAGTGTAAACAATTTAAATAAAACAAACAATAGAAGATAATTGGATAAACAAATATGTAAGCTGCTAAAACTATTAAAACCAGAAAATTATATTTATATTTCTAATTTTATTTAATGGATACTTAAATATTTTAATACATATGAATACATTTTTAAAGTTCAGGAGGAGTTTTATAAATTTTTCTTTTTAATGTTTTCCATTTCTTTATATTTTAAAGTCGTTTTAGATTGTTACGGTTGACCGACTACATTGATGTATGTATTATTATTTGAAACTTCTTAGTTGTATGTAGAATGTTGATTTACTTGCATTCATAGAAATGTATTCGTCTATCCTAGAAGGTAATAATACAAAATATATTACCATGATCACTACAATGTTTTACAAAAAAAAAAAAAAAAAATTCTTTTACTGTTTTTTATTTTGAGAAAATAAAAACGACGAAATCTTCCTACTGTATTAAAAACAGAATGGAAACTGAAGATCTACTAAAAATTCATAATTTAAAAAAAAAAAAAAAAAGAAACAAACAAACAAAGGCTGGTCCTTATGAATCTGTCTGATTTAGAAGGCATAGTGGAAGCCAATCAAAGTAATGAAGTGTGTGGTTAAAGATAATATTGACAAATATTTTATTGTCTTAAAAAATTTCACTTTGTCAGGTTAGATTGTTAACACATTGTTTGCACATAAATTAATAGTTGCACATTGATTCATCAAGATTTGCCAAAATACAGAGAAGATTTGAATACTCTGAAACTGTTCATAATATTTTATTCTTAAATGAAAATGAATCCGAATGATGAAATTCCATCCACATTCAGTTTGCCTCATTGATAACATTCAATATAATATTCCTGTTGAATTTTGTTTATGGGACTGGAATGGATATTTTATTATTTAACAGTCTAGTTGTTGCTTAAATATTTTTTCAAGGTAATTTGTTAATTGAGGAATTTTGTTGCAAAACATTTACCAACCAATGCATATTAGACAGTTAAATGTGAAGTCTATTCAGTTTTTTCCAAAAGCTGCATTATCCTGAGCTATACTGAAGGGAAAGGTTATTCTTTTCAAGTCTAGTTTCAATCAAAATTGGTTCTTACTCTTCTAGGAAATCTAATTAATACTGTACCAATTATTGTTAATTAATGGCAAAATTAAGCTAAGTAATAAAGATATTTCTTAAAAACTATAAAATAAATAAAGCAGACTTAAGGGCAGATCAGAAAAAAAAAAAAAAACTTGATAAAGATTTCCTAAATGAATTCATAATTTTATCTTGGGAGTGGAATGGGTTATTTATTTTAGATTTTTTTTACTCAGAAATTCAGGAGATACTGCACAGTTAAAAAAAAAAATAATTAAACAATCTCGTCATGCTACATTTTCATTTGATATTAAAACAAAAAAATTAAACTATAGGTAAAATTGAAAAGTAAAATTCTAAAAGTAAAATACTAAATTCAAAATACAATACTTAGAATAGAACAAGGCATTTATATCCATGTTTTGTGTTTTTGAAGGCTTTCACATAAAACAGTTTACCTTTTGTGCCCAGGACTCAAAGTTGATCTTGAAGCCTTTTATCATACCAGTATTTGTAAAGTGTCATGGAAATCACCCATCTCAGTTTCAGAATAATTATAAATTGAGGCATTGTCATGATCCAACCAAATTGTTGAAACCTTTTGATGAAAGTTGCATCAATCATATTTATATAATAAAGTAGGCCTAAATTGTGAGTCCTTTCATTTCATTTAATTATGTAATTTTAAAATTATTGCAGCTGGTATTACTAACTTTTAGTAAATACCGGTACCTACTTTTTGAAGAATGTCAACTTATGGGCATAAATAAATTTAAATTAGGCTTTAAAATTTATCCAACTTTTTAAATTAATATTAATATCCTAATTTATTTTAGCTCACTATTACTCTTTTTCCAAAACTTAATTTTGATTATTTTCCAAACTTATTTTATACTTAAAATAAAATTTTCAATTGAAATTTAATACATATAAAATTGTGAAGGTCTATTACATATCTACCTTGAAAATTGCTAACTTTGAACTAACTTGCTATAAAAATGCTTTATTAAGATGATTTATAATTATACTTAATCAAGTAGAAAAGGAAATTAATAATTGCTCTGGATTTCCCCTCTGAGTTTTTAAATCAGTAAGGCATCAGTAAATTTACTAATTTATTTGATAAATATTCATCTATAAGAACAGTCAATGAAAATGAGATATACAGTAACTTTTATCTTCACAGTTGCTGGTAAGATTAAATCAAAGTTGTCTCTGATTTTGGCATATCTTAGAATTATTGGAGAGTTGTACATGTGAATATATCATGAGCCATTACAAAAGTTTTCTTTCAAGTTATAAATTATTATAGAATGGAATTATTTATAATTTTCCTCTTAAGTGCCTTTTTATTTACAAAAATTACAGATTTTAGTGGCCTGAATTCTGATGATATTAATTGTAATTACATTTTTCTTTTTTAGTATTCATCTTTAAATACTGCTTAAGGTATTTTAAAAGTTTAGGCCACTTTAAATTTATTTCCAAATTTATAAAAGTAGTTTAACATTTAGTTTTATTGCAGTTGTGTTGCTCACTATCTTGGCATTACATTTCTCTGCAAAATTTTCAATAAATTCTGTGATCTTTTTCCATTAGTGTGAGTAACTGATTCAAATATATCTTTCATGTTCTTCTCTCATCTCTCTACACTTAGTGCTAAGAAATACAAAATAATTTTTAAGGGTTGTACTTAAAATTACAAATTTATAATAAGTGGCTAAAACAAAAAAAAAATAGGCCATTAAATTTTAAATATTTACTTGTGTGTATATAAATATCAGCACTTAATAAAATTTGCAAGTGTTTTCACAATATTAATATAATAGCAGCCTTTCTAACAACACTTAAGCTACAAAGCTTAATTATATTAACAAGGGGATGATGTACATTTCAGGCATCAAAAGTGCAGTTTTTCAAAGAATAATGCAGTATGATTACTTATGAAATATCTTGCTTAAGATATTCTCTTTAAATAATGGACAACATTGCAAATGTAACTACAAACTACTTATTCAAAATGTTATTTGAACTTGTATTATTTTTACAAAGCCAATACAGAAGTCTTTTGCTTAAATGTTTAGGTAACTTTAGCATTTTGTTAAAAGTTTTCCTCTTGTAAAAGTTGCAAAACTGAACTGTTTGTAAGGAAAGTAAAGTTGTTCTACTCTTGATAAAACTTTAGATGTTAACTTGCATTAGTTGAGAGAAATAAATAGCATGGTAGATAATGAAATCAGAAGTTCAATATCTTGCTGTCAATTTGATATATTTGATGAAGGAAAATGAAATAAATATATTTAAGTTGTTGAATCTCCTATTAAGCATTTTTTTCTTCCGTTAAGTTTATTTACATTTTTATGTTGGCTAAAGTTAAATTCATCTAAAGTGTTAAAAGATTTATTGATAATACCTCTTCATGCAATTTGTTTGACATACGTTTTAATTAGGTAGCTTTACTTATTGCTGTTAATTTGCAATAAGCATATTAGAAACATAGGTATAGGCATGTTTCCAGCTTGTTTGGCATTTCTTTCAGAACACTAACAAAAATCTGAATAAATTTATTTTATTTAGGTTATATTTTGTTCCCATTTAGATAATGTTTACGTAACAAAATATTTCCTGTTAATCCATTTTCCTAAGGGATGGAGAAAGAGTGTAATCTGGATTCCATTATTTGAAATTATCAAAAATAGAAAAATAATAGATTTTGAATATTAAGACATAAAGATTCCCAAATTCATGTAAATCCTTTAACAGAATTCAGTCAGTTAACATTCCATTCCGAAGTTATTTTAACTATGTTTCTTTATTCCTTCAAATAGCTACATACATTGAAATGTTCATTCCTATTCATTTTTCTTTCTCACTTTAACAAAAAAACAAATTACATTTGCAATTTTGTCCACTTGTGAAAAAACTTGTTTTTGTTAAAAAAAAAAAAAAAATATATACTGCGAGTTTATCATAATTAAAATAGATGAAGTGAGTAATTGAACTTTCACTGATATTTATAAAATATAGTATTGCTTACAATACCTTTCGTAACTTAAATTTCAGTAATAAAATTTATTCAGTTTATTATTTTTCCAGCTCAAAAACCTTTTGTCTGATATGTTTTTTAAAATTTTTGTAATTGAAAAATCAATTTTCTATATAAATTTTAAGGATGGTGTTATATAGGGAATTGAAAACAAGACATAATTCATATGGTTTAGTTATAGAATTATTACTTCTAATTTGTTTTATTGTTAAGTCATGTTTTCTCTCAAACTACCTCTCAGCAGTTCTTTTAAAAAATGTTAGTTAGTTTGAAGATATTATTGTATATCTTCTGATTACTTTTGTTATTTTACTTTCTCTTGTTTTTCTGATTATTTCAGGATTAAAAAAGAAAAAGTTTAACTAAGCTTCCAATAAATGAATTTGATTTACAAATCAGATGTAAATGAGTCTTGTTTATTAGGTTTTAGTGATAAAATGCCTAATTATAGATGCTCCCAATTAAAAAGCTAGGCTATATAATGTTAGCTAAAAAATCAACAGTAGGTAAAAGTGGATTGTTAAAAGTTTTCAACTCAAATTTTATCTTCAAGAAATATATCATCTGAAATATTATATATAATTAGTTGGATTCAACCACCGTCCTTCATTATCGTCTCGGATGTCATTTAAATCTTCTGAATTTTTGTTCATATTTAAAAAAATTTGGATTGTATATATTAAAAATAAAACTAGTATATCTGGGATGATCATCAATGAAAAATTAAATTTCTTAATTGTATTTATTGAAATGTTAATATTTCTAATATTAACTGTTGGCTTTGTTCAATAATGTATTATATTTCAATAATCCATGTATTGTATTTTGTAAATATTTTTTAAAACTTTATATGTAAAAGCTTATATTTTTTGGTAAAATAGAATTCATTCCTCATAATGTTTCATCTTCATTTTTTGATTAGTTCAGCATCGCTGTAACATCCAAATGTCAACACACATAGTTGACATTTATAGAAGTTCTCTATTGGCTTTTGAAATTTTATGTTTGTTTATTGATAATCTGAGGCAACTATAATAGTAATGAATGTTGTAAGATATTGGGAACTTATAAATTAGAGCATCTCATGTAAACTTTTCAAGAAAAGGACTTTTTAAAGTGGGGTTCTCTTCGTCAACATGTCTTTCATCCCCAATCTAATTGTTCTTTCATTTTATGCAGTGTATCAGGATTGTAAAATGCAGTTTACTAAAAATTTAATGTATGTTTCAAAAGTACAATAACTATCACTTTTCATCTTCAGTGTAAAGAAAAACAAAGCAAATAAAAATAATGTTTGCAAATGGATTTCATTTCTGATCTTTTTATTTTTTGAATTTCCTTAATAATTAATGATTGACCTAGGGATTGGTGTCACAATTTAAAAAAATAATTAGTACAAATCATTTAAATGGAAAATGAACACAATCCTTAACTACGACATTTTTAACTTTGAAAGAAGAAATGGAGTATTTATCCTCCTACACTAAATTAAAAATAATAATAGTTTCTTTGTAGATGATTATTCAGATTGTAATTATGTATTAAGTCATTTTGAATTTGTTAGTTGCATTGTTACTATGGCAAATGATATTGGACAAAATTTTTACTACTTGCAAGAAAAATAACAGTTGATTATTATAAGAGAATGAACCTTTTATAGTATCTTCCACTGTACTAAAAATATTAGATTTATAAAATTATAGTTATTCTAAAGAAAATTAAAAATTATGCATTTATTCTGATGTACATACAAAACTCTAAATGCACTTTCATTTTGGAGGAAGTTGCAACGGCCTTAAGGTGGCATCAGACGGGCTACACAGGTTGCGACCCGAGAGTTTACTAGAAGCATGGACACCAAAGAGATAGCAGCACTTGTGTATCATGAGAACTGCAGTTACACCAGAAGAAAAATTAGTCATCACTTGTTGACAACTAATATTTATTTATTTGAATAGGTAAGTATAAAAGGTGCAGACATCCTAAATCATAAACTTTTTCTTTTTTTTTTTTGCTAATACTAATAATAACTAAGTAAACAATCTATATATTACTAAAATCTTTTTGGTCTGTCCAGCACAGTTCAACAATGGACAAGGGTGTGCCTGGGAAATTGTTGCAAATGCAAAAGGTGCAATTATGATTTCCAATATTCACAATGGTAGTGCAACAATGGAAAACGGGTGTTCAGTTGTCATTGTTGCGAGGAAGTCCACAAATGCAAAATGAGCATAGTTGATCTTCAAAATGTTGCGTTCTCTCCGTCAACAATGGTGCGCGCTATCAAATAATGAGTTCATTCAAAAAGGAATAACATATCAACTATTCAACAAATCATAACCGCTTTCATTGGAAGCGATTCTTCTTGGATTATCCAATATAAATAACAACCAATATAAATTCCTAACCTTATTTACTGTAAATTTCAAGAATCACCAAGCCAAATTGTTAACAGTAAATAAGGTTAGGAATGTATATTGGTTGTTATTTAAGAGCACGGGCTGATTGTATATTTTCATACATCAGATATTATAAATGATACTGTGAAAGATATTGAGAGGAAACAATTGAAAAGAGCATAACAGACAGATTTGGATGAAAAGAATGAAGACGAGTGTAAAAGACGGCCAAGAGCTAAGGGGATCAACGGAAGAGAGCCAGAGGTTAGACGCCGAACGACATCAGGCAGAGATAGACAGATTTAGGTCCCCGAACTCTACTGCATTTAACATCCATGTCAACATATCTCTTCTTCAAACATCTGTTCACAGGGCCTAGTTTCATATGAAAATAATAAATACTTCACAATAAAAAAAAAATATGTTATCTCGAAATTTTTGAAAACTACAGATGTCCGCCTTTAATATTAAACCTTTTTTTATGTATATATTTATTTATTTAAAAAACATCAAGAT
>JAFIDM010009631.1:203567039-203577430 GCA_023159025.1 Thereuonema tuberculata
GCTCGTCAAGGGACCGTGACCTACAAGCGTAATAAGCGGGATAGCGCTATAAACGGGGAATGATTTATATGATGGGGAAACATTTAGACACCATTTTACAGGAAAGATACTTGATTCTGAAATAGATATAGTGCAAATGTGAGCTTATTTCCTATTAAAAAAATCTTTGATTGTGGTTTGCCATGTGTGTATGCTACTGTTATAAATAATGACATTTTCAATGGGTTCAAGAAACTATTAACATCAATTGATACTCCACTAGGAGCAATACAAATATATTTTCGGAGCAGATTTAGTGCACTGCCCGCTATTTCACGCGCCTTTTGATTTAGTGTAGAATTCTCGTCGTACTTACGAAGAATTTGCAATTTTTCACTTATAGAAAGGGATTTCCGCTTCAAAGAGTTCGAAGAATCCCTCCTACCAGGGAAAGAAAAGAATCGTTACAGTGTTACATTTCTTTTCGATACAAAATTTCCGATATAAAAAAGCGCTACAAGCGGGATTTGAAGCGTTATAAGAGGGTAAAAGTATAGAGAGTTATATAGAAAATTCCAGGGACCGCATGAAAGGAGCGTAAAGAACGGGATAGTGCTATAAGCGGGAGCGTAATAACGGGGTTTTACTGTATTTGTATTTTGTATGTCATTAATATACAAATAATATACTTAATATTACAAAATAAAATAAAAATCCTTAATATAGACTACAAATAATGAGAACTAGTTCCCTTCAAAAAAATTCTGTTGGATAAAGCACTTGCAACACTGATGAATTTCATAAATGAAGGCTTCAGTGTCAAGCTCCATTGTAAAGTGGCGGTTTTTCAGGTGGTGTTTTGTGACAGACTGAATGGATAACGGGGTAGCGCCACCTGTAAGTAGCATGCCTGAGTCACTGATGGTCAACCCTCGCAAGCAACTTGGGTGCCACCATTCCATATGACAGGAGCAATTGAAATGTGTGTATCTACTGGGTCGCCCCATCTGATGCCAGTCTTAGTGGAGCAGCAAATGCAGAATTCTTACAGCTGTGGTAGTGTGCATGGATACCACGGGGATTGGATATGCCCTACCCTATAGTGAGGAACATTTTGCAGTGAATATTGCAGTTTTACCCCTACATGATATCTCATTGTCACGAATTGCTTCCTGGTGATTGTGAGAGTGGAAAACATTTGCCTTGTTGTTCACAGTACAGATGATGATCGACGATTCATGGCCTTAACAAATTGAGGCCCATTTTCCCTTGAATGGGGTGGTGAACACTCACAACTGCCATATTTGGTCTAGAGAAAGCCCAAACTTTCATCAAGAAATTCCTTTGCATCAACCAAAAATCACAGTGTGGTGTGGTTTCATGGCATCCTTTGTATTGGATCTTATTTTTTTGAAGAAAACACTGCATCTGGGCCAGTGATATGGCAATGCCTCTAAGTAAACGAGACATGCTTCAAAACTTTGTCATCCCTGCACTTCAGCAAAGAAACTGTCTGGATATCACAATCTATGGAAGATGGAACACCCTCTCATACCGGCTTAAATGTGCAAAGGTTATTGCACCACCACTTCACAGATGACAAGTAATTAGCTGAACATTTCAAACAGCATGGCACCATGATCACCAGACTTGACCCCTTGTGATTTCAGGTCATAAGGGATACTTGACGAGGCTTGTTTATCAGGGGCGATGTTCCTAACGTGGCTTAAAAAGAAGAATTACACATGTGAGACAACTGCACCCTAGTTAGTTACATTCCTCAGTTGAGTGCATTGTTCATTGAATGCAGGTTTTAGAACATGGGAGATGGAGGGCACATAGAACTGTATTTCTGATTTAATGGTTACTTGCATTTTTCAATGTTTGCAATTTGATAACATTTGTAAAATCACAATCTGTGACACTGTAACCTATAGACAGTTACAAATTAATGGCATCTGTAATCGTTCCACTAAACTGCAATAAAAATCATTGCCCTTTGTTTCTTAACTTTCTGTACTACTGGAAATTATTTGACAACTTATCTAATATGCAAATTAAAGTGACATCAGCACCAAATTTTTCCCTAGCAGGAAATTTCTGAACTAAGTTTTATTACTTGAAAAATCAAAATCCCTTGGTCAGGAAAAGTATGCACACCAAATTTGGTGGCTTTTTGTCCAGAGGTTCTCTTTACACAGAGCTCCAAACACTTCCTGTTTAATTATAACCAACCTGTACTTTCTTTATTGGAATTAAGAGAGAAGATACGAAAATAATGCCTTCTAATTTTTTTGCTTTTGAATCTAGTGTCATAGAAATATTTGCATAACACAGAATGCTCACTGGAGGTAGAGTTGCACCAAGCCAAGTGGTGTTGCAATCATGTGAGTGCATCACATGAGCAGTTCAAAATGGTGGATGTTTCAGACACGTACCAAACATAGGGCTGTGATTGAATTTCTTAACGCATAAGAAGTGAGTGCTATCAAAATCCATTTGTGTCTCAGAAATGTTCATGGTGATAAAACTGTC
Source organism: Thereuonema tuberculata (assembly GCA_023159025.1). Classification (NCBI taxonomy): domain Eukaryota; kingdom Metazoa; phylum Arthropoda; class Chilopoda; order Scutigeromorpha; family Scutigeridae; genus Thereuonema; species Thereuonema tuberculata. The sequence goes on from JAFIDM010009631.1 coordinate 203,569,554, forward strand.
AACGTGAACACAGACAATGGGTCAGGCGTTTTAAGAATGGGAAAACTGACATTGTTGATAAATCCAGATGCAGCAGACCACTAACAGCTGTGACCACAGAGAATAAGAGCAGAATTGACGCACTGATCAAAGAGGATCTTCGCATCACAACAAATTACAAATGTGCAATAGATATCGGAAAACCAGCTGTGATTACCATCATAAAGGAACTCAGATAAACGAAGGCTTGCTCCTGGTGGTTTCCAATAATGTTGACAGTCGAGCAATGGAGATGTTCTGTGCAGATGACTTAAAGAAGTCCAGAAAGATCTTCATGGAACTTCTCCAGTGCTACGAGACAGATGGATAGGCTTTTCTGTCACTCATAGTCACAGGTGACAAAACCTGGATCCATCACTATGACCCTGAGACAAAGAGGCAGTCTATGGAATGGCACTATTTGAATTCACCACGCAAAAAGAAATTCAAAACAGAGCCATCTTTAGGAAAAATTATGGCAACAGTGTTTTTGGACAGAGATGAAGTATGGCTTGTGAACTTTTTGGAGAAGGGCATGCCAATCAACTCAGATCATTATATAGAAACATTGAAAAAATTAAAAAAAAAAAAACGTCTTCAGAGTTCTATCTGCAAAAAAATGACTGAGGTGGTTCTTCTCCATGAAGGCCCCATACCAGTCTCCACAAAGGAGGCAATTGCAAGACTGGGATGGACTGTTGTTCCTCGCCCTCCTCATAGTCCATATCTCGCACCCTCTGATTACCACCTCTTTGGTTCATTGAAGAACACCCTCCATGGATGCCATTTTAAGACAGCGACGCACTTAAGCAAAGTGTTCATGCAGCCCTCAAGGACTGGTACCAGACTGTAATACTGCGTCTTATTCACAGATAACAAAAGTGCATAGAAAATAATGGTGACTTTGTAGAAAATAGCAGTCTTTATTAATAACTGAAGATTATTTCATGTAAATTTCATTGTTACAGATATAAAATTTACTGAGAAATAAATTAAGAGGCATTACTTCCATACAGCCCCTCGTATATTGATGATTATGTACATTCATAGAATATAGCATGCAGTTGTATTTTCCTTTGATAAGAAGAATGGTAAGACAGGAGAGCAGGAAGATTTTCAATAACTGTATTGTGATTGTAAGGATGGAGAAACATTATATATTATAAAAGCGTTATTTTGTCTGTCATAAGACTTTACGTTTTTCCAATTTTGTGACCAAACTATAAGAGATAGAGTGGTCATGTAAATGGATAAAATGTAGATCTTTTTAAGACAAACAAAATGCTACAAAAATCTTTCGAAAAAAGTTTTTGGTTTCCAAGATGGCGCCTTTTAAAGGGTCAAATTTTGACTTTTTCTCAATTTAAACAAAAAGTATAAAAGATGGAAGAGAACATTATATTGAGAAAATGTTGGTATTTGAAAGTTCTATCGAACGATATATCACTTATTCACAAACGCTTCAGCGTTTGCAAGATACATGCAAAAATGTGAATTTTCGGTGTGTGACGCCGACCCGCAATACATCCGAGTTATTCGGAGAAGCCACAACGGGCTGGGAAGTTATATATTCTCCGACGATCGCAACATTAATTTGCTAAATAAATAGGGTTTTTTTTTTAATGCTATATATGCAAGGGTTCCGGAGCGAAGCGACGACACCCGGCTATTATTATTATATATTATAAAAACGTATATTATAAAACGTTATTCTGTTTGTCATTCTGTAAGCAAAATGCTAAATTACAAATTACTAAAATGTTACTGAAATAGAGAATCTATTCATAAAAAATGAAAATATATTAAACAACTGTCCAACTATACTGATTGGCGACGTAAATATAGATATTTTCAAAATTAATAAAAACAATGTAGTACAGAAATATGTAAAACTTATGTGCAATAATGGTTTCAAAAATCGTCTTTACGGAACAACAAGAAACTGTACAATTCATGGAAATACGAAAACAAATATAGATCATATTTTCATAAATAAACATGATATCAAAACACCAGGAATAATATGTAAAGAACGAATCAGATAACAGTTGAAAATGAGAAAATAACACATCCAAATATAATCTGTAAAGAACTAATCAATGATGTTAACAAAACAAAATTCATGAAAATCTACATATATAAAAAGAAAAGTCCTGACTCACTCACTCACTGACTCATCAACGCTCACCCCAAACCCTTTGGATCTAGAAAGCTGAAATTTTGCACAGAGGTTTCCTTTATGATGTAGACATGGAATAAGGCCGGATTTTCCGAAATTCGGGATAGGGAATAATCTGGCAAACTGACGATGAAGTGTATGGCGCCAACCCGCAATACACCTGAGTTAAGTGGAGAAGGGCACAACGGGCTGGAAAGTCGTATATTCTCCGCTCTCAATATTAATTTGCTAAATAAATAAAGTTGTTTTTTTTTTTAATGCTCTATACGCAAGGGTTCCGGAGCGAAGCGACGGTACCCGGCTAGTCTATGTAATAGTTTTGTAAGATATAAATGTCAATAGGCAGCAATAATTTAGTGTTGTGTTGAGCTTTAAGTGTCATGCAATTAAAGATCAAGCAGTAGCTATGAATTTTTTTTTTTTTTTTTTTTTTTTGAATAAGCATAGTGCAATGCACATTCTTGAAAAGTTACTGCCTGTGAACCACCTTAATTTTCAACATACAGTATTGGGCAAAACAAACAGTAGTGAGAGAAAAACCAAGACTGGGAGCAGTAAATGTATTTAAATATCAGTTATTTGCAGGAATACCCTAACTTAGCATTATCCCTCTAAGGTGTATACAGTATGTTCTAAATGTTGCGGTTATGACAAACACACAGTTCATATCATTCTTGCAAATTTTCTACCCTGAGATGACACAGCCAGGAAAGTTTTTTATGAAGAAACTGCCTGCACACCACAACTGTAAGGCTGGTAAGCACCTATTCTAAGAGACTGCTGTGATTCTCGTTTGTCGTTACAGGTTCACGGTCGTCCCGTGCACCCTTTATCCTGTCCCTCCGAATTTTTGGATGATGCCAAGAATTACACAATCAGTTGGAACATGTTTCCAAAATGTAAGAAACAGCTTTTCATCCTAGACCTTATGAACAGTTGTAATATTTGACTAAAAATACCTTTTCTTCTGTGGTTATTGCCTTGACTGATTCAAAACATAATACCAGTTACTATACAGTTTATATTCACATAAAAGGGCATGTACGAACATCACTGTCTATCACATGAGGATGTGGAATGTTTCATTGCTGTTTGTTTTGCCCAATACAGATAAAACTAAACGATTTCGAACTGGCCTATACCCAGCATAACACAATGTATCGTGCACACAGATGCAGTAAATATGCAGTCAATTATTAAATAGATTGAATAATGTCTGCTAAAATAATGCCATTCTGGGAAGGATACATCTGTGCCCTTTCTGACATCAAAATGTCCTATAGTGTGATTGCAAAACAGTGCTGCGACAAAGGTTTGATGGTTGGTAAAGGTATCATTAGCCACATAATCTGCTGAAAGTGTCAGCTCGACCCCGAGGCCAAAGGTATTGCCAAAACAGAAACCAGACAACACAGACAAGTTAGCTGTCTTCTGCTACCAAACAACAGATCAGCTGATGGTCACATGAGAGAACCCACCCACCCAACACTGCATGACCGACAGGTTAGGAACATCACAGTGGACAGTGGGACATATCATCCAAAACAACCTTGTGAAGCACAGGGTCCACAAACCACATGGTCACAAACTCGCCGAACAGCACATCCAGGAATGCTTCACCAATGCAAGAAAACTGTACAAACAGTAACTCGATTGTGACCGCTGGCAGTGTGTAGTCACATTGACAAAGCGTGTGTGTATTTGGACAATGCCAACGAACCCATGATTATTTATTAACAGCACATTGGAGAGAAAGGACAAGAAGACTTCGTTTGGGAATGCATAGAGTTCTCCCAAAGCTTCATGATTGTCGCAGGATACTGTACTCGTGGCCATCTTCCACTGATCAAAGTGGCTGCTAAAGCGAACATAAATGCTGCATACTTCCAAGATACTGTGATGGAACCAATCTATGGCACCCATGTCCTAGCTTTATGGCAACAAACATCCATTGGTTAACATTCAAACAAGATATCCAACCATACTGCACGTTCCTCAGTCCAGTATTACAAGCGAAAGACATGTGAGACCGGGATTCATTTAATTCCCTTTACATGAATACCTTGAAGTCACCTATACCTCCCCAGTGGACTTCTATGGTTTTGGGCTCCTCAAATCTGGGTTTGCACAATGCACACCTTGTATGCTGGCTGGCCTAAGGAAAGTCTATTTTCAGTTTGGTTCTGAAGCAGGAGTGGGACATAATACTGGATAAATCTTTGAGAGATTTTCCCGACTCAGGGTTAAGGTTTACTCAATATTTCCGAGTCGAAATGTTGAGTAAACAATAACCTGGAGTCGGGAAAATCCCTCAGTCAAAGATCTATCCAGTCTATTTAGATGTGCAGAACACAATCCCCCAGGAATATCTATCCAGAAGCCTTCTGCAATGGAAACTACGATGCCGGACTATTGTCCATAACCGTGATCGTCACATCAAGCAGCATCATTCGTGGAGAAAGGACTTATCTCCGTAACATGAGGCCCCAAATTTATTCAATTTTATCTGCCTCAACCCTCCCTAGTGTAGATAACTGGAATTGAATAGAACTACTGGCACAAGTTTGTTTACAAAAATTTGAGATAAATCACATATTGAAAACAGTGGTGGCTGCTAAGGTAGAGCCACTGCGCCAGGGCACTATCACAATTTTTAATTTAACTATAAATTACTATAATAAAGAAAAAATGTTAGTTTTTTTAGCCTATACAGCCCGAATTTTATGAAGTTGCAAAACGAAGCCTGTTATGTTTCGCGCAGCCATTTAATACTTTCTGAATCACTCACTGAGCCAAAAGCAAATAGGCACTCCCTGTTGTCTTAAAAACGGTTTCTGCACAAGCATGAGGCAAAACAAGGAGAGTTAAAAATAAAGTCTTTGTGTGTCAACTTCGTGGCTGGCTCACATTGGAGGTTTTATTGATAGGGAAATTCCTGAATATAATTACGAAACATTTTCTAGCATGGCTAAATGAAATTAATATTCTTTATAGACTTTTTTATTATTATTTCTTTAATTATTTATTTAGTTTTATTCCCCCCCCCCCTCCCTTTGCTTTCTTATTTTTTTTTCTTCTTTCTTTAATATTGGTTTCTCTTTCTTTTCCCTGGTTATATTAGGAATATTTGGTGGAAAATTGATATACAATTTGAAATGATGACTTCTTTGAGAGTAAGTTGAATGAACTAATATTTCAAATGCAAAATAATCCTAATTTAGATGTAAATAGAATAATAAATAAATTACACAAAATAATAAAAAGAGCTAAAATAATAAATTGGAAAAAAAAATATAACAATAAAAAAACAGGACAATTCTAATAATAATCAAATTAATAATTATAAACAACCATGGATGGATGAAGAATTAATGAAACATATAAATGAAAAAAATAAATTAATCAAAAAAATAGAAAAAACGAAGTTCAAAACAATTGTTAAAGAAAAAGAAATTGGTTAAAAAATCTTATTAGCAAAAAGAAAAATAATTATAGAAATTTGATTGAAAATGATCCCAATGTTAATGTTAACATCTGGAATCTCTTAAATAAACAAATAAATTATAAGCAAAAAAATTTGGAAACATTGAAGTTGTAAATCTACTAAAAAATTATGATGTGAATATTATTTTTAATGAGTTTAAAAATGTATTTGTAAAAAAGAAAGTAAATAATAATGAAAAAAAAAATTCTAATGAAAATCTTATAAATTATGAAAATAATTCTCAAAACGATACTATGGTATTATTTCCTCCTAATCTAAATGAAATTACAAAAATTATATCTAATCTAAAAAATAATAATTCTAATGGATGTGACTTAATAAAAGTAAAGGAAATTAAAAGACATAAGGAAATATTTGCACAATTTGTGGAAATTATTTTTTAAAAATATTATCAGAACTGAAACTTATCTAAATCTTTGGAAAATAGTAGGGGTGGGCGAGTACTCGAGTTTTCGAGTATCTGTCGAGTATTTTTTAATACTCGGAGCTCGAGCGAGTAGTGGAGACTACTCGAAAACGCGAGTCGAGTAATTAAAAAGTGCTGAAAATGCCGAACGCTATTATTTTACAAAAAAAGTGTTTGACAAATTGAAGACATACTTGAGTGCGTGTTGTTTTATTTAATCCCCATTCCTTTAAATGAATCCGATCAGGCCTTCTTACACGATGTTTATCAATAAAGCTCAAGGACAGACTTTAAATAAAGTTGCCATCTATTTGGAGAACTTTGCCTTCACTCACGCACAACTTTATGTCTTTGAGTCACAAGTCATTAGAATTTGGTTATCTTCACTCTAAAGAATAGTCACAATCAATTCGTCGCCAAGAATTTCGTATACAAGCTACGATCTTCATTCATCATCTATAACAACAAACATCCATCTCAATATATCTCTTCTTCAAATATCAATCAATTTGCTCACGGGTAATGGTCTAGTAATAATAATAATAAATATTGCTATTAAAAAAAATTAAACTTCACTGTTACTACAGTGAAAAGAGAAAATTTTCTATTGCAATTCGAATTTGTTGTAACTGTTTACAATTATCAAATGTATAATACCTATGAAAGTTCAAAATATAGTTATAAATTTAGTGCTGATGTCACTATAAAGTCAATCACATAATCAATTTGTCAGAAACAAACATTTATTTGTCATTTTATGTTCAAAAATTAGTCTAGGCAAGTTCGAATCTGTTCATTATAAGCTGCGCCTGAAAGATAGGAATTTGTGTCCTACATCTGAAAAATCTCCACCCCCATCTTCCCTGCTAACGTAAGTAACTGTCACATGGGAATTGTTCTTTAAAACTCACAAAAATCCCCTACGTGTGTGGATAGCTAAAGATTTCCGATTTTGAAAGTTCTCAAAAGAATGTTTTCGAGTGTCTTTCACAGAATATAATGGTGGTGTCTTTCGAAGACTTCTAGCCAATCATGCGTTCGTGGGCTGTGACGTAATGGGGAGCAAAGCGAGACTCAGCATCCGCCATTTTTTTACCGCTTCAACTCAATAGAAAACCATTATAAATTAGCAATCACTTTCAGAAACATATCTGTCAAAAATCAACAATTAAATCTTACAACAATACATTTATTCTAGATATCAGAACTTACCAGGGTGAAACCAAAAAAATAGGTGCTTTTCATGCCCACAAATTTAAAATGTTTTTCTAGCCCATATAGGGGGAAAAAAACCAATGATTTTTGTGTTATCTGTTAGACAAAATAATAATAAGTTAGATTTTAGAAGTTTTCATTCAAAATTTATTTATTTTATCTGTTTTGTTTGATTGATTCTTTGATATTCTGGCAGAACAAGCTGTCCTAATGAGCATGAGCACAACTTTGAACTTTAATACAGTATTTCATTTCTTTCTAGATTTTTAGTTGTTTTGATATGATTAATAACTTTAGTAATTTTATAAATTTTCCCTGATTCATTGAAATATTTATTTCTTAAAGTAAATTTTGTTTTTGTCCCATGGTTACTGTAACCTCTGTTATTAATTCTTATTCCATGAAATTAAACAACTTCAAAATCCACAACCAAAGGTCACTACCAGCTTATATTGTAGGCAAAGGTAATTACAAGAGAACTTAGGTGGCATTTTGAATTTGTTCTTCACATGTGCTGGTTCAAAGGCAAAAGATTTTGATTTTCAGGTGAGTGT
>JAFIDM010009631.1:203577830-203597001 GCA_023159025.1 Thereuonema tuberculata
TTGTTCTTCACATGTGCTGGTTCAAAGGCAAACGATTTTGATTTTTAGGCGAGTGTTTTTTCTCTGTGTAACCTCTGTTATTATAGTTTTATAATTAATTATTGTCTTAAAAGGTAAAATGTCTTATTTTATGTATTATATAAGATAAAATAAAAAAAAAAAAGTTTTTGTTTGTTTTTGTGGAATAATTGAAAGTAATGAGTTAGTTTCATTTTTAATGTACAAACGCTTAGTTTGTAACAGAAGTTACATTTTTCAGTAGTAATTAGTTTATATTATTCTGAAATGCTTCATAAGTTGAATTTTAGGTATGTACATGTTGACTATATTACTAAGATGTGTGAAAAATTTTATTTTTCTTCTGTAATTATAAAACTTCATTCTATCTTGGCATAGAAAGTTAATTTCAGGTACGTTATAATGTAAAAAATAACTACGTTAGGAACGTCATAATGTAAACAATAAATGTACAAATATTAATATAATATATTGGTCCAATGATATTTTACAATAGTTAATTTTTTGATGATACATAAATAATACTGTCAGGTATATAAATAGAGAAAGGAACATTTTTTCTTACTGAATTTACATCTGGAAAAAAAAAATGTATGAAATTTTGTTATGTTGCAGTAGCACAGGATGATCTGGAAGATGATGGTGAAGTATGGGTGATGTTCTTGAAAGTCTGAGAGAAACAGGAACCTTATTTAAAGCAAATGATACAGACATTGCCTACGTTACATTCGAACAAATAAAAAATGTTCTACCACTGCCAACAATAGTCCAAAAGGAAGATAGATTCTTCTACAAGTTTTCCTATTCAATTGCAGTGCTTGAAAAATAAATAAGTTCCATTATTTGATGTGTCATAATTAATTATTATGAAATGCATGAAAGTTCTCTTACTGCATGTAACCTCTGTTACTCTGTATAACTTCTGTTACTAATAACTAATTACTATTTTTTTTTTTTTTTGTAATAACACTTGCAATTTGCCCATACTTGTTTGCAAACAATCAGACTCTTGTTGTTTTACAAGTATATCATAAAATTGATCATCAGCTAAGGGTAGTATAAGGAGGGATTGACGTACGGATTGTGTTGTAAGTAACAGAAATTACAAATTATCTTAATAATTATTTGCAATTAATATTTTTTTATTCAGAAAAAATTATTATTTTGGACAAAGGACCTTAAAGGTAAGTTAATATATAAATAACTATATATTGATTGAAACATAATTACACCAAATTGAGTACATTTTGTCCAGTAACAGAGGTTACAATTTTTAGATCAAAGTCAATTTTGAAAGCCTATATTTTTATTTTTATAGTTAATTTTTCTATGCTGGACATGATTTTGTGTATATTCCATACATATGAATATAATACTTTCAGAAACTGGTGAAAACTGCATCATAAAATTTTACATTAATTTTTTTTTTTGAAAAGCACCTGTTTTTTCTGTTTCACCCATTAGCATTTACTTTTTAAAAAACTTCTCAACATTTGATGCAAAGCATTTTCGCAGAGGATCATGGGAGGTTGACTGCCGCGAGATACAGAATTCGTCGAACAGCATTCTGCATTTTCGATATTTTTTCTTTTTCGATTTTGTTTCCCCTCTCACAATTATTGATAAGTAGCATCAAATTCGAACTCACCACATCATTTATTTTTAAATTTTTGATCGACATTTTGTTCATCTGAATTGAAGCCTGAACCTTCCTCCATTTTGAATGCTTCGGCGCCATTCAACGGAGAAAAAGGTAATTTAGAAGTAGGGCTATACTTGAGAAATCTTGTGCATCAAGTTGAAGGAGTTAGTTTCTTCGAAAACTTTGAAGTATCTTTTACTCAAGTACTTTTCACTATGCCGTCTGACTAAGATATTAGTCTGCTTGCATTGAAAATACACAGAGTACAGTAGAGTCCCGATTATCCGAGTTAATGTGGACCAAGACTAACTCGGATAACCGAAAAACTCGGTTAAACCGAAAATTGTAAATAAAATAAATCGTCTAGGTTTAAATGTATATTTTAACAAATACAAAAGTTATACAGATACACCACATAGAATTCATATTGAAAGAGTTCTTTTACTTAAAAAAGTCCTTAATTGTTTTTTTGTTTTACGGTACTTTGGCGTTTTTCTGCAGCAATGTTTCGGCATTTTTTTAAAGATAACCCAGGATTGTTGGTGTCGAAACCATTCCACGATTCCAGGTAGGGGTCATATGACTAGACGAACGAAGTTTAATTTGCAAAAAAAAAAAAATCCTAGAAATATTTGATAGCTCGGTTAAAGCGGAAACTCGGATAATCGGGGTTTTACTGTACTTCTAATCTTAAATATAGGAGTACTGTACTTAGTTTGTAAAATGTATCCATTCTGAACTACACTGGAGTTTTAAACTTTTTTGACTGACTCCACTACTTGAGTAAATGTACATCTAGTAAAAATCCTACGAATTCCACAGTTGAACCATCAAATTTGGCCCAGCTTTAAGCTGTTGAGAAGAGAAGATATAAAGACTAAAGATTAATATTAATCATTTTGTATATCCAAAATGCCACCAATTATAATAAAATTATCAAGATATCAACTATAGCTTGACTATAAGTTCCATATAAGATTGGTTCTCAAAGCCATCAGGTGCCATAAATATACATTAATAATTCTGTTTAACTTGGCATTAACGCATTTACAAAAGTTGGATAAAAAAAATCATGTCCTGCAAAATTCTTATTTGTAGCAGTTAACATTGTTGCACGATTTGTGAAGCACCAATTGTTAAGCAGGAGTTCAGTCTTGGTAATACAGTTTCAGTATATCTTGACAGTTTAAGTTGATCTAAAGCACCTTACCTGTGATAGATCTAACATTTTCTCCATAATTCTAAAAGAGAAAAAGGAGCAGCACACAAAAAGATGACTTTGCTGTTATATAGTCTTGCAGTTTAGGTGGCAGCCTCACTGACTTGGCTGATATGTCTGGATCTTTTGTTTGATTTCAGGCTTGGATGTTTATCTTTCTTTTCCAGCTTTGACAGGACAGTTGATTGTTGCTTATTTAAATTTCCTGACAAAAGCAGTGGTAGTTAAGTTGCATCAAGAAAGGTAAATGTTAGTTTCTTTTTAAATTAGTCAGTTTACAGTTTAAGAATCTACAGAAATTTGCTAGAAACTTAATGCAGTACTTCTTTTTTTAATATTTATTTTTCATATACTTTGAAATGAAGGGAAAACACTAAATTCTTAACTTCTCTTGTAACTTAATCATTTACTACTGTACATTTTGTTTAAATTCTACTGCAGTTAATATTTGGACACATGTAAACATGCCGTTTTCAGTTGGGATCCTAATCTAGAACCTTTAATGCAAATTTTCTATCAGAAAATAGGACATAATTATCTAGAAAGATGTGGGTGGGGAGGGGAGAATACACTCCTAAGTGTCAGGCAAATTGACAAATAAAACCAATATTGCTCTCCATTTTTAATAATTCTGTTTGCGTAATAAAACAGTAGAGATGCTAACTAAACTATTTAAAGAAAGCTTAAAATCTTCAAATATTGTAAGTATGTAAGATTATAAGGAATGCCAATTTCAATTTTCATTTTGATAAGTTGTGCATCTTTTTACAATTAAGGCATACATTACACAGGTGAAAATTGGGTGGTTCTGTTCTGGGATTCCCTGCAGGCTAGGAGTTTTTAGGACTTGTTCTGTTTTCTGGCTGGTTTGATAGCAAATGCTCTTGGTGGCGAATTGAACATTTTAAGTCTAATTGATTTGTATCTGTTTATATGAAATTACCGACTACAAAACTGATTTTCAGGAACAGAGGTTATATCTTTTCCCTATGATTTTGTGGATGCTTCCAGAAAAAAAGCTATATTATTAACCAAATTCGTAACAGAATTCCGATCTGATCTGAAAATCGGCTAGCGCTTGAAATCTCTAAAACGTATCGTTTGTTGAGATTTTACGAGAAACATTGAAACTGAAAACAAAGAAATACTTCCTGTTTAATTTAATTAAAAACATTTTCTGTCTATTCGATGCATTGAATAAATAATTTTATATAAATTTTCGTAAATAAAATGTAGGTATGACGGTAATTGCCAAGTGCTGAGAGACAAGCTTCCATCGATTCTGTCATGTGCCAAGTTTGAATCTCGTCAACAACGAGACCTTCACGTAATTTTCAGATGAGTGGATGTATTCTTGCTGGTATGTGTAATGCATTCAAAATACCTTGATGGGAAACCAGTTAAACACATGAAGATCAGCAAATTCCTAGCAAACATCCTGCACAGAACCACCCAATTTTCACCCGTGCAAATACAATCTTGAAGTGGCAGTCTTCTCGCATTCATTAAATCCTTTAGTGAAAGTTTTACTGTTATCTAAGCATTCTATAAGATGATTCCACTTCTAGAACTATGAATACAGATGGTTTCAAACTTATGTAATGGGCAATGGAACAAATCACTTATGAAAATTCATTTTTTTACATTTGTTGGATTGTCCCTCTCCTCGCGATTCAACATACCTTATATCATAAACACAAAAGCGAAAATACACCATACATAATACTAGAGAACAAATATTAAATACTATACTAATGGACAGACAAGTTTATATCTTTTTAAGCATTACCTAAGAAAAAAAAATTTGAGGATGGTCAGACAATGGCCTCGTCAATGTCAAGACAGGTTCAGTAACATCAAGAGGAACTTCATCATGACAGCACAAGTGATAGAGCTTGAGAATGGAGGTGTTGGATATTTTTGATTTTTTTTCCCCAAGAGTTAACACTATTTTCTAACAGTTCACTAATGTCTGCTTCTGTGAACCAGTGTTAGTGGCTAACAAAGATATCAATTTAGATCACTATAGATAGAATGGCTTTTTAATTAGCACTTGCATTTGTTTAACCTTCAGTGAGTTTTTTCTGCATATGTCTCTCTGTTGGTATTTTTTTTTTTTTCAAGAGAAGAAAGAAGCTAAAAGAAAATTTTTTACTGGCTAAACCACAGCGCGGAAATTTAAGTTCCACCACTAAAATATATTTCATTGCCTCTCGATCAGTGGAAAATTAACAGCAGGAGGCTGCCAATTATCTACCCCTGTACGCCAAACTGCCTGAGAATGTCAATAAACTTCTTTAATACTCCACAAACATCATACATCAAAGGAAATATTTCGAAGGATTTATACTTCTTTTTCAAGCCATATTTCACCATGGGAATAGGGAATCTCTCCCTCTTTCCCAAACTACAAAAATAATAAAATAATAATTACCTCCAAGAGAATTCAGAAATTTAAAAGAACAAACAAAAACGTGAGGTATGATTACCAACAAACAAAACGTGATGTGTTACAGCTAACAAACAAAACGTGAAGATTGTCCAAATTACAGAATAAATTTTAAATAACTATTTTTTTTAAAGATAAATTTAAAGTCCTTTGTCCAAATCCTGTAACATTGCTCCATTTCTGAAAATAATTATTTCTGAAGAATCATTGAATAAATTCGCCATTGTATTCCCGAAAACAATTATTTTACTGTTATGCCATATTTCACCATGGGAATAGGGAATCTCTCCCTCTTTCCCAAACTACAAAAATGATAAAATAATAATTACATCCAAGAGAATTCAGAAATTTAAAAGAACAAACAAAAACGTGAGGTATGATTACCAACAAACAAAGGTTATTTTATTGCCTGAGAATGAATATGTTTACATCTTACTGGCTTGAAGGGTTAGTAAAGTATTCAAATTTTATTAGCTATTTAATAGGTACCCCCATACGGAGAGTTTTTTTGCGAGTTTTGATCCTGAAGAGCTAATCCGAAGGATCAATCACTTACATTAAGCTTAGTTGGGGAAATGATAGGTGGGGGTGGAGATTTGGCAGGTAGTTGGCAATTGACCTGTCACAGTTCCTACCCTTGCAGCACAGCTTATCGTAAAGATTCTCCACAACTATCAGTTCCTTTAAGGATTTTATTTCGAACTTGCCTAGACAAACTTTCGAACATGAAATGACAAGTAAATGTTGTTTCTGACAAATTGATTATATAATTATATATTATAAAAGCGTTATTTTGTCTATCATAAGACTTTACGTTTTTCCAATTTTGTGACCAAACTATAAGAGATAGAGTGGTCATGTGAATGGATAAAATGTAGATCTTTTTAAGACAAACAAAATGCTACAAAAATCTTTCGAAAAAAGTTTTTGGTTTCCAAGATGGCGCCTTTTAAAGGGTCAAATTTTGACTTTTTCTCAATTTAAACGAAAAGTATAAAAGATGGAAGAGAACATTATATTGAGAAAATGTTGGTATTTGAAAGTTCTATCGAACGATATATCACTTATTCACAAACGCTTCAGCGTTTGCAAGATACATGCAAAAATGTGAATTTTCGGTGTGTGACGCTGACCCGCAATACATCCGAGTTATTCGGAGAAGCCACAACGGGCTGGGAAGTTATATATTCTCCGACGATCGCAACATTAATTTGCTAAATAAATAGTTTTTTTTTTGAATGCTATATATGCAAGGGTTCCGGAGCGAAGTGACGGTACCCGGCTATTATTATTATATATTATAAAAACGTATATTATAAAACGTTATTCTGTCTGTCATTCTGTAAGCAAAATGCTAAATTACAAATGACTAAAATGTCACTGAAATAGAGAATCTATTCATAAAAAATGAAAATATATTAAACAACTGTCCAACTATACTGATTGGCGACGTAAATATAGATATTTTAAAAATGAATAAAAACAATGTAGTACAGAAATACTTAAAACTTATGTGCAATAATGGTTTCAAAAATCGTCTTTACGGAACAACAAGAAACTGTACAATTCATGGAAATACGAAAACAAATATAGATCATATTTTCATAAATAAACATGATATCAAAACACCAGGAATAATATGTAAAGAACGAATCGGATAACAGTTGAAAATGAGAAAATAACAGATCCAAATATAATCTATAAAGAACTAATCAATGATGTTAACAAAACAAAATTCATGAAAATCTACATATATAAAAAAGAAAAGTCCTGACTCACTCACTCACTGACTCATCAACGCCCACCCCAAACCCTTGGATCTAGAAAGCTGAAATTTTGCACAGAGGTTTCCTTTATGATGTAGACAAGGAATAAGGCCGGATTTTTCGAAATTCGGGATAGGGAATAATCTGGCAAACTGACGATGAAGTGTATGGCGGCAACCCCAGGTGTGTGGCGCCAACCCGCAATACACCTGAGTTAAGTGGAGAAGGGCACAATGGGCGGGAAAGTTGTATATTCTCCAATCTCAATATTAATTTGCTAAATAAATATATTTTTTTTTTTTTAAAGCTATATACGCAAGGGTTCCGGAGCGAAGCGACGGTACCCGGATAGTTGACTTTATAGTGACAATAGCATTAAATTTATAACTATATTTTGAACTGTTGTAGGTACTATACATTTGATAACTGTAAACACAGTTACAAGAAATTCGAATTGCAATAGGAAATTTTCTCTTTTCTAATTAGAGTTAAGTTTAATTTTTTTTTTTAAATTTTTTAAAATAATATTTTTTTATTTTTACAAAATGTAGTCCTGTTAGGGTTACAAATTAAAATTCCATCAACAGGTGCTAGGAATTAAGAATACAAGACACAATTTAAGTACGTACAAAATAAATCATATAAATATTACTAAGTCAAAAAAATCTTAATTTGTAAGTAAAAATTAAATTCTAGAATTATAAATCTAGTCAACCAGAGGATTTATATTTATTATTAGCCAATTTCTAATGATTTTTTTAAATTTGATATTTTAGAAAGTTTCGGTAAATTTTTTAGATTTATTTTATTTATCACAACAGGTAGTAATTTATATGGATGGCATAATTATTAAAAACGTTGGTTATTCCAGTATAAAGTTACAAATATCTTGAAGATTATAGTTGTATTCGAATTTGTATTGTTCATGTAAATTAATTGAAAATAATTCTTTATTATTAAATTGTATAACAAGTTTTTGTTCCGAAGTAAGTATTTTATTATGCATTAAGAATTCCCTTGTTATTTTATTATTTGAAGTATTTTTAGAATATATTACTAATTTTAAGAATTTTTTTTTTTTGTTTCGTAAAATATTTATACTTTTTAAGTTTTCCATTATTTGTATTAGACCTAGACCAGATAGAATTTTCATAATTAAATAAGCATCAAAAAAGGAAAATTAAGTTATTATTTTATAATTTATTGGTATAATATTTTTATAATATTTTTTAAAGAAATTGTATTTAATTTTTCAGGGTGTCTACAGAATCAGGGAAACCGGGAATTATCAGGGAATTTTGTTATTCTGGAAAAAATCAGGGAATTATCAGGGAATTTTGCAATTATTACTTAAAATCAGGGAATTTTTTTGGTTGAACAGATCGTTTTTTTTTTTTTGTTTTTTTTGGGGGGGGGTTGAACAGATCAGGGAATTATCAGGGAATTTGAAAAGAAATTGTTCATGAAATCAGGGAAAAATCAAGGAATTTTTTTATTCAGATTTTGTAGTCATCCTGTTTTTGTTAAGTTTTCATTTGGGTATCCCAAGTAAAGTGTCATTTATAATAATATCCAAATATTACTCTTTGAATGATATTACAATTTGTATATTTTTTAAATTTGTTATGTAAACACAGTTAAGCAGCTACTGAAGCTCAAAGCCCCGCGAAGGGGAAATTCCAGGATTTCAGTGGAGTTGAAATTCCAAAATCCAGCCTCACTTGGGAGGTCATAACGGTTAGCAGCCCAGGGATTCCCTGCTTAACGTAAAGTTGTTTCATGCCGCGGGAATAACCTGCTAACCCTTAGGATGAGACATTTCTGGTTAAGCCACGACAAAAGATTTGTTCCCCAAGGGGCAGGGATGTGAAGAGGAGACAAGTCTCCCCTCAGTGGGCAAAGATCTCTCAACCCGTAAGACAAGACCTCTGCGTGTGTGGGTACCTAATGATTCACAGAATCTGAACATACTGTATCTTTTCTGGGAGCTGTAGTATATTTCGGTCAGGGATTTTTTAAAATTCAATCATGTTTGCAATGTCGAATATCTTTCTTGCATGTTTGTCAGAAAAGTGAATATTAGATCAGTTTTGTCTGAATTGCACTTCATACTACACACTTTTAAAACAGATCATAAGTTCCAATTTGTCTGAAAATATTTATAGATAACAATGAATTTTAAGAAACTTATGAAAGAAAAATCACTTCTAACATTCTTCTATTTCTGAAAGTAAAATGATCACTAGAACTGTCTCTTAAGAGTCACTACTGATGACAAACAGAATTTAACAGCATGGTAGTTTGTTCAGAAGAGCACGGATTGCATTGCTGCCTTTGTCATATGTCTCAGTGGGAAAAATTCCGGTTGAAAATTTAAGTTTCTTTTTCTGAATTACCTAATAGGACTGGAATTTCAATCCCTGTTCCATTACATGGTTGCCATCAGAACTACACATCGAAAATAGTTGCCATTATTCTTATATGCTGACTCAAAAATAAAAAAATTAGGACATGCATGTGTAGAACAGAAAATTTTGAAACATTGCTAGACAATATTAAGTATGAGTTTATAAATTATATATGTTTTAAACTACCGTTGATAAAAATCTGAAACTTTTTATGTAAAATCGTCAAACATAGAGGAGTTATATTTTCATGTTATTATTTAAATTCATTTTATTTGCATTCAAACACCCCCAATATATTGTATCTTTAAACAACTTTTGTGGCGTTGTGTAAGCTCTAAAAATCTGGACCCAATACCCCAACGATACAGAAACCTAATTACGGAAATTTGATCGAAACACTTTTGTCGTTAATTCCTTTGTTAATTTAAAAAAAATAAAAACTATATTTTTTTGAAAATGCAGTCTGACAAATGATTTTTTTTGAGACAGTCGAATATTTTTTTTTAATCTGTTTTGATCAAATTATGCTAAACCAAATGCTCTATCGTTTGACGTATTTATTGAGATTTTTATTAGTTCCAAATTTGATTTCAAGGGGGCTTCGATTTTTTGAAGTGTGAATCATCCCTAAATGGTACTGCCTAAAGGAGGGATTTACGAACAGGGAGAAGGGACAAAAACTACCCCACCCTCAATAATTCTAAGAATTTCTTTGAGTGGAAACCAAAAGACAAAGCGAATAATTTTTTTAGAACATAGTAAATTAAATTATTGTTTTTTTCGGCAAGGAAAAAAAAAAGTATTAAGTAATAATGTTTGTGATGTTTCATTTGTTTTATTTAAGTATTTTCATGTTTATTTTATTTTCATATAATTTTTGTTACATTTAAAAAATTTAAATTTTACTGCAAACGGAATTTTGTAATTTCAATAAAGATTGAAATAAATATAATAACAATAAAATTAATAAAATTCTTTATCTTGTTTGGTTACTTTAGTTATGTTTGCAAAATAATGACGTTTTCATGCTTTTGCATAAAACGGAAACATTTTGAATGTGATACTTTTTACCACATTTGTATTTCATCAACTTTTCATTAAGCACTTTTTTCCTCCTTACAAACCTGTTTTGTGATAAAACGATATTTCTTTTTTTAATATTCCAGAATAATGGAATGAAATTTTCTGTTAGCAAAATTACTTAACTGTAAGAATCACAACTTTATTCATTTTGTATTTCGTAGGTAATTAAAATTTAATCCTTTTCAAATTTATGTTGAACTAATATGAAAATTTCATTGTCTGCTTTTTAATGTTTCTAGTGAGATATTTTGTAATTTCAACTTAAGATTTTAAAAATGTTTTAAGTTCTCAGAATGGCTGAAGAAGTTATGTATAATATAACAAAATAATGAAATTTTTCAAATAGTAGTGAAAGAAAACATAATGAAAAGAAAAAATTCAGTCAGTTTTTCGTTAAAAGGTGACATAATGTTGCCATCAAGAAAATTACAATTGCCTGCTGTGCCAAATTTGGCACCTTGTGGTACATAACTAAATAAAATTCTTCAAAATAAGTTTTTTAGAAAGCTTTTTTCTTTGGCATGACACCTAAGCAATATATTGTGTGCTGTATAATTTGTTTTATTTAACTTATATATATATATAAAAAAAAAATTACATAATATAAATATATTTCACTTTAACTTTTTTTTTTATTTTTATACTATATTTTATAATTAACCATGATATTTATAATAAGCTAATATCTGTTGTACTTTATTTTTTAAAATAATGAGGTATATTAAATAGCATAAACAATGCTTGCTTTGTGGTATATGATGTCATATAGAAGACATTAAGAAATGGCAGTAATTTCATAAACATTGAAATAATAACAAAATTTCTGAAATTCTTCATCTTTTTTGTTGCTTAAATTATGATTGCAAATTAATGATGCTTTTATCCTTTACCTCAAAATGTAAGAAGTAACATACTCAGATTAAAATGTTCATAACTGTTTTGTGATAGAATATTCCTATTCCTTTAACATTCCAGAATGATGGAATAAAATTTCTGATACCAAAATTACTAAACTGTAAGATATTACAAAAATTATTTTAAGTTTGTATTTTGTAGTTAATTCATCTCCATCACAAGTTTGTGTTGACTAATGTGAAAATCTCATTGTCTACTTTTTAACTTTTGTTATGAGGTATTTTGTAATTTCATCTTGAAGGTTGGCTGGAAACACTGTCATCTCATGAATTTCAATTTGATTTGTCAGACTAACAAGGTATTTGAGAAGCCAAGATTTCCATCAGGATCAAAGTACATCTACGATTGGAAATTAGTGGAACTGTCAGTAATGTTTCAGAGCTATTATTAAGAATCATTTAGTAGTAGTTGACATTAACAGTTATTGCAAGTTTTTCCACAGCCAAAACTACTCTCAATCCTTTAGTTTTTAATGTTGAATTTCTGGAAGCTAGTGTAAAGAAAAAGTTATGTATGAAAAGTTAGTATTGCTTCAGAGCTATTATTATGAAAAGTTTACAATAGTTAGAATTCAGTTACTGGAGCCTCTTTCACAGCCAAAAGCATTAAGATTATTGATAACTTTTAATAACAATTCGAGTTTCTGAGATCTCAATCCTAAAGTTTTTAGTTGAGTTTCTGGAAGCTGGACGAAAAAGTTCTGTATGAAAAAAAAAACTAGATTTAGTTTTATTTTGCATTTCAATAGAAGAGCTACACAAATTTGCTTCCCCCCCCCCCCTCCCTGTTTTTCCAAAGGCACTAAGAAAGTAAGGGAACTGTCGGAATTGACAAGTAACTATTACTGAATTTAACTGTCCTAAAAAGATTTATTTCTAACTATCTGCTTCATCTCCTTTGCAAATTTGTGTCGAACTAACGAAAAATCTCATCATCTACTTTTTAACTTATATTTTGAGGTATTTTGTAATATGTTAAAATTGAAAAGCTATCAGCATGGCTGTACAACAAAATAATAAAATTTTTGATTAATGTAACGAAAAACAAATGAAGATTTTCAGATAAAATAAATGGTAATGAAAACAAAAAATATAGTTTTTTATTAAAATGTGGTACAATATTTTTAATGTCATCAGGCGGAGTTTGTTTCTTGTTTTGGATTAACAATCTCCCACTATGCTAAATTTATTTGGCCTACTTGGGGTGAAAATTATACTGTCCAGTTAAAAATCCTTTTTCAGAAAGTCTGAATTGGCTTGAAGGAAGGAAGAATAAAACTTTCAATAAACATTCTGCTTTCCTATTGATCTGCCTGCACATTGTCAGACAGGGATAGTAAAATTTTAATTAATCTTACAATGTAGGCCTATATTTTATTTTCAAAAACATTAAGTTTATAAGCATTTCAAGTGAAATTATCTTTGTTTTCTGGTGCTCACAATCATATAATTACTTTGACATTATTTTTTTCCTAATATTGATCATAGAAAATGAAGACATGAAAACTAAGATAATTCCAAGAGTAGGTAAGTGTTGCTACTCTAATGTTTTTGGAAATGGATGGTACCATTGGAAAATTAAATATACTAGCTATTAATTTTGTATATACAGTGTTACCTCCGAATAAGGGACAGTCACGGGACCAGAAGTTTCGTCCGTTATTGGGAGGTGTCCGCTATTGGGGAGGACTATCTTTTTTTCATTTTTTAGCTAATAGCATGTCCTTTAATGAAAAATTACATACAATCTTAATTAAAATTCTACAATTATCATTGCGATATGAGAGAATATGAACAATTGCAAATTAGTTACTATATTCCTTTTGAAATGAGTGCTAATCCGTTTGTCTTACTTAAAATAGTGACAAAATTAATTACAGTATATAGTAAATTAATTTCTAGCCATCCATTTGATGCCTTAAATGGGTCCAATCGTGAAGTTTGACCGAATTCTCTGGCTTTTTCTTGAAGCAAAACACCGCTTATAGGAATGTTCTTTGCACGAGCAGAGAGGAACCATTTTAGGCCACTTCGTCGATTTTTCTTCTTTCAGTTTTACGAAACTTCAAATTCTTCGAATTTTCGTTTGAATTCACCATCCACATTTTTCTAATCTCATCTTTGTCCTTCAAAAGTTCACTTATCTTTTTTTTTCCTACTTTAAAACGTTCAGCAAGACAACGGACACTCAGCTTTTCTTTTTCAGCAACTTCAAGAACATCAATTTTTTTCTTTCAGTGCCAATCTCTTCCTTTTCGACGCCATTTTAATTCGCACTAAATTTAATCAACACGTTTATAGGATAGTTTTACGAGGGATTGATATTTGCAAAGCAACTGCAGTGAAAAAAAGGGCCTCAGATTCGTGCATTGAATCATGGGACACCGATACAATATATCAATATATGGGACACCGATGTAAATACAGTGATGTGTTTATCGAAATGTTAAACGAAAAAAAAAAAAAAAATTACAGTTAAAATAACTGTCCGCTATTCGGAGTGGATAACATGGAATGTCCTATTTTAAGGGACTGGGACCCGCAATAATGTCCGCTATTCAGGGTGTCCATTAAAGGAGGTTACACTGTATTTGAATTGCAATTATAGAGGTTTCAAGTTGTAAATATTACTTACAATTAATGTAAAAATATTTACAATTATTATTGTGGAAGATAAGTACATACTTAGCGTATTTATATAATTTATTTTTTGAATAAATAATATTTTTTTTCCATTATATAAGAGAGGCTTTCGGAGCAAGGCGACTGGTAGCAATCTAGTAAATAAAATAAAATCGAATATTGTTTAAAAGAATGCTGTTAACCTGGATTTGTGGTATGTTTTTCTTTTTTTTTTAATCAAAAGTGAAAAGCTATAATTTTCAAAATTATGTTATTAGTAAGAAAGAAAAATAAGAATTAAACGCACAAGACTGAGTTCACTGATTTGTTTTTTGAAATTGTGACACCGGAAATCCAAGATGGATCATTTCTGGTTTCCTGACCTTTGTCACTTGGATCTACCCAGTACCTTACATCTCGGTGAACTCGGGAAACATATAAAAAGAACAAAAGTAAACATCAAAATGGCCCTCCAATTATTAATCCAAAATTTATAATATTGTAATTACATAACTTCATTATGTTTTTCTGCAAAGTTTGCATTTCAATATCATTTTTATGCATTTACTTTTATATATACAAGGGGAGATCGAAAAGTAACGCACAACAATTTTTTTTACTGAATATTATTTTGGTCTGGACGTTCAAATTGTGGAAGATAGTTAGTTTGAATCTTGCACTACAGAGAGCAATTGCTTGATCAGGTGTTGCCCTGGCAGAATGAGCATGGACTACTGAGTAAAGGGAAGAAAAATTAATAACATGCACAAATTCATTAGAATTGTTTGCTTTTAACGCATTGAGCCATTATCAATAGCAATCTGGGACAGCTGTTTCGTCCTTATTAGGACTCATCAGCCAGATTTAGCTTTGATAATGGAGCTCTGAATGCGTCGGTACCTATGATCCCGTCTCTCCCTCAGGAAAGTGGGACCCGGTTGAAAGCAAACAACTAAAGAAAAGACGCTGTAACCAGTACAGCAAAATTACCTCGGCCAGCTTTGCGCTGAGCACGGAAGGCATTTAATAAAGGCATAAGACCCAATCGTGAACACGTGGCTACGATCCCAGGAAACTTAGTTCTATGAACGAGGAATACTAAAATTGGTGTCAAGAGACTTGTTCTTATGTTGAAAAATAGGAAGCACCTGTAAATTGTTTGTGCTTTATTTTTTTTTTCTTGCCTATTAAATATTTAGCAAAAAGTAAAACACATAACATACCAATATCTTCCTGTAACAATTTCGGGAAGCTAGTGTAAGCATTTTTTTTTTTTAGAAAGGGTCCATTCTAATTGCAAATAGTCGATCTAAATTAGACACAAGAAATTGTGAAGAACTGCAAGGCTACTTCACTTAAAATCTTGCTTTTTTCTTCTTTCTTTCCGTTTTAAGTTTAAATAAAAGAAATGAAAATTCTGAATGCTTTTGTGTGCGTTTTTTAAATTTTCAGAAGAAATTAATTAAATTCGCATTACTAGTCTGAGTAATAAAGTTTGAATCATAATATAGTTCATATAAAAAAAGTCATCAATAGAAATCCATGGTATCGATTTTATTACTATTCTATGGGGATTTTTCTGTCCTCCTTGCACTTTTCTGGACAAGAACCCATATGGAAAACAAAAGTTAAATCGTGGTCCTCTCATGCCAAGATTTACGAAGATTCATCCAGTTGTTCAAAAGTTTTAGAGAGGCGGAATAATATACATAGATTGATTGACATAATTACACTACTAGAAAATGAGCAGATAATACCCACATAACACAAGGCAATGGTTGGTGGCTTTGCCAATCGAATGCCAAAAGTGGCCCAACATCGGCAACTGGCAGTTGACCCAACGTTATTTTTTAGTTGACAAATTATGTATCGTGTTTCTGCATTATTAACAAATTAAAATACATTAGTAATTTTAAAATTAAAATAATGATATTATTGCATGGAATTTAAATGTTAAAATTGCGCTGGGGCAACACCTGTAGGAAGGCCTGTTTACCAAGTGCCTCATTTGCTCCTAGCTCCGCTAGAGGGAGCCATCATAAAACCTCGGAGTCAGTGTTAACACATTTTCGCTGTTTTAGGTTGGTCTTTTGAAGAGAGAAATTACAGTTTTTATCTACCGAATATAATATATTTTACACAATTCTTTGTCAAGAATCTGGAGATAAATAAAAAGGATCTTAACCTTTGTTAAGATAATTTAAAATACTTTTGAAATATATCTTAGCGAATTCATTAGGCCTAACTTTTAGAAACATTAGCAAGTTACTTCGAATAATGAATTAGTTTCTTTCTGCATTTAAAGTTTTAAAAAACACTTATAAATTAATGAATATTTCGTAAATTACATGATAATTAGATTTTATAATGGATATATTATAGGTATTAGTAACAAAATTTTGAAATTGCTAAACCGGAGATTACGATACTGCCAATCCCCGTATCTTAAGGATACGTCGCTTGGTGCCCTTTTGCCAATTCTACCTTCGCGGATGTGCCTCCAAATAATTTTACATCCTATGAGGTTGAGCTGTAGGTTGCAGGACGTTTTCTCAAATCGTCTTGATAACTTTTTAAAACTTATTTCTTCCCTTCGAAATTTCCTGCCATTTTGAATGTAGTGCAAACACAACCATTACATCACAACTTCAACAAATAGTCCAAAACAGGCTGGTACCCTAACCTCGGTATCATCGCCTGTTTGATTTGAGAAAATATGTAATATTAAATATGAATTAAAAATGATCCATCTGTCGATGACAATAAGTTAAAATATACTTAATAAAAATTAATGCAGTACTGTTACAATATAAAAAAATGAAAACCTTTATTAATTTGTTTGGTGCTGTTTATCTGTTTGAATTACAAAATTTTAGTTAAAAAATACTTCATGGTTTTAATTTATCTTGACTATTTTATATTTTCTTTTATTTTAATTATTGGTTCTTTAATAAACAGTGATTGAAGGAAATCATTAAAATTTTATTTCGTTTAATATTAAATGTATGTTTAAAACAAGATACCTGTTGTGTTTCATAATTATACTAGCGGAAGGAAACAAAGATTCACAACAATTCTTACAAAGTAAATGTTTAAATCCAGTAAACCTTCATTTGTCTTTAATAATAGACTACACAAAATTTTATTTCTATTTAGAGAACATCCTTAAACAAAATATACAAGAAAAAATAAAAATATCTCAATCATTTTTTGAAAATCCTGTTAAATTTCTTTCAGTGTACAGATGCCTTTGTGTCGTGTGCCTGGATTCAGGTCCAATTACAGAAATGAGAAAGAGATGACAAAAGTCTTTCAATTTCCAAAAGACAGCCATTTTGCTTGTCTTTGTTGTGTAAGAAAAATACCATATCCAGATTTACACATAGGGAAAATAAATGTAGTATGTATTAAAGATGAACATGTGATAAAGGAGGATAGTTTTAAACAGTCTGATGGAACAGTTATGAGAATTCCTAGACACAATTGGAAATTAACTGATGCAGTCCCCTGCATTTTTCCTAATTTACCATCTTATCTGTTAGATAAACAGTCACCCAGTTGAAAGAGCCCAAGCAAAAGAAAAGAAAAAAAGAACACTTGCTTAGGAAAACAACAGAAATTGAGCATTTTTTTTTATCCCAAGATATTTTTTCTTTTGATGATTTTAAACATTAATTGTAAAAATGTTCCAGGTTACATTGGATTTTTTAATTAATGATAGAAATGTAGTTATTTATAAAGCTAATCTTATGTTTTCCCTATAATTGCTGGTTTCAACTAGAAAATTTGTTTTTATTGACAGCAATCAGAAAAACCTGAAATAAGTTTCAATAGTATCATTAAAAACCTTTCTTCGTCTATTGAAATGCAAGTAGTTAAGAATACTTGTAATGGTGTTTTAAACAAAATTCGATATTTTAAAGAGCAGCTCACTTTAATCTTGAAACAGCCTAATAACATAGATACAGATTTACTTGCTTGGGCGTATGCTCTGTATATAAAATCACCTGTGTGTTATAATGAAATGTATGATAGTGGAATTCTTTGTTTACCCCATAAAAGAAATGTATTAAAATTAACTTCAAATTTCAATGTTAGTAATGAACAGGACATGAGAATTTTTGTTTTATGTATTTAAAAACAAAAGCTGAAAAATTAGAAAATCATGAATTACTTGTGAATTTGCTATTAGACGAGATTATTATAAGACCTGAAATTAATTTTTCTGTGAATGCTTTGTCTACATAAAGTGCAAACAAAAAACTATAGTCTGCCAACAAATGTACAGTTTTGTGATATCTTCAAACAATAAAGATGCTGCTGCCCATATTCCTATTAAAAATTTAACTGCTA
This sequence comes from Thereuonema tuberculata, assembly GCA_023159025.1. Taxonomy (NCBI): domain Eukaryota; kingdom Metazoa; phylum Arthropoda; class Chilopoda; order Scutigeromorpha; family Scutigeridae; genus Thereuonema; species Thereuonema tuberculata. The sequence goes on from JAFIDM010009631.1 coordinate 203,596,305, forward strand.
ATAATGACAAGCAGATAATAGAATGGGGATGTTTAAGGTCCTTGGGTTCGAAGGCTGAAAATCACGTGATGTAGGTACTGAAGTTTTTAACTCATTCCTAAAGACTGCTGAATTTTGGGTATTCATTCAAGACGATTCTAGTTTTCAGTGGTTTTAACTTATTATTTAATACACAATCAACAAAGATAACATTAACAGAAATAAAGAAACTCAGTAATTGAAATAAAATCGCAAAAAAATAAACAATCAAATTGAATTTCAGAAGTTTTCTGTCGAATCACTTTCAAGGTCATTGTGAAAAAAACCAATTGATTATATAAATAATTAAATAAATAAGCTTTATTTAAGTTGAAATTTCGAAATTAATTAAATTATGCAATTTTTGAAATAATTTGCAGATATAATATTGGTATATAGATGCTTCATTAGAACTTATAAAACAGGATATAATTTTAACATAATTTTAATACCACAAAAGGGAAATAATAATTAGTATTCAAAGCTTTTAATTTTTCTCATTACTGTAGTAAATTAAAATATACTTTTTTTCTATCGCATTATAAGCATGTCCTGCCATTGGGGATATGTTCTTAAATTGAAATTATTAAATAATACGAATTACAATGATAAATATGACATGAAATTGTTTGAACATTTATGAATTTTTTCTTCCTGTTCTGATATTTAAAAAAAAAAA
>JAFIDM010009631.1:203613809-203625217 GCA_023159025.1 Thereuonema tuberculata
GTTAAAACTTCATTAATAGCTGATGGGAATTGTTGAGAATATTACTCTAAATTTTTAACTTTTGTTAAGTTTCTTTTGTATTAGATAATTAACAAAGGGATGTTTAGACTGGATGATGTTTCAATTTTGTAAGTAACTCTGTTCAGATAAGAATTGATTTAAATAACTTAAAGTTGATTTGAAATGTTAAATAAACATTAATAAAAATAATTATTGATTGACTTATTGTATAAATGTTTAAATATCATGTAATATTTTAATACATTTTTAAAAGCAAACTTACTTTTAATTCACATGGTCACACGTAACAATCAGGGTGTCTCACACTAACGCAGATTTTTAATTTTCATTTATTCAATTATTTATTAAATTTAAATTTTAACTGATTTTAGATGGTATTGTAAATAAATTATTACCATATTTTTTAATTTAAATGTGCTGCAACAAAACTCAAAGAAATATATCATTTAATGTCATTACTCAAAATTTGCTTTTTTTCTAAGTCACAAACATAACGTTTTTTAAAAAGCTATTTAAAAAATAACTTTCATCAAAATGATAGGTTTTTCTGCATAAAAGAATATGGTAAAGTGTATATTATTTTAAAGAACTTTTGTTTGGATTTTTAAGTAAGAAATATATTGAAAAATTCTTAATTAGAAAAAGATGTTTTCCAAATGTCACACACGTAACACGGAATAGCCCATGTATGTTTTTCCAAATAATCAAATTTGTCCTGAAATACCCTTCACACCTTCCACATCATTCCTGAGAGTTCTTGAAAATTCTACTTCTGCTATTAAATCTTTTAGGGATTTCCAGAATAATTTATTAGGATTACAAAAGATAAGGACTTGTTGCGTCAGTCAATATTCCCCAATTCAAGATCCTCCCCTTCCACAACTTTCTTAAACTTAGTACTTTCATTCATACAAAAACACCTTTCTGTTTGATGTTTATCTTGCAAAGATTCAAAAAAAGATCTTGTTTATTAGCCAAATTGCATGATCCTATTTTTTTTTTCGTCATTGTTTTGCTTTACTGAAATGAGATCAATGTTTCTGGTGATATGTTTCTATTATTTGATCTTATTCTCAAAATTACAACAGTCACTGAAATATGAAGCAATGCTTCATGTGATTGTCACTGCTTTTTAAAGCCTTTTAGAAACATGAACCATTGAGTGAAGAGACCTAAACACATTAGACTTTCAACTTTCGTTACTGCTCAAGAGGCCTTTGGGCAACAGTTTCTAAAGAATAATAAATGACTTAAGTTATCCATCTGTTTGAATCAAATGCTATACTGTATTGTAGTATCTCTACTATTTAAGCAGAAGCCCAAGTGCATTTCAATTGCAAAGTTCGAAGTTACTGAACAGCGACAAATAGTTCCACAGTCCTTTGAGTGTTATGAAGCTTCAATAAGAAATTGATATCTGCACATTCTGACACCTAGAATGAATTTTATTTCAGTACAAATGCTGTTCATGGAAGAAACAATCTTCAGTTAAATAAATTCTGAAAACAAACTAGCACAATTTTTAAAAGGAAAATACAGAAAATGCACTTACGTTGATTTAATTGTGATGCATCGTTCTTGTTCATCTTTACGGGTATCAGTGAAACGCATTTCTCCTGCCTTAGCCTGTGCTATAATTCCAGCTTTACCAACCAAAGAATCTGTCAATGTAGATTTTCCATGATCTACATGAGCAATAACGGACATGTTGCGGATATTCCGCTTCTTGTCCTGCAGACCACGTATCTCGTCTACTGTGAAGTTAACCTATATTAATGCCAAAATTGTTCCATTATATCACACAATTTATGATGTTTTTTTCAGGGTGTCTACAAAATCTGAATAAAAAACTTCCCTGATTTCACAAACAATTTCTTTTAAAATTCCCTGATTTTAACTACTTGGTAAATATTTACTATTTTCCGTGTATACACTAAAAGAATAAGCAAAAAATTATATTCTACCGAGAAAGTAATACAGGCATTCCGAAATAAATTCAAATTGTACTTATTGACATTTCATGAATGATATAAAATACATTTTAATGAGCTTTTACAAAATATGATGCATATATTATATACACACACACACACACTGAAACTGAATTCAATATTTATTGCAACATACATCTGATTGGTTCATTACTAGAAAAACAGTACTTATGAAATACTAAAAAAAAAAAAAAAAAAAAAAAAATTAATGAGTTTACAATATCTTAAATTTTAAAAGATTTATTGCAACAATATACACAAAATTAAACTCAAACCGAATTTGAGATACATTGTAATATACAGCATGATCCTGATTATTTAAATTTTTGAAAGCTTTATCACAGCAATTTCATTTTCAATAATTTCAGATTCCTTTTGTGCTAATAAGATTTTAATTTTTTTGTCATTAAGCCTTTTCAGTTCAAGTTCAGTCTCTTTCTTTTAACAGCTACTGCCAATTCTTGATTTTCTTTCTTTTTTTTTGTTCCATTGCCTCGAATACTTAGCTCTTGCATTTCTTACATCAAGGACCATCTTCTTAGTAATTTTAATGTTATTTATGCCACCTTTGGACAATAGACTGTCATAAATGGATCTTCTGGCAATGATAGTTTCTTCTTGGATATTATACTTTAAAGCAGGGGTTCTCAACCGGGGTCCACAGGGATCTCATTGAATCACACTTATTTTAAAACAATTTATGAATTATTTACCAGTGTAGAATAGTTTATTTGCATTAAATTAGTTTTCATTCAAAATAAAGCATAATCATTTACTATTTTGTTGATTATTAATATAATCAACTTTACTTTTTAGGTATGAGGGGGTCCACCCAAAAAAAAAAAAAAAAAAAAAAAAAAAAAAAGGTTGAGAAACCCTGCTGTAAAGTATCTTTGTTTATAGAAAAACATCTTTCTAAGCTTGCATTGCCATGCAACAATACCATGACTGACTATCAGTCATCGTAGCTTCAGGTGGTGCCCCATTTTCTTCCGCAGATATCAAACTACACCAGAAATTATCAATACACGCAGTCAATCTTTTATAATCTAACTTTGAGAAATTCTTCTGGCTGTGAACATTTGTTTTAATTGATTTTTAAGCTTTCTCAGCTAAAGCGAATGATATTTTTTTTTTTTTTCCCCCCAGAAAGAATTACCAACAGATTTGATAATCTATATGAAAATGTATTTTCATTTATTGCTATTTTTGGGTCAAACAGGACACTGCTTTAGTCAGCTTGTAAATAAGGGGAGATTTAGAGTTTCAGTACACATTTAATCAATATGAGTCTAGTCAACTTTAAATTCAGCTATTTGCAAATCTGACACTTTCATATTTTTCAAATTCCTTTGAGCAGATAAACCAACATCTATTTGTTTAACTGGCAGAAAATTTGATTTATCCTCCACGTCTATGCCTGCAATATTTTTGCTTAATGCCTGTTTTTTTTTAAGTGCTGCATGAATTTTAGTGATAAATTACTTGGTCAGAATAAAGAAATGATATCAAGGGAGCATCTGTTTGGTACTCCCTTAAGAACATTTCAATATCAGAAGCAACTAAATGAAAAAAAAAAGCAAGCTTTCCTGGTAAGAGAATCATAAATAGCAGTTTTAACTTCCTTATAACTTTTTGAATTTGGAGCCATAATGTCCTTCTATAAACTTCCTTAGCAATGGGATCAGCTGCAATGATTGTTCTGTTACAGTAGTGTTCTCTACTTTTGAATACTCCCATAAGATAGACACTCGCACTTGGCAAAAGATCATAAATTTCCCTGATTTTAAGTAATAATTGCAAAATTCCCCAATTTTTTCCCCAGATCAAAAAAATTCCTGCCAATTCCCAGTTCTGTAGACACCCTGTTTTTCTTTTTGAATCCCATTAACATGTTAAGACAGATTCAGCTACCTGCAGTATTTGTAGAAACAAAAAGAAAAAAAAAAAACAAAAAAAACTTAGGTTTTTACTTTGGGATTGTCCTAAATGTTGATTTCAGTTTAGAATTTGTTACACATTTACTTCAAAGTTTACATACAGTCTTTAATTAAAATAAATGTTAACATGTAAGGTTAAAATGAAATTAAACAAGTCAAATTAGCATTACAAATCTGCTTAATTCTGCAAATCCTTGATAACAATACTGGTTCCAAAAAATAATATCTAGTAGTTTTTGAAAGATTCAGTTACATAACCTGTAATATTAATGTTGTCTGTTTAAACCAAGGTTGTTGTAATTTAATCAGACCCCCCCCCCCAAAAAAAAAACACCCACAAGGGTATTTAAAAAAAAAAATTATAAAACCCCACCCAAAAAAATTAAACAATATTTAATTATGAAAATTTAATTAACATACAAAATGTTATACAGTTAGCCTTATACAAATTAAAAAAAAAAAGCAATCATATTTATTGAAAGATAACTATTTATTGTCACAAGAATTTATTTTATTAATATTGTGTTTTAATTTTTCTTGCAATGTAAGAAACAGTTTAGTAACATTTATACATACACAAAAAAAAAAAAAAAAAATTAAAACTATGTCTTACAATCATAATGACTGGTCCTTTTTGGAAGCATGCAGAAATGTATAGATCTTCACTAATTTCTCTAAATTATTTCTTAATTTTGATCAAACAAGCCCATAGGTGAAGATTCTCTCAATGGATGCAGCGCTGGCAGGGGCAAGAAATTTTCACAACTACATGGTCTTTACAACCATGTGCTTAAACAAAGGATTGTGACGATTGTGCAAGGCTTTGGCTGCCAAGAAATTTAATTTACCAATTTTTGTCTGTTTAATATTGTTTTTTTCCACTATTATAGTTGTAAGAATGGGTTAGTGTTTTGAATAAATTAATCATAAGAATTTAAATTGAACTATTTAATTGTCAATATGGAAAAAAAAAAAAAATACAATACAATCCACTGGGTTGCGTTTTTCTCAACCCTGGTTTAAACAAGGTAATTTTTAGATATAAATATATAAACCTAACATACTTTGTTTTAATCTTTTATATTTATCTTTATTAGCTACAAATCAATAATTTTACAGTTGTATTTTAGAACATGAGTCACTCCATTTTATTCCATGAATTCAAATTCAATCCTTCCCATAATGACTTTAATTTAAAGCCCAACATTTTTACTTCTGATTTCCTCAATTATAAGTTCTAATAATTACACATCAATGCACAGATTCAGGTTACATACACTTATCTACTAATATTACTTTTACTTAAACCAACAAATATTTTGTAAAGACCGAGTAACAAAAAAGGGAACAAGAAACACAATCATTCTATACATGAGGGAGTTAATCTGGAATAGAATATCAGATTTTAAAATTTTGACTAGCACTACAAAATTGCTTACAGCTGTTTCAGTAATTTTGATCAAATGGCTCATCTGATATGGTATAATGAATTTTTTATGAGGATTCAAAAGTTTAAGAATGGAAAGTTTGAGAATTAAAAGCTTCGTTATTATTTTAATATAAACCATTTTATTAGTCAAATTAATTCGAGCATTATTGAACAATCATCTCCAGTTTTTGAAGTAGGCGATTTCGTTTCCTGTTGTAACATATTGGCAAAACTCCGAACGGCGGTCCCAAATTACGATAACCTCCGAACGCGGTCCCAACGTTATTAATGAAACATTGTGTATTGTTGCTTAAAAATCACTTTAAACGTGCCATGGATGGTAGACCGCAAGCACCAAGAGTAATAACGCTTTAGTCATAAGTCGCACATATTCGGACAATACATATTTTTTTTTTGTAAATATGTTGAGCGAAAACTATATGATTTGATGTGTAATAACTCTGGCTATGTGTTATCCTTCAGTCATACTGTTATCTGTCATTAAAAAGGTTTATATAATTTGGGACCGCCGTTCGGAGTTTTGCCCAGATATTCATTTTATTTAAAATTTGTTTTTTAACTGGTTTTAAAAAAAGACTATTTTTCCTATATTGTATCGGAAAAAAAATCAACAACTTTTCTTTATAATTTGAAGGCATCCGAACGATTCCAATTTAGAAGTTTTTTCTCCCCCATTTCTTTATTCAGTACGCTTTAAAACTTCCTTATGCACTTTTGTAATTACTGAACTGGACGACAAAGGACAAAGTGCGAAAGGGGAAAAAAAAAAAAAAATCCATAATGAAATTTTTAAAAAATATTTTCGCAACATTATAATCTTAATTCACGGAATTCTATTGTTTGAACTAGAAGTTTTGAAATAATAATGGATATAAGCTGATCTACGCTCTCAACATATGCCACTTAAAAAATGTGACGTATATGTGCAGAAGAAAAATTCCTAGATTTTTTTAATTATGATGAAAATGATTCCTCCCAATTCTTTAGTCGGCTAATTAAATGAATAAGATATAAATACATCAAAATTATTTTTAATAATTTCATTATGTATAAAACTTGTCTACAGAGAAAGGAATGCTTAGCGGCCATTCACCATATAACCCGATTTTTGATTTTTTTTTTTTACCTCCCCGGCGAAGATTTTTTACTGATTACTCTTAGTTCAGGTAAAATTAGAACTTAGTTTATAATGACATTCTGGAATGATTTCAAAGACATTAACTATACATATTTTAACTCTATATAGGCAATTTAAAAGAGTTTAGTAGAATTAACAATTTTTAACTACGCGCATCAACAAATTAATATAAAAATAATCAATTTTAGAAGAATTTAAGCTGGAACAATTAGGAAAAAAGTAAAGCTTCAGATCTCGTAAAAACATAAACAAAGAAAACAAAATAACAATGAATAAAATTTTTGAATAATGGAAATCTTTTCTAATCGGCTTTTTTAGTCGATCTTGTTGGTTCGATTGTTGAAGACCTTTACGATGGAATTTCTCTTTGGTTAACTTTAATATAATTATGTCCAATTGTAATAAATAATGCAATTACACAATATAACTTTAAAGTGAATATGAAAATTTAGCTGTATCAAAATAATTGGCATATTCCAATATACTTCCAAACAAATGTAATTGCAATGTACAAAATATTTTAGAGCGCAATGACGTTGACATCGCAGAAATAATAAATTAAATTGTTATATCTGCGGCGTTTTCAGTAAATCATTTATTAAAACTAGATTCCCCAAAACTCTAACTTTCAGGATATCAAATGATTGAAATTCGATGTATTCTTACCATTTTGACGTCTGAATTTCTATGGAGCCTCACACCATAGGATGTTCAAGCAATGGCGGACTTCTCAAAAAAGGACCGAACTAATATTACCGAGAGAGGGAGTTGCTTTCCTCTTGTGCAATGTCTGATGGAATCGAGGCTGATGACGTCAACGTGGTACGCAGTTAGATTACGTACTGGAGCAGCAAGAAAACAGCCAAGCTACGATATAAAGGATTGGACATTTCTAAAGAAATCGAAGTTATAATAAAAAAAATAAAAAAAACCCTGCATATTCAGAAAATATAAGGAAGTTTAAGGATCTTATAATTATTATTAATAAAAATCAATATGCTTAATTATATAGCAAAAATAGTTAATACGGAAGGATAGAGAACTACGTTGAGACATCAATCATCATCAATAAGGTTATTCATCATAATTAAGACAAAAAGAGTTTAATGGTAGAAAATTATACGATCTCATCAAAAAACCATTACTTTTTTATTGTATTTAAAGGAGAATCTTACAATTTTATCAAAATTCTAGGTAATATCTCATCTCGTGTGAAAAGGGATTCTCTGTAAGGCGAAACAAAAACTATTATAAATTTCATTATTTATTTGAATATTTAATAGTCGAAATGCCTGGAGAAATTGATATTAGATTCTAAAGGGAAAAAATAATAATAACAATAGGAAAAGGAAGGAGAACAGGACATAATTAAGCAGATATGAGATCCTCGATAATATCTGTAAGATTGAGATTTGACACAGCGATGGGAAGAGCAGGAATCGTTGTCTGTTTGAAAAGATGTTCTCCGGTTCTATAGGTACCACAATAGAATTCTATGGTGACAGGACTTACGCTTGGAAAATTCTACTTAGAGATACCTAACCATATATTTTTGTAACAAATATTATGTTTCAAGTCCTTCGCCTTCTTCATAATAAAATCATTGATTTTTTTTTTTAAATTAAAATAATTGCAGACTATTGTGCCAAATATACGTGATTTTTTTTTTTATGGGGGGGGGGGGGGGGGGGGGGGAGCAATTATTTAGGAGGAAGTGGAATTTGGACTACACCTCTAAAAGGCAAAAGTTTATAGAAAATTCTTTTCTAAACCGGCTCTAATAAAATATAATGATACTATACCAGACAATGTAAAATTTGCATTTGTACTCTAGAACCAATTATTAAATGGGTAACAATTAGATAAGTGGCTAAAATAAAACACAAAAAAATATCGGAAAAAATTTAAGAAATATGCATTTATTAATTTTTAATTCACTTACTGTTAACTTATTATTGATAACAAAATCACTTTTCATACACTTAAGTAGATATTATAGCTTTCATATAGAATTTTTAAAAGTGGTATGCCAAGAAAATGAAGAGTCTGACAGGAAAATGACGTCCCCTGACAACCGAATGAAAAGATACAGGATAATGATCACTTCAATTCTTATTAATTGGAAAAATCAAGTTCAATCAACTACTAACATAATTAAACTGTAATGTCTTTCTATAAAAGAACAATATGAAGGAAAATCAACAAACAAAGCCTCTGATAAATCATAATTCTTAAAGAAATGGAACAATGAATGTGATTTTAATTTGGAGCAGGAAAATGACGAGTAGTTTAGTCCCCGCTACAAAACCTTTGAAATATTATCAAATTACATATTAGCTTACATTTTAGTCTTCATGTTATGTTCTATAACATATAATAATTATTTTAAACCCAGATTTCATGTTCGGAAATAACAATATTTTAAATTACAGTGAACTGAAGGTGCGAAAATGAAATTGTCACCCGGCAGGAAAATGACTTTTCATATACTGCCTTGAAATTTTAATGCCTAATTTTTATTTTTTTTTATCTTAAACATACTTGATATTATTAATAAGGAGGTATTATAAATATTTTAAACATTTAATTTCAAAAATAAAAAATTTTTCCGGGTTATAAATGTCGGGAATTAGATTTAGCCACTTATCTAATTTTTACCCAAATAAGAAAATAATGCCTTGAATACAGGCTTTCAGTTAATTATCATCTACATCACTGTATCTGAATGTTTTCGGTAACTAGGCTATCCCTAGTTATCGATCCTCCAATCTAGTATTGAGTAGCCATCAGGGCCGTAGCTACCACCGGGGCAGTGCCCCGGGGCCCCCGAGTAAAGGGGGCCCCCGAACGAAGGGGGATTTTTTTTTTTTTTACGAAACCGTAATCACTTGTTGCCCCGGGGCCCCCAATCCTCTAGCTACGTGTAGCTAGAGCCAAAGATTGTCTGATCTTTTATGGGACACCCAGATTCTCCCGAATATTTTTATCATTCAGTAATCTGAGTATTGAAAAGGTTAAAAGTCCGCCATACTCATGTCAGGATTAAGAAGAAATGAAGAGCAACTCTCGTCCATACTTAATTTTGTCTTAAATTTATTCTCTTGTTAAATGGTGCATTCAAATGAGGATTTAAACGTGTTTTAATGAGTAGTACAGTACAGGAATCAAACAGAATAGGCTTTAAATTTGTTTAAGTCATAAGCTACGACAGTGCTTCCCCTTCACAAAATGCTAATAAATGCACAAAATCTATATTGAATGGACCATAGAGTTAAAAAGGTTTTGGTAGGTTTCTGAAAAAAAAATCAAATTCCATTTGTACAATTTATATATTAATGGAAATTCAATTAATTCAATTATATATTATTTGACAAAGAAATCAATAGTCAAGTAATATAATTACGGATTTATAAATTTTAAAATGAAGTGCTTAACTGTAGTCGAATACAACATCTTCAAATGATAAGCTGATAAACTTCGGTATTTATCATTCTCAATGCTCTATTTCCCAAGAAATGCTATCATTTAAATTCCACGCGAATCCTGTTTTAGAAGTATTGCATTTTCCCCAATTTTTCTGATCAATGATAAATCTAAAGAAATCAAATTTTCTTGAAACAGCTCACTTATCTCTACTCTCCTTATTAAATTAGTTTGTAAAAATTCCATCATGGGAATCTAATTTAATTCTAAATTTAGTTCCTGGGAATCGTTCATCAATGTCAGATTCCGTCATTATTTTCTTTCTTTTTTTTTTTCTACTTCTCTTTTCCTTATTAAATCAGTAAGCCTATATCTAGTTAGTTTTCTTTTGCTTTTTTTTTCCAATTTCATTAACTTCTGTTTATTTCTTCTAATTAAAATTCGTGTAATTTTGTACATATGTTTAAACATTTTGTAGTTGTGTTAGTTCTGTGAACACGAATTCAAAAATCCTCCATTTTGTGAATGATGCCGGCTTCTGTCTTAATTCTCTGTAATTGTTCACCACTGCTTCATTTCATTATAATCTATCCAATATCAAAAGGATTTTCGGAACTGCAGAATTAAAATCCCAAAATTACTGTTAGAACAGTTTTTTAATGTTTTTTTGTTGTGCAGAAAAGAATATATATAAATGTGCATAAATATATTTGCCCAACACAAAGAATACGGCATTTTTTTTTTTTACTGAACATTTGAACTTTCGAAGTCTCGGTATTCCACTCGAACATTTTTGCTCTCTGTTTGTCCATTTGCATGACCATCATGTTAAAAGAGCCGGATGGATTTTATCCATTAGGATGTAGGTTATTTGTGGTCCAACTTAAAATAGTTTGCTCTAAAATATGAGCAAGACTATTTGGTCTTCCTCTTTCCCCAACCAGTCCTCGAACTCGACCACCCAGCCAAACAAATAGATTTGACCCAGAACTGCATGCTCAGTCCCCATTCTCCGAATTTAATTCTATAGTATATTTAAGATCGAGCTTTGCTCGGTAAAATAAAGCGAAAATAAAATGAGTCCTAAAGCGGACGAAACGGCCGTCCTAGACTCTTCTCGGTGACAGCTCTCGGTGCAAAATCTTTTTGGATCCTTTGTGCCTTCCTCAGACACCTTTTTTTTTAATTATTAGGCACGTAAAATTTGTTATTACTTAAAATAAGAGCAATGTAGACAATCACCTGGTCATTTAACCCCCTTTCAGGAAATGGACAGTTCGGTAGTGAATACACGCGACGTCGAAAGGAAAAAGTTTTAAAAATTATTATTTTACTAGCGGAAACACCCGTTCTTCGCTCGGGTTACAAAAAACAAATGTCCAAATGTGTATGATAAATAAATTGCAATTGCGAGATCATTTCGAAACTTTCCCGGTTGGTACAAA
>JAFIDM010009631.1:203632702-203682965 GCA_023159025.1 Thereuonema tuberculata
CCCCCCCCCCCCCCCCCCCCCGAGTTTTACTTGGCACTACTTTTAAGATATGAATTTAAAGTTTTTCAATTGAGTAGTGAAAAGTAGAATGAGGTTTGCAGGTAAGCTTATTTGAAAATGGTTTTGCACGATCTTTTTCTAGAAACACTAACCCTCAACTGCGATCTTGAGATAACATTATGCACCACCATATATACCTGCGCGGATTCGGAAATCTATGTATCCTTATGAAACCTCCTATTGGTGGTACCGTATTGTGCACTTAATCCTAAATAATTCTGGCATCTCAAAAATACTTTGCATAAAATTTTATCAGGATTATATAAATTAGAATAAAGTTAATTCTTTAAAACTGTTCACTGGACCATTTTGCTACCAAAATTTATAATTGTTTAGGGTAAAAAATGTTTTTATTGGTATTTATGCTTTTTTAGAACATCCTAAGATTATAATATACAAAAAGTAATATGTTTTGAAAAAAATGATTTCAAAAGAAAATGTAAAATGTCTTTCTTTATTATCACGGAAAACAATTGTTACAATGACAATATTTCTGTTGTAAAAATTCCCCAGTATAGTTTTTATAGCTCTTTGTAATCCCTGTTGTAACTTTTCCTTTAATTATAAGTTTATTATTCAATTTAAAAGTCAAAATTGTATTATATTTTAGTTCTGAATTAAATTTTGTTTTATTTTTGTTACAATTTTCGGTTGATATTATTCTCCAATATGGTTTTATAGATCTTCATAATCCTTGTTACTTTTTATGTATAAGTTAAAGTGTATCATTTCATTTTAAAAAGTCAAATGGTGTTACATTTTTTATTTCTAAATTAAAAATTATATATATATTTTACTTAAAGTGTTTTGAATAAGTAGATTATTCAATTTTTAAAAGTCAAATTTGCATTATATATATTAGATCTAAATTATTTTCTGTGTTATTTTTGTTATATTTTGGTTGGTACAATTCTCCAGTAAGGTTTTATAGCCCTTCATAATCCTTGTTTGAAAACTTTTTTTTCTTTTATGTATAAGTCAAAGTGTATTATTTCAATTTAAGTCAAAATTGTATTATAATTTTAACGGGCCCAAATAATTCAAAATTAGATATCAAGCACAGGCACAAAGCTAAAGGAAGGATTCGCACCTTGAGTTGTCACCGGGAAGAGACTGGGATGGACCGTTTCGTCCTTATTAGGACTCATCAGCCAGCCAAACTCCTCCGATGACAACTCAGAAAGTGCGCGAGATGTTAGTATCCCGGTCCTCGTACCCGAGAATGGGACCTCCCACCTCAAGGTGCGAATCCTTCCTTTAGCTTTGTGCCTGTGCTTGATATCTAATTTTGTATTATAATTTAGTTGTGCATTAATATTTTATTTATTTATATAATTTTTTTTCCTTCTTGTAACCACACCCTTCAGAAAGTGTTAAACTCCGTTGCGGGTCATGTTGATGTCTCTCCCCCCAATTGCATATGGTTTAAACCATATCACATATTCCACTTCACATTCTGTATCCTGTTGTATTTCTCCACTTGACAAGGAGGTGTAGACCACCTCGAAAGTACTTGTTTTTTATTTTTTATATTTTATTGTACATGAACTTTTTAAATTGTGATGTGTGGTGTCCTCAATTTTTATCTTAAATTATGCTTTTTTAGATGATTAAAAAAAATGGAGATAATTGTAAAAATAGAAACTTTTAAATATGACTTTTTTCCCCCCAAGATTTCTCTTTTGGGCCATTTTGGAAGCTAGACTTATTTAAACTATATCTTGGAGTTAATGAAAATAGGTCTCCTAACCAACTAGGGATCAGCAAAAAAAATAATCAATCAGGCTTACTAAGTAAAATTTCAAGATTTAATAAATTCAAATATCTTGATTGTCATTGATTTTTTTTTTTCTTCTTCCTAAGTTAAGCATAAAGATTAAAACAGGATAAGTAAGTATACACTACAGGTAGCATCACCACTTCTCTCTTATAAAGACGACAATGGATCAAGCTCCACAAATTCTGGATTCATTGTGTAATCTTCAATTTTGATGCTTTTGCTCTCACTTCCAGATTGTATAAGGATTTCATGACAAAAATTCCCTGTCGGTTGATATCTCTAGTCATAAAATACTTCTATATCTTCCTCCATTTACAGTTCTCCATTACGAAGCTTCTAAGATCAGAGAAGATTTGTATAAATTAAGAGAGCCGCATAATTCTTTTTCCTAAAGAGATCAACATTGGAGAAATAATAAGATTTGATGTATTTTAAATAAAACAAAATCCCACAAAATTACTCTAGTGAAGACCTTCCTTTTTTTTATTATCTTGTTATGCTAACTTCCAACAAGAGGTATACTGGTAACCTATTCAACTATTAGCCAGCTACAGCCATTCATGAAAAATAAAATTGCAAAATTAGCTTCCTACCAATCAGATCTCGCAAGAACAGCTGAGATTATAGACCAAATGAGATGCCTGCATAGTATACTCCACCTCTCGCTACGAGATCACTGGAAAAATGAGAACATTTGGCAGGCTTGCAATAGTCAATGCATTATCGATTCTTATATCAAACAACAGCGACTATAGTGGTTTGGCCATGTCTGTCGCATGGATTTTTCGAGGCTACCTTACCAGTGCCTCAACTCAGAACGACCTACTGGTTGGAGAAACGCCCCAAAGAAAACATGGTTGAGCCAGGTGGCACTTGATCTTCAACTGCTCCACTTCTTGACAGCCGACGCACAAAAAGCCTCCATGAATCGAAATCAATGGCGTGATATTATAAGAGATGTCCTACCACTGGCCTCCTCAACGCGCCTGGCTCTACCGAACTGTTGGTGACCTTGACGGCATTTACGGAGCTTAAGTCTAAGTCAACTGATTCATATAAGTATATATATATATATATATATATATTTTTTTTTTTAAGTTTCCTAGGCAATCAAAACAGATGTATCATTCCCAAAGAAACTGTCATCAAAGATCTTCCACTGATGAAAAATACAAAACAAGTGATAGTGGACAAATATTCCTTTGCCAGACTATTGCAACTTGCTACAGCAGCTTCACTTGAGATTTCCAGCAGCTAAATGCTGATCTATTTGAATAATTCCATAACTATGGTTGCCTCTACCTTCAAAACAATATTTGCCTACTACAATTACTTTACCCTTGGTTTGCTGTGTATAGATATGATATAAAGAATCATCATTACTACCTTCATCTTTCCATATTCTAGGGCCAATTGTACAGTTCATTGTATTTCCGTTTTCCTTCATCTGTGTATTTGAGTCCACCAAATGTTTGTCTGTTTCGTGCTCAATTAACTTCTTTCACTTCTTGCTAGCTATTTTAGCAATTCTACCATTTAATTCTGGAATTATTGTGTAAACTCCACAATTAAAACAGTGCTTGTTTATTTTTACCATTCACTATCTTCATCAAATGAAGCTTTGTCTCCTTTAAAAATATCATAATTATCCAGCAAAATGTTTTGCCTTCTCTTCACTTTAATGGGCTTTACTTGTTGTTGTTGATTATTCTTGTGTATACTGATTTATCTGTATTTTGAATAGCTATATATTCAAATATTCAAACTACAGTCGGACCTCTATTTAACGAACCTCTATTTTGCGAATTTCTCTATTTAGCGAACTTTTCTTTGGAACCAAGAACATTTTACTAATTTCTTCGTAAAATAACCTCTAAATAGCGAAGTGCATTTTCTATTTAACGAACTTTTTCGTGGTATCTATTTTTTTTTTTTTTTCCTCCTTGAAATGTTTTTACAAGGCGCCAATCGCTGTAATTCTTTGCATTTCAACCAATGATAATTCGGCAAGTACGAAGACGAAGACGATATTCCCTTAGAGCTTAGAGGAAATAAAAGAAATGTGGATACAGCTGAGGGAAAAAGAAAAAATTAACGATGATGTGCTGATTGATGATTATCTTTCTCTTGATTTTGAAGTTGAGACCTTGGAAACACTAACTGAATCGGATATTTTGGACAGTGTGAAAAATAAAAACAATACAGCAATGAATTGCAATGAAGATGATGGAAATGATCATGATGAAGAAATCAAAAAAACCTTCGTATGATGAAATGCTAAAATCATTTGAAACAATCCGACGTGGATTACAATTTGAAGAAAATACTGAAGGGACGTGCATTGCAAAGATACGAGACGTACTATGAGCAAAAACACTTTTTCAAAAAAACAACTCGGACAAAATTTTACTAGCAGCCTTAATAAAGTCTGTTAATTTTGTAAGTAAGTAAATAAGTAAGTAATTTTGTAAAGTAAATAATTTAAGTAAGCATGTGGTAATGTATACTTTGTCATTAAAATTATAACTTTTTTTAATAATATTTATTGTTTATATATTTTAAATGTGTTCTATGTAGTCTAAAGTAATTTTAGAAAGATACGCTCTATTTAACGAATTTTCCATATAACGAACTTTTTTTCGGGATTTAGCGACTTCGTTAAATCGAGGTCCAACTGTACTATTGCTCACCATGTGAAAAAAGTAGGATTGGCATTCATTGCAATTATCTATCATTCTAATGGTGAGCTTGATTGGTAAAATCCATTACCTATGGAAACCTGTATTCCAGTTTCAGTCATTGAATATCTCTGTACATAAGAGATGACATTCTTTCGCTGTCTTCCCTCATTCTAATTAATTGTCCTACCAGCTTCTGTTTTCCCTTCAGTGAGGGGACCACCCATGGAGGGTTCCTTTTTCTATAGGATAGCTTCCATGGGTCCTAAACACCCCATCCATTTGTTTGCCATGCATGGAAACCTGTGTTCTGGGAAAGGGGGTTCCTGGCATCTACTTTAGCCTTTTCTGGTAAATGGGAGGTCTCTGGGTAGTCCCTCTGAGATCATTCGGCTTGTCACTTCTTGCTACTTCGGTAGAAGGTTTTGGCTAAGGTCAAGTGTGCAATCTGGATCTCGTTTCTTCCCTTTCTGTTTGGTTATAATTTTTTGTATATCCCTGGCATTGCCTTGAAAATGTTTTGGCAGTCATGATGTCCCTTTGTTGGATTCTGTGGTAGGTGGGGAACACAAACTGAATTTTTCTCATTTTCTTATGTATTAAACTTTACAACATTGGGAAGCAGTGCAATTAACAATTTACTAAAACTTTTACCAGTAACCCAGTCTTCATTGTCATACATTCCCTAATCTCTAAAAAAATCAGTTCCAAAACTATCTCCTTTTCTTATTTCCAAGGCACTTCTGGGTATAACTTCCCCCAGAAAATCTATAAAGAAGCTCAATCTGGAGATTTATTGATAGATTCTTTCATCTGAGGTCTTGAACAGGTGCTGAATTTGAAGACTGGCAGATTTTCCAGTATCTGCAACTAAGCACAAAAAATTGAACTAGAGCAGAGGAGGTATCCGTGAAGCTGATTTAGATGGTGTGAGTGGCTCTGAACTTCTTGAGGGCTTTTCTTCACAGGATATGACTGCTGTCAGGTGGATCAACGGTCATTGTTAAACAGGAGATTCCTTCCCGCACAATCATCCTTGACATTTGACTTGTTGACACTACCAATAAGCTTTAAAGCAGGATATTTACATTTGAAAGTGCTTCCTCACATTCCAACCCATTACAAAGCTTTAATTGCCAATGTTATGGCCATGGAACTGTGAAACTTGTCATGGTAAGGCAAACTGTTAAATGTATAAACTGTTTTGGTGATCATGCTTCCTATTCTCAATCTTGTCCTTAGTAGAAAGAAAAAAATGATATGCAGATCATCCAAGTAAAACATTCTCTTTCCTATCCATAAACCAAGAACATGATCACAGCTGAGATGGCTCCAAAAATGTTTTTCTTTTGCTGTAAAATCAAAGTAGATGTCTTCAGTCTCTTGCCAGACTGACATCACTATGTCCTCCTCACAAGTCTTTCTCTGCGCTCATTAAAACCCTGGGCACTCAAAAGTTCTAACAGAATCTACTTCATTTTATCAACAATTTTGTCTTTGCGAGTGTCTTTGGGTCAGCTGTTACCCCAACTGACTAAACTTTTTATAGAAGAGACCATATGTGCTTTAATGCAAGCGTTTTATTCACTCACATTCAAATTCACTCTCTCATGGCCATTGGAGACATTTCTCTCTCAGATGGTTTTATGAAGAAAATATGGAGGACATCTCTAAGATTCCTTCTACTTTGGGGCCTAAACCACCACCTCCACACTGACTTTTAATTTTCATTTCTATTATGGCTTTCATCTACTAGAACTGTACAGGACTTGGCCTGAATATCAACGACATTAAGGCTCTACTTTATACTTACTATCCTGTCTGCATACGTCTTCAGGAAACTTTCCTTATGGGAAACAGCAACTTAATTCTTCATGGTTATTCCATGCTGAGCAAACTACTAAATGATGGAGGAGGAGAGGGACATGACACTCCATCCTCTTCAATTATACTTAACACTCCTTTAGAAGTTGTTGCTGCTCACCTTTCAACAAGTAGATTACTTGCCATCTGTAGCCTATATCTTTCTCCTATGATACCCGTTTCATCTACAGACATTGACAATCTCATTGAACAATTGGCATCTCTTTTTTTGTTAGTTGGAGGTTTCAGTGTTTGTTCTCCAATCCCGAGCTCTTCATCAAGAAACAACAGAGGAATTGTTATTGAAGGTCTTTTAGTTCAATTCAGTCTTTGTATATTCAATACAAGAGGCATCTATACTCTTGATATACTCACCAGTGTCATTCTCCACAATCAATTTAGCACTTGGTTCTGCTTCACTCTTTCCTTATTTCTCATGGCAGATCATTGCCAACCCTGAATTTCCTGGATATTCTTAAAGAACTTCCTCGCACTACTGCTATTCCTTTTCATCCTTCTCGATAGAAATTTGAATCTCCTGATACATCAGTCTACTAGTGAAGTTGACCCAATCTAACACCATTAATAATATAATCATCTTAGCTGCTCATACAACAATTCCACAAACATCTTTACTGTTCCCATTGCATCTTAAACCTTGGTGAAATCATGAATGCACTTCTACACAGAAAGCCTAGAATGTTTTTTTGATGTTATCCGACATTGCCAATATTTTAGCTTTTAAAAGAGCACAAGCTTTTGCTTGACATATCAGACAAACTCCCCAGAGAGAATCCTGGGATCGTTATATATCTTCTATCACAAGTAAAATTTCTTCAAAGACCCTCTGGGATAGGATTTGTAAGATGCATGGATGCAACTCTTCTGAACGCTGGCAAATACCAAAAGAAAATGGCACTGAAATAGGTAGCATCTCAGAAGCTAAAGCACTTAGATGAGCTTTTGCTCTGAACTCTAGCTCTATTACATTATCACATGATTTCCAAGTCATTAAAAAATGAACCAAAGCTTATTCCTTTTAAGATTTTCTTGTGTCAACAGAGAGATGTACAATATTTCCTTTCCTTTAGAGGAATTACTATTTGCCTTAGATAATAGCAAAAACACGACCAAGGGTCCAAACAGAATACATTATGAAATGATGCGTCACTTATCACCTACTTCATTTAAAATTATTCTTTTAATAAAATTTGGCTGGAACATCTATTTCTACATTGTTGGCATAGTGCCATCATTTTACCTTTTGCCAAACCCGGCGAAGACGACATTGATCCAAATAACTATCATCCCCATAGCTAGGCTTACCATATGTCCGGGATTAGCCCGGACAGTCCTGGGTTTTTAATGTTGTCCGGGGTTTGAGGATTTTCTTTAATTTTAGACCTTTATGTTCGACATCGCATTTTTAAACATTCTCTTACAGCCGTGCCTCTCTCAGCCGACCTTGGAGCAAGTGCCGACGTCGATGGGGAGGCATGGCTACCGGTTCCGCCACAACGTTTCACTTAGTCATTTGGCAACACAACAGGGGCAATGTTTCGTGTGTGAAGTAACTCGTCTACACGTTTTTGATCATTTTATCTCAATTCGTTTTTTGTCTCATTGTTTAGCAATGGGCAAAAGAAAGTATGTTAACCTGCAACAGGAATACAAATTTTTGAAATTGTTCATTATTACTGTCATTACACGTGTTTATTGCATGCTATGAACTGGAGAATTTTCGGTTGCACATAAAGGAAAGGGTGATATTGAAGGCCACGTGAAAACAGCTAAACATAGGTTAAGGCTAAAAGGGTAGGTTGTGATTCAAGTTTTGAAAAAGTAACAGATACTATTGAAGAGAAGTGGAAAGCAATTTTTAAGGCGTTTCAAAAGACTGATATTTCATGTTGCAATATTTCTAAAATGGTTGAGTTTGCGATGTCTTTGCCTGGAACATCTGCTCCAGTTGAGTTTTTTCAATTATGGGGAACATTTGGTCTGCAGAAAAGGGTAGACTTTCAGTATCTACTATTAAACATCTGCTAAATGTTAAAATTAATTCAGAACTTTCTTGTTGTGAATTTTATGATGTAATTAAAACAAATAAACCATTTCTGAAAAAAGTCATGTCTAGTGAAAAATAACACTGAATAAATAAAGTTTAATGTTTCAGTAAACTGTTAAGACTTTCAAGTAATTTCAAAAATATGTGCTGGGTAGGACCCCAAAAAATATGGTAAACCTACCCATAGCACTTATTAGTTGTCTGCAAGACACTTGAATGGATAGTGAACTGAAGTCTTGTCTGGTATCTTGAAAGCAATAACCATGTCACCTCTACAGAGTGAGACTTTTGCCAGCATCAATCAACTGCTGACTATTTTGCAATCCTAGAGGACACTATTCGCATTACATTTGTTAATAGAGAGGCATGTAATTTTCATCATCTTTAATTTGGAGAAAGCTTATAATCTTTATTTATTTAAAATTACATTAGTCCTGTTAGAGGGATATACATATATACAAATAAAAAATTACTCTTGACAGCAGGTTCTGAAAATAGGTTACAATTTATGATATATAATATAATATTTTAATTAAGGATTTATTACAATCCAAACAATTCATATAAGTTAAATCATATGATAAGATTTTAACATAATGATATCTTAAAAGATACTTAAAGATGATGTAAAATAATTATTATAACTTGATCTTACCATCTATAATATTGTTATATATTAGTATTTTTATTCTTTATAACTTTTTATTTTGAGGATATGTTTGGTTGAAAATAATATTGAGAATTCTATTTCTGATTCTAAATCTGTAATTCTTTTTTGGAGAATCAATATTAAAAATTTTAGTAGAATTCCTTCTAGTATTGTGTAAACTACTATAATTATTTGAATTATATAAGATTTTTTAAAAAAAAAATTATTATGTTGAAAATTAATTTTTGTCAGGATATAGGATTTTGTATTCTTTTTGTATTTGTTGTTCTTCAGTTTTGATTTTGAAGTCGACAAAAATTAAATTTAATATTTTCGTAATTGTTTATACGATTAATTTGTGTTTTATTTAATGAATCCAATTATTAAGTCTGTAATTTACGATAGAATCAACGAAAGCCTTATAAATTATTATTTTAGTTTTAATAGGAAATAGATCTTTAATATGTCTAAAAATATAAATAATTGTATTAAGTCTTTTTAATATAGAAATTAGACGGTGATTCCAGTTAAATTTATGATTAATCCTAAATATTTAGTTGTCTATTACCTCAATGCTGTCAGTTACAAATAATATTTTTATGAATACATTCAAAAACATGAACAATAATTTTTGGAGCAATATTTAATCTTTTGTTATTAATAATTTAATTTTTTTGGAGTTAATTTTCATTTTATAGTCATGCGACCATTTTGTAATTGTATATTAATATTATTATTGTCAATATTGCAAATAAAATCATCAGCATATGCAAAAATTTCAGATTATTTTAATGCATTTGAATATTGAATTAGTATGTAACAAAAAATAGTAGTGGACCAAGGTAGGATCCCTGAGGTTGCCTTTTTTTTTTTTTTTTGTAAAATTTACTATACAAATTTTTTAATGAGATTTTTATTTTCTATGTTTTTAGGTAGTTTTTTAATAATTTTAGTGGAGTGTCTCTGATACCATAATGGTTGAGTTCTTGTATTAGTATATCATATTCAATACAATCAAAAAACTTTTTGTAAATCAATAAATATAATGCAAATTATACTGCTTTTATTTAAAATTTTCTTAATGTATTCATTAAAATTATCTAATTATGGTATTGAGATTTTTTTGGAAGGCATATTGACTTGTGTTTATGATTTGATTCTTTGCAATGAAATTGGTAATTGAATTAGTTATCTAAATTTCAGATATTTTAGATAAGTTTGATACTAATGAAATTGGACTATAAATAGCGATTTCAGTCTTTTTCTAAGATTTAGTTTTGTTTCCATATTTTTGGAAAAATCCCTATATCTATAATAGAAGTTAAAATACTGCAAAAAATTAAATAAATTTCTTTCTTTGTATCCTTGTATTGAGATTTCATCAATACCTCTAGAGTTCATATTTTTTAAATTGTTTATTATTTATAATGTGTCTTGTGGTGTTGGAGGGAATAGTACTACAGAATTTAAAAATGAATCTATTGATTTTTGAAGTAAGTTGGATGTTGCATATCTACATCACCAGCACAAGCAAAAAAAAATTACCAATGCTACTAAGTATATTTTTTAATCCTTTTTTACTTATAATATGCTCAATATTGTTTCTTTTATTATTTTTTTTGCATATATTTAAAGTAGAATTGATTAATTTTCAGTATTTATTTCTGTTATATTTTTTTTCAAAATAACCATAATATTTTCTCTTATCTTTTTTTTTTATTAAATTATTTACCGAATTTCTTTTCTTACAGTTTTTTTCGTATTCTTTATTTGTGGGATTATTTTTGAATTTCAAATATAATCTCTCTTTTTCTTGTTTATAGATGGCTAATTCTGGGTGTCATCCATTTTTTTTTTTTTTCTGTTTAATATTATTATTTGAAGTTGTACTATTTATTTCGTTACTCGATTGTTTTTTATACAAACTTTTATGTTCGTTTCTTAATTAATAAATTCTACAAATTATTATCTTTGGAGTATCATTTAATATTCATTAATTGCAGTCATAATTTTATTACAAAAAATGGCTTTGTTTTTTTATATTTATATACATGATTTGTTTCATTGCTATTATTTTTAATCATTTGAGTATTAATAATATTAATATTAGGATCAGATATATCATTGTTTATTAGCATATAGGTTTGTGTCTTTCATTAATGCAAAGCAGTGATCTAAACATGTTTTGGAGTGACTAATTTTGGTTATATTGTCTCTGATAATTTTTTTAACATAACTAGTTAATCCATAATATGCAAAACTTTCCAAATATTTTAATGTAGAATAGGAGCAAATTAAGTTCTGTAATTCATTATATATTCATGTGGCCAAAAATAACTATATTTTTATTAGTATTTATTAATGATTGAATCAATTTAATTCAAAAAGTTTTCTTTATTTGTCATATACCGACCCCTAATACATTCATTATAAAATCTAAGAGATGCTTTGTTTCAGATGCATTTGAAGTTTCATATACATAAAATGTATTTTAAATAAAACATATGCAATTTTCATTATTTATGCTGTCAATTGGAATTTCAGTTAATAGATATTTTTTTTCTGTAATAGGTTATAATTCCACCTAATTTGTTATTGTTTTTTAATTTAAGAAAAATATCAATCGCAAGGCACAAAGCTAAAGTTAGGATTCGCACTTTGAGTTGTCATCGGGAAGAGACTGGGACGGACCGTTTCGTCCTCATTAGGACTCCTCAGCCAGCCAAACTCCCCTGATGACAACTCAGAAAGCGCGCAAGGTGTTAGTATCCCGACTCTCGCACCCGAGAATGGGATCTCCACCGAAGAAATCCTAACTATAAATTAAAAAGGGGGGTGAAATACAAAACTTCCTTGTCCTGCATCTTCCCGATGACAACTCAAAGTGCGAATCCTAACTTTAGCTTTGTGCCTTGCGATTGATATTTTTCTTGAATTATTCGGGCACGTTAAACTTCTTTTATTTCTTAATTTACTTATAAGAAATTTGGAATTTGATATAAGTTTTTTTTTTTTCATTTTCTTTAATATTCTATTAATATTATGAAGTCTAGTAAGGATGATTGATTTTTTCTGATACTCCTTATATTTAAATATAAAATATTACAATTACTTTCTTTGTTGATGATAATTTGATTACTGTTCTAAATTTTTGAAGAAAGTTAATACAGTGGAACTTGCTAATTCAAAGCTGAAGGGACCATAAAAAAAAATCGAATTATCCAAAATTTCGAATTAAAAACGTTTGATTGCATCGTATAGAATGTCAAGGGACCGCGCGAACAGTTCGAATTATTCGTGATTTCGAATTAAAAACATTCGAATTATCTAAGTTTGACTGTATTTTCCTATGTTATGTTCATTCCCATTCTTTTTTTACACTATTAAATCATCTTCGGTTGTTATTTTTATAATTGTTTCAAATCATTATTTTATTGTTTTTGATCCATATGTATTTATAATGTTTCTCTTTTGCAGTTGTCTTGGTTTTCCAGAACAGGTTTTTTTTTTCACCCACTTTGTTAGATTATCATTAAAGTAGATTCTTCTAAAGTCTTTGTTTTGATAAATATCATCGTTTGTCAGTTGTTTTAATTCTTTCAAGCTTTTCATCCATTCCTCATTTAGCACTAATAGAATTAAATCTAATGATGATTGGAAGAATTTTATTTTAATTATAAGTTTGTATTCTGTGATATGCCGTGCTGGCGTGGTCGTGCGGTCTCGGCGGCGGCCAGCCGTGGCGTCCAATGCGCCAGTACCTGGGTTCGAATCCCGGCAGTGGCATGGGTGTTTCACTTTCCTTTCTTCTGTGTTGTCCGTTTCTTCCCTTGGGGTTGGCGCCCCCCTTGCGGTATCTAGCCTAAACTCCTCTGGTAGGAGAGCGTCCATACCCAGTATTGGGTGTTACGGGCGATTAAATAATATAATATATTCTGTGATATACACTTCCATACCTTGCATTTGTTCAGATAGGTTTAGTTTATTTGCAGTCTTAAGTATAATTGACTTCAGGTCTTCTTTAGGATATGCTTCTTAGTTCATTGATTTTTAAGTTGTTTGATCTCATTTTTCTTCAATTTTGTTTAAGTCCTCTTCAATAGAATTTACATTATTCGGTGTTTTATCTTTTTCCTCCTTGATTATGGTAATTTTGTTTGTTAAAGTTTTTATTTAATTTTCATTTCACTCGAGTTTTTCAATGATAGTATGGACCATATCAGCACTCAATATGATACAATCTTTAATACTTTGCAATTTGTATTTAATTTCATTAATCTGTTCTAGTCCTTTATTTATTTTCCAAATATCTGTCTTTAATTCTCGTATTTCATGTAAAATACAGTCAGACTTCGATATAAGGTCACCTGCATATAAGGTCACTTTTCTAAAGTCCCGGCTCATTGAATAGGAATTCTGTGATATCAAATATCGGATATATGGTCAGGTCTTAAATACCGTAATCGCATATAAGGTCACTTTTGTCTGTGATTTCAGTGCCACACTTGATTCAATTCCAAGAATTTTTCTGTGGGTACGATCTTTTATCGGCGTCATTTCTCCTTCTGACGGAAGGGACAGCTTTCCCACGCCTGGACGAGTGGGAAGGATATTTCTCCGTTCCCATTGCGTCACGTGTCCATCGTTGTTCACCAGGAAGTCGAAGGAAAGATTCTCATTCCAACCGTTTCTGTGCTTGTGTTATGATGTCAACAAAAAGAAAAACGTTTTCTCTATCAGAGAAAAAGAAAATATTTGAAGATTTTGAAAACTCTTATGTATCGAAAGCATGTTTTGCCAAAGAGCGTGGGATACCACGAACGACTCTCAATAATATTCTGTCCTCGCATACTGTTGCAGAAACATGTAATGGAAAGAGAAAAAGGAAGCGTTTATCACCGTATGAGAAAGTTGAAGAAGGCCTTCTCCAATGAATAAAATTTGCTAGAGCACATAATGTGCCTATATCGTGCTTAGTACTGAAAGAAAAAGCTCTACAAATAGCCGCCGAATTAGGAGAGAACGATTTTATGGCGAGCAATGGATGGATACAGAGATTTAAATTAAGACATGACTTAAATTTTAAAACAGTGTGCGGTGAAGCCGGTGATGTGGATGATAGTGTTTTAAGTGATTGGAAGAAATCAGTGTTAGATGACATTTTGAAGCAATATGAATATTGCGATATATTCAATGTTGATGAATGTGGACTTTTTTTCCAGGTCTTTCCGACAAAACTCTTACTTTCAAGAAAGAAAAATGTGTAGGGGGGAAAAAAAGTAAAGAAAGACTGACAATTTTTTTAGGAGCTAATATGGATGGCTCTGAAAAACTGAGACCGCTAGTTATCGGAAAATTTCAAAAGCCACATTGCTTTAAAAATGTCATGTCTTTACCTTTGGATTATGATGCAAACAAAAAAGCATGGATGAATGCTAACATATTTGAGAAAACTATATGGCGTTTCGATAGATACTTTTTGAAAAATAAAAGTTGTTTTCATCGCAGACAATTGCCCTACTCATATCAACATACCTCAGTTGAAATCAATTGAGCTTGTTTTCTTACCCCCAAATGTTACCAGTGTTTTGCAACCTTTCGATCAGGGAGTCATTCAAAATCTGAAATTGAACTACAGAAAGCTCCTTCTGAAAGATTTGATTTCAGCAATTGATGAGAAAAAAAATTTCACGTGTCTCTGTTAGATGCAATGAAGTGATGCCAATGACACTTTACTTGGGATACCCAAATTAAAACTTGACAACAAAAATTAAATACAATTTCTTACATTTTTCATCATATAAAAATATTATACTAATAAATTATAAAATAATGATTTCCTTTTCCGATTCTTATTTAAACAATGCAAATTCTATCTGGTCTAATACAAATAATGAAAAACTTAAAAGTATAAATATTTTACAAAAAAATAAGTTTTAAATTGGTAATATATTCTAAAACTACTTCAAATAAAATAAGGGAATTCTTAATACATAATAAAATACTTACTTCGGAACAAAAACTTTCTACACAATTTGATAATATACAATTTGATCATTTAATTTACATGAACAATACATATAATAGCAATTCGAATAATTATAATCTTAGAGATATAAATAATTTTTTATTGGAATATCAAAAAAAAATTTAATATTATGATGATTTTTATAGTTGTATTTGTATCATAGTTCTATTTACTCGTATATTTTTAGTGTTCTGATCAATAATCATTTAATCTATTGTACATTTCAAATTCTGCAGTTAACCGTCAATTCTGTTTATTTTTAAATTCTTTCTGTTGATGTGCTACCTATAATTCCCTGTAATTTAAAGCGACAGTTGAAAATCAGTTAAAGATCACTTCATTTAAATCCCCCAATGAATTGTAAAGCACACCAACCAATAGGAATCACTGTACATAAAGGTATTTAAACTCATGCTCTCCCAAAAATAAACAGTTCCAGTTCAAATCCCACTAGATTCAGTCTAATCTTCATTTAATGAACCAGAGACGAAACAATCACCACAATGTTTATTGAGAATACGACCGAAATAAATTACTACAGCTTGTGATAAATAAAAGAAATAAAAAAATTACCAAAATTTTCTAAAAACATCAAATTAAAAAAAAAAAAAAAAAAATAGTTAGAAATTGGCTAATCATAAATATAAATCCTCTGGTTGACTAGATTTATAATTCTAGAATTTAATTCTCACTTTGGATTATGATTTTTTGACTTTGTGATATTTATATGTATATGATTTATTTTGTATGTATTTAAATTGTCTTGTTTTCTTAATTCCTAGCACCTAATTAATGGGATTTTAATTTGTAACAGGACTATATTTTGTAAAAATAAATAATAATAATAATAATAAAAAATTAAACTTCACTGTAATAAGAAAAGAAAATTTCCTATTGCAATTCGAATTTCTTGTAACTGTGTTTACAATTATCAAATGTATAATACCTATGAAAGTTCAAAATAGTTATAAATTTAGTGCTGTTGTCACTATAAAGACTATTAATTGTTATTTAAATCCAAAACTCACAAAAAAAGAAACCTTCATGTGTGGGTAGCTAATGTTCAAAAGCAACATGCCCTCAATTGTCTCTTCATCATCACACCACTTAGATTTCACAACTTTTTATATAGATGGATTGAAAGGATAGTCTTATGTCTGAGCAGCCTTTTACACTGAAAACTTCAGTAATGCTGTTCATCTTCCTTGTGAAGTTTCGGTGTTTTTGCTGCTGAACTATATGCCATTTTTATAACTTGAAAACATTCACTCAAAGAAAAGTTATTGGGGATTCTGATAGTGCTCCGAAGGCACTGTGCAGTAACATCCTGAAGGTTCACCCTTGTTCTTTTATCCATTTTAAATTTGTTACAATATTTTAAACGTAGCACAGTCATTTTCTTCTGGATTCTAGGTCGTGTCAGAATTGCTGGCAATGAACTCGACGATTCTCTTGCCAAATCTGCTGCTACTCTCCTACTGCAGGAAATTGTCTTACCTCGTCTTGACATTTATACAGGGTGAATCTAAAATAGGGGGACAAAGTGCGGGGACAAGTTCCCCATACCAAATGAAGTAAAAAAGGTGAGATAAGCATATGACCTGAAGTGTATGGTTGCCGAGTTATTCCAGTCCAAAGAAATGAAGCCAGACCACAATGGACATGAACAGTATTTTTATTGGTAGCTTTACTGAACTCACTATGACATGTACGGTGACCACATTGTGGTATAGTATGAACTACATGCTACCAATAAAGATACTGTTCATGTCCATTGTTTCCATTGTAGTCTGCCTTTGTTTCTTTGGATTGGAATAACTCAGCAACCATGCACTTCCGGTCATATGTTTATCTGACCTTTTTTACTGCATTTGGTATGGGGAAACCCACCCCGCAGTTTGTCCCCCTATTTAAGATTCACCCTCTATTCGTTCTTATTAAGAACTATCTGGCAACAACAGTGGGATCAGCTTATTAGTAATAAACTTCATCTAGTCCTTTTTTATCTTCTCCTAATAACAGAATGTATAATTTATCGATGGGAAGATGTTCCTCTAGTATGTCTTCGAATCGAACACTATAGACTAATTCATCAATACTTATTATTTAAAGATCAGCCTCCTTATGTGCAACAGTGTTTTAACAATTTATTATATTTAAGTTGAATGTCCTACTTTTAATCAACAGTGTCATCACTGTTTTTATCCTTTTTTTTTTTTTTTTAAATGTAACATTTCTCTTCCATATTTCATTGCTTTTAAATGATAATGATCTTTTACCCACCTCTTCAGTCTTAAGATTTTTCATCTGCAGTGCCTTACCACCTTTTTATAATTTTCAGGTTTTTACTGGTGATTTTTATAGACTTACTATATATATATATATATATATATATATATATATATATATATATATATATAATTTTTGTGTGTTCGTCTTGCTTTTAGCTTATTATTCTTTATCTTTTTTTATGGTTTTAATGGTTCTTTATTAGTTAAAAAGTTGTATATGTTTGTTCTGCAGTAGAAGAAGAATTTTCTTAACTTTATCTACTTTTATATTTTATCTATATATCTATTCTTTTACTGGATGCTTTTGTGCCATTAAAATAACTAATTAGAGCTTCTGTTTCCCTGTCGAGTACAATGAGCTTGGTATTGACTCAAGGCTTTTTATATCTGATGTGCATTGCATGGCTCTTGAATTAAGTCTTATTAACCTTATTTTCATTGAGGAAAGCTTCTAATTGAAATTTCATCCCACTTTCATGTCTCACCTGGCTTGTTTGTTCCGTGACATTTATTGAAATCAGCAACTAGTAATTCCGAAGATTTCTTTATGAAGCACACAATCATTCCTGATGATCATTTAGCATCTTTGTGATGAAGCTTACTTGCTCTTTTCTCTGCCTAATTAATTCTCTTTATCAATGTGCTTAGTAGACATAGCTTTCACCTGTACTGTAGTAGATGCAACAAACTATTGCAGGTGATCTTTTAGAATAGGGTCTCCTATAAACCACATGTTCAAAATCTGTTTCCTTTAAAAATGTTTCTCATGATTTTGCTGTCTTCAGTTAAATGTTAGAGCCCCATTGCCACATTTTTCTTTTGCTACAAATATCAAAGGACACACACACACACACAAATTTGTGTAAATCGAGGAGAAAAAATATGATATGCAGTGATCTAATCATTTTTAAAATGAACAAAATATATGCATTTATTTACACCACAATCTTCTGTAAAAATTCTCCTTTATTTTAAACACTCCTTTATTTTCCGTCTATATTTCATCTTTCTTTGCGAAAGACTTTTTCAGGAAATTAATGGAGGAGAAGAAATTCTATTCTCCCTCCTCTAAATTCGTTATGAATACATTTGAATACATTTTTAGGCAATAAACTAATTAAAAAGAAAAGGAAAACGAGGAGGATATTATGAAACGTGTGTCGTGTAAAGTTTAAAATGTAGGGACTTTAGGGTAATCTAATATGGGAGTACAGGCAGGATGTTAAAGGAATGGCTAAAAGAATATCTAAGAGCCTATCGAAAAAAGATACGAAGGATATCAGATTGGGCTGACCTCAGCAAAGGAGGCCACAATCCTGACCCCATAGTAGATATAGTACACCAAACTGAAGATAAAAATTCTTGCCTAATGGTAGAATCTTGCTATATAAATTGGAAGCCGTGCATAAACAAAGAACGAACCTTAAAGGTCAACAAAATTGCTTTTACTTACTTTGTACATTATATGGAAAACAGAGAAAAAAGATTATTTATGTTATTTGTAATAGATAAATCATTATTTAGGGCAGTGGTCGGCAACCTTTTGTTGTAAAAGGGCCAAATATGTGGGGATTACTGCGGCCGCACTTGGGCCAAAAATTTTAACAATCCAAAAAAAAAAAAAAAAAAACGGAAAATCTTACTTTAACAACCAAAAAAAAAAAACAAACCGGAAAATCTTACTTTATCAACCAAAAAAAAAAAATTTCAACACGCCCCGCGGGCCGCACCAAAACGCTTCATGGGCCGCATGCGGGCCGCGGGTTGCCGACCGCTGATTTAGGGCAAATGGTATCCTCTATTAGAAATAACTAGATATCTAATGGTTGGTTTTAAAATGAATCAAAAGTATTGTAGTAGATGGTATCTAATGAATCATTATTTGTGTTTTATTGTTATTTTTCCAAATGTAATCAAAACGAATTTAGAGGAGGGAGAATAGAATTTCTTCTCCTCCATTAATGTCCTGAAGAAGTCTTTCGCAAAGAAAGATGAAATATAGACAGAAAATAACGGAGTGTTTAATTTTACAGAAGATTTATGGTGTAGATATTTGATATTTTGATTGGTATTAAGAAGGTATGCATTTATTATTTACAGTTTCAATGTTAAATTTGTTTGAATCTTTGTTTTCTTTCAGATGCAGTTAAAAGGCATTTTATTGTTAATAGTAGTGTCTTTAGTTGCTGCTAATGAAGATAGTCAGGCAAGACTATTAATTTCAAAGCAGATACTTAATAAATACTTAGTTCAAGGAAGAGATCTGATAGTTGAATATACTGTCTACAATGTTGGAGGGAGGTAAGAATAGCTTTTTTTTTTTTTCCTAGCTTAATTTGGAAGGAGGAGGATTTAAAAGTAGCCCTTGAAACTACAGTACACCATCACTAATCCGGCATCATTGGGACCAGTGGGGTGCTGGATCACAGAGTGGTTAGGTTAGAATCAGTGGTGTAGCAACGCCTTTGGGGGCCCAGGGCGGGAGTTCCTGGTTGTGGGGCCCCCCCTCATTATTAAGCACTCCCATATTGTGCCTCTACTATTGGCACCACAAAACTAAGTCATAATCTTATATCTATAAAAAACTTATGGAAAAAAATTATGTGGATAGGACTAATGATAAATTTTAAATACAAATTAGTCAGTTTGTGGGGCCCCTCCTGGCAGGCACCTGGGGCGGTCCCCCCCCCCCATTGCTACGCCACTGGTTAGAATACTCCTTTAACCCAACAGCTAACCACCTCATCCTACCTTTAAAAATACCCCATAAATCAGTAAAAGTTAGTTAAAAAAGAAACGTTAAATAAAAATCGAGTGAAATTTTAATGGAGCACAGATAAAATACATGGTTTAGGTAATTCTGTTGACCTACACAAGAAAGTTCATCACTGACGCTTCCAAAGTAAGGAGTTGAAATTTGCAACTAAACACATTTACATGTCTTCATGTCAACAGTCACGCCAATGATGTAACAATGTTCATGCAACAAGTAGTGACAGAAAATTTGAAATTACACTGGTCGAAATTAGTGCCGGATTAATGATAAGTATTAAATATTAATTCAGTAAAATGAATAAAAAAAATGTTTGTGTGTTTAATACATTTATCAAATTAACTTTTATACAAATAAAACCTTCACTTATTCAGCAAAGAAAAAAAAAAAAGAGGGGGCAGTTTTATTTTGAAACTTTTTATGAAAAAAATGTATGTTTTATTGCCCTTTGAAATTCTAGTTTTATCTGTCATTTCTTACAGGAAGTTTCACATACAAAGTCTCAATTTTCTGTTTTTCTTCTTTCCATCTCAAATTGCTCATCTTCCTGCCAATTTAGAACTACTTTATCTTATTTATCTGCAAAATTTATGTGGATAAACAACAACATGTGTTGTTTATTAATAATTCAATACGCATATTGAATTTTTATGCTTTAAAAAAATTCTTTGAGGCCGACAAACGGCTGGCACATGCATTTTCTCACTAAATTTTCATTAGTTAGTTTTTATTGTTCATTTTTTCTTTTGAGGCACCACTGCGCTTCTGATTTTCATTTATATATGGATGTTAGTCCCATTGGAAGAATTATTGCTTAAAAAAAATGGTATTTTATACCAACATTTTTCAACTTACTAATGATCTGGGAGGAAAAAATAAGGCATATGAATTTTTTTTTTATTGTTGGAACTGGAATTGGTAAATGATGATGCTATTGGAGGAATTTGCTACAGATCTAATTCATCTGATATCAGCTGAAAACTGAAATATTTCAACATCTGGAATGAAGCAAACATAACACTCACATTATTTTAAAATCGCTTTTTTTATTTTAGAAAACAACAGAATTTTTGTAAAGGATGCAAAAGAAAAACAGAATAGCAAATTGAAAAGTCTTCAAATCTTCAAAATAAAACAATGCATTTATTAAAATAAATATCTCTTAATTTTCGAAAAGACATGTCTTCTTTTCTTTTTCAAAGCCTAAAAACAACAACAATACGTTACAAACAAGTAGAGGAAAACGATACATATGTGAGACATTCATGAAATTATATTGTTACAACAATACTTACAAATGTTATTCTCCTAATTCTTCAATTTTCACCCTATTTTTACAATTTGAAATACTTATATTGCTAAACTCTTTGGCCATTTCCACAATAAATTTGTTTACATTAACACTTTCATTTCTATTTATATTCATCTTTTTGGTATTCATAATTAGTAGACTTTCCATAGTTTTCCTCGTTTTACAATCTTTTTCAATACAAAAAATTTTGATTTCATTTTTTACACAATGATTTTTATTCATACAATGTTCAGCAAATTCAGATTTCAGGATAAGGAAAGGAAAAAAGTGTTTATCCCTTACCTAAATAAAAATAGTATTGGACTGCAGAGGATTTGTAAAAACTTTAACATTGATGTAGGATTCTATTACAGTAATAAAATAAAAAATATTATTTGTAATAAAATAAATACCAGTGACAAAAAAGGGGAAATGGGGGCTACAGTGGTACCTCGACTTACGAATTTAATTCGTTCCGTGACGATCTTCGTATATCAAAAAATTCGTATATCAAATCAATTTTTCCCATAGAAATTAATGGAAATAGAATTAATTTGTTCCAGTGATACGAATTTACCCCCAAAAAATAATTAACATGCTTTAAATACCAACCAAATATAGATTTAATATAAGATAATTATTGTATGCATGATATAAATGTACTATATTTTTTAACTAAATGTACTATTTTTTTACTTACACTAAGACTTATCGCTATCACTGCCACTCTCACGTCTGGCCCTTTTGGCAAGCACTTGCAGTGGGTGTATCGCCACTAAGACGTGGTCTTTTCAAAAGGAAACGATCAAGAGATATCTGTTTCTGTCTCTTTTTTAGAATGTTTCTAAAATGCGCAAGGCACGTGTCATTGAACAATGCACTGGCTCTCCCTGTAGACAATTTCTCCGGGTGTCTCTTTTCTACAAATCGGACACTTCTTGCCACTTAGCAAAGATATCACGAATTTCACGTGAAGATAGCACCTCCTCCTTCTCGACCTCCTCTTCACTGCTGAGTTCCTGCATCACCTCTGAGTGTGTCATCTCTTTAACCTTCGGCATACAAGGTGAAAAAAACTCCTCACCTATACAACGTGGGGTTAAATTAACCCCACAATGAATTGCATGTATTTTATAGATGCATTAAATAAAATTTGCTTGAATGCGTTTTCCTGTTGAAGATATAGTTATATTCTTAAGTAAATACAAAAGTATAAAAAAAATTAAACTTTTTTAATAGAAAAAACTGAAAAATTTTACAAATCTCCTTATAATCAACAGTTTACTATTAAGTCACAACAAAACAAAAAAAATATAGATTTTCATGTAGGAACATATTTGTTTCATATTATATCCTTTAAACTATATTTATTCGGCTTTTTGAACATGAATTTTAGGTAAAAACAAAAAAAAAAACCTACAAGTGGATGCTTATTTTTTTAGAGACGTCCCATACAATGTGGGGTTAAAAATGCCCAGGACCCACTTTGAGCACCTGTGTACACCACTGCGGTGCCTTCGGTACTTATTCGACAATGTGATGCGACGCGGATATGTGTAAGCTCCAGCTACTGAGAAGGTCAAGTTATTTGATTGCGTTATAAGGGACCATCAACGCATTTTAAAAGTGTTGGGGTAAAAATAACCCCACCTTGTATGCCGAAGGTTAAATTTCTTCAGCTCCTCCGTCGTGAGTTCTTCTGCATACTTCTGCACCAGATCCACAACATCTGCCTCATCCACTCCAGCCCCATGGAATGGCCAAGAGATACAATCTCCTCCTCAACAAGTGGTTCTGTTACCCGTTCGAATCCCTCGAAGTCACGCTCAGTACAAACACTGGGCCACAGTTTTTTCCAAGCCGAGTTCAGGGTTTTCCTGATAACCTCTTGCCAGGAAAGATCAATCAGTTTAAGGCAGATTTCAATGTTAAAATGGTCCTTCCAAAAACTCACCTAATGTGAGGTTAGTATTTTCAGTCCCTTCGAAACACCCTTTAAAAAGGTGTTTTATGTACAACTTCTTGAAGTTGGAAATAACTTGTTGATCCATGGGCTGGAGGATAGACGTCGCGTTTGGAGGCAGAAAGAGAATTTTGATGAAACAATTCATTCAAGATGGCATACCTGTACTAACTATTCGTATCTCAAAAATTTCTTCGTATTTCGAGGCGTAAATTATATGAAAATGTTCTTCGTATATCAAAAAAATCGTATGTTGGGGCGTTCGTATCTCAAGGTACTACTGTATTTACAAAATAGAATGCATGATTTGTGATGCGTTCTATCTTGGAGAAACCAAAAGAACAATAAAAGAACGGGCATTGGAACATAATTCATACATAAAAAACAAATTAGAGGAGAAATCTGAATTTGCTGAACATTCTATGAATAAAAATCATTGTGTAAAAAATGAAATCAAAATTTTATGTATTGAAAAAGATTGTAAAACGAGGAAAACTATGGAAAGCCTACTAATTAGGAATCCAAAAAGATGAATATAAATAGAAATGAAGGTGTTAATGTAAACAAATTTATTGTGGAAATGGCCAAAGAGTTTAACAATATAAGTATTTCAAATTGTAAAAATAGGGTGAAAATTGAAGAATTAGGAGAATAACATTTGTAAGTATTGTTGTAACAATACAATTTCATGAATGTCTCACATGTATCGTTTTCCTCTACTTGTTTGTAACGTATTGTTGTTGTTTTTCGGCTTTGAAAAAGAAAAGAAGTCATGTCTTTTCGAAAATTAAGAAATATTTATTTTAATAAATGTATTGTTTTATACATTTATTTTTGTTTTATTTTGAAGATTTGAAGACTTTTCAATATATAGAATGTCTAGAAGAGGGAGAATTAAGAAGACTTATGGTAGAATAGCAAAATGTCAGATGTTAAGTACATACCAATACAATTGTCATTGAGTAACATAAGAATGGCTTACTGCATTCAAAGTGCAGTTATTTTTTTCCTTATTAGTTTAAAGATGGTCTTTAAAATAAATAATTCCTTACTTGCCCCTCCCTTTTTTTTCCCTTTGTGTTTGTTTTCTCAGTCAGCCTTTTTAGCAACATATTTGTTATAAGGTTTTGGAAAATGTAGGTTGTTTTTGTTTTTTCAGTTTCAACCAAAGAACAGGAGGCACATGAATAGGCCTTCTCGGTTAAATGTTAGAATTTTTTTTTTCCTCATAGATATTGCTTGAAATAATTTTAACTAAAATTTGACTCATAAAAAGGAATTTTCTTCTGTAACTTAAAATTCCTAAATGTTGATCAAAGCCTATTGTAACTATGCTTTCAAGATATGGAAAAGATTAGAACAGAAATTTTTGACATCCTAAGATGGCATTTGAAAGATAAATATATTTTTAATATAGGAAATGGATTCCTTGAAAACTTCAGAGATCAGTCATTTTATCGTTATGTAATTGATGAAGATACTTGAGGTGTGTTAATTAATCTTTATTTATTATTTTTATTCCAGTTCTGCACAAAATATCCATCTGACGGACAGTAGCTTTCGACCTGAAGATTTTGAAGTTGTCAGTGGACTTCTAAAAATCAAATTTGATCGTTTGGCACCGTATCCTATTTAGCAGATGCAATTTAATCTTTTTACTTTCTTGTTATTTGTTTGATAATGTAATATACACTCACTTCCAAAAGTTAAGCAAGGAGTGGTAAAATGCGAAAAAATGGACAAGTACTGCTTTGATTGACATGAAATGCTGCAAGTAGCTCTATGTTTATTTATGAAACAAAACAAAGAATTACATACAGATATAAACAAAATATTGAATTTTCATAAATTATAAGATGACGTCACATTTGCATCATTAACAAAATGATGTTTAAATTCAAAACAAACAATAAAAACTGACATCAATAGGGTATATGAGCACCCCTCATATGCATACAAAGTTTACAGGTGTGATCATGCTTGTTACCGCAGAGTCCAGTAATTGCCATTCCTCCTGTAGGACAGTTTCTAAAGCTCAGAGAGTGGCTGGAGGTGGGAAACATCGACATACAGCACGGCTGAGGACATCCCAAAGATTTTCAATTGGATTAAGATCCGGCGAGTAAGCCGGCCACTCCATACACGCAATCCCCTCACTCTCCAGAAAGTCGTCAACGATGGCAGCTCTATGGGGCTGCAACTTATCATCCATTAAAACGAAAGAGGGACCAACTGTTGCAGCATACAGTTTCACAATGGGGTCTAGGACTTCATCATGATACCGTACAGCCATCACAGAACCTCGCCTGTAGATGTGCAGGTCGGTGCGATATCCCAATGAAATCCCTGCCCAGACCATGATGCTTCCACTGCGGAATGCATGATGTTCGGTGATGTTCTGGGGCCGATTGCATGTGCCTTGTTCCCTCCAGACCCTTACATGCTTATCATCTGGTTGTAGGGCAAATGTGGACTCGTCTGTGAACATAACGTTACCCCAATCAGACATAGTCCAATTCACATGCTGGCAGCACCACTGTAATCATGACCCTCTGGATTGGACGGATAAAGGAACACAAACTCGTGGTACCCGGGCATACAGACCATTCATGTGTAGCCTTCAACGAACAGTAGTGGCAGATATCGTCTTACCAATGGCCGCTACAACCATAGATGTCACATGTGTGGAGGTCGATCTTAGATTCCGCTTGGCTACAACAGCAATATATTGATCCTTGTACGACCGGCTACAGGTCTTCGGATAACTGTTTGGCTAGTTTGGAATTGTTTCCATAATCGTGAAATGACGGAATGAACGCCGAAGAAACGAGCAACATCTGTTGTAGACTGTCCTGCTTCAATGCGTCCGACAGCCCGTCAGTGCTCAAAATCTTCCATTCGTCTTCTGGAAGCCATAGAAACACGTCTAGCTTGAAAACAAATTGTACAAATGTTCTAAACACCTTTCATCAGCACTTACATGCAACTCCTGTAACCCTTCAGAATGCCGGCTTCTTATATGACTGCCTGTTCTACATATTTCTCGACGCGAAACCATGATTGGCTGTTACCTATATAATTTGCATACTTCCTTCTACCTTTGCAGCAAATTTCAGCTACTTTAATTCAGATCTCTTAACATTTTTCCTCTCCGTGCTTAACTTTTGGAAGTGAGTATTATTTGCCTTATCTAGAACTTCTTTATAATAATAGCATATTATTATTTGTTTAACATTTCTGTGTCTTCATAAAATAGAATCTGAAGTTGATAATTTCACGTTGCTGATATTGTAGTCATCTTGATAATTTTTCTCTGTTTAACCTTTTCTTAATAAAAACTTGCACTTTCTAAAAATGCCTTTTTAGCTTTGGAATTATTATTCCAGAGGTCAATATTTGCACAGCAAACTATTGAAAGTGTGATTGCCTTCTTGCAACTTAGATAGAATTACAGTAGAGCCCCGATAATCTGCGGAATTGGGTGGCAAGGGTTTTGTGGATAACAAAAATCGCGGATAACCCAAAAAAGACTAAAAATGAGGTGTAAACATAAAAAAAAAAAATCCACAATTAAAAACTGCGTTTTATTGTACAAAAAACATAATTTTAAAATGAGGTGTAAACATAAAAAAAAAAAATCCACCATTAAAAACTGCGTTTTATTGTACAAAAAACATAATTTTAAAATATGTACAGTAAAGCAGAAACCTTTGCTCTAAGTTTGCATCCACAAATTCCGAGAAGGCCTATAGGATCACGATGCACAATAAACCTGTCAATAATTTCGACCTTCGCACTGTAGGGCCTATTGTACTTTCCCTGTTGTTGGCTTGGATTAAAATTGTTTTTTTTTTTTTTTTGAGGTTCGTAATTAAAAAAAATTTTTGCGGCTCTTGCGGACAATCGGGGCTCTACTGTATTTTGGAAAGTATGATAGTTACCTAATTCTGTTATGCATTATTTACTAACATTTCTCTAGAGATGTAGTTTTTTTTTTTGTATTTTATAATAGCAGTGCATTTTGAAGTAATCTCTCATAATGCACTATGATAGACAATAACTATCAGGATTATGGCTTGGATAATGTAGTACATTGAGTAATTTCTATCGTTTATTTGCAATTACTAGATAATTTGATAAGGTTACTTTCTCTATATATGATAAGCTAATGAAAATTCACATTGAATAAAGATATTTGTAATGTACAACAAATTCAGCTAACATTGATATGCTAGCTTTGCTTTAATTCTCAATAGTCAGAAAACAACTATTTGTTTTGTTTTTACAACGAAATGTGAATGTTACTTAAATTGAATAAGTAACAATGGAGGTTTTAAATTTTTATTATTTAGCTGATTTTAGCTGATGCTTCTTGATTTTGTGGTGTGCTTGCAATTTTTTTTTTTTACCTTAACTGTTATTAGAGGAGGTAATATGACTCACACGGTAGTTCTTCGACCTCATTCATTTGGATATCTAAATTTTTCAGCTGCTGAAATAAGATACAAAGCTACTGAAGATTCACTTGAAGAACAGGTAACAACATTTGATAGAATCCTTTAAAATAAATTGAAATGCTGTATTTCAGGTTCAGTTTTTCCCCACTGTTTTTAGTTTTGAGGTCATTGTTTCAAATTTAAGAGCTTGAGTATAATGGATAACTTTTGCTGTTTGAATTTTCCAGTCTTCCAGATTGCACAGGAGATAAAAAATAGTTCAAGATTTATATGATTATTTTTTTTTAAAGGAAAAAAAACAACTTTATTTAAGTATTTTCCAATTGATTCCTATTGATATTGTTTCTAATTTTTTAATTGCCTGAAATAGAACTCCATATATTATTGTTTTCACTTGAAGCTGTATAGCAGTTTGCTTTGATAAAATAGTGATTTAATGGCAAATATTAAAAAAAAAAAAAAAAAAAAAAATCTTAAGTACTTTTAAAATTTGCTCAATTGATTTATTTGTAAATTGTTCTATTTAGATTGGTTACTCTAGTGAACCAGGAGAAGGTGGTGTTGTGGCATTCAGAGAATATGATAGAAAGTTTTCACCTCATGTGGTATGTATCTCCTGCATAGATAATGGAAGACAGTATGTTTGTGTATAATGTATGTATATACACAGTATACACACACATATTGGTTTCCATTAATTAAAGAAAGAAAACAAAACATTAATAATTTGTATGAAAGTTGGTGAAAACCTGTAGCATATACATTACCTAATGACCCAAAACATTTTGTATGAAACACTTATTTCCTCCGACAATAAGCATATGTAGAACCAGACCAAAAAAAAAATTCAGTATATCTGCTGTGGTTACCACTAACACCAGGACATACTGTTAATATTGGTGTTTAGGAGCTCAGTAGATAGCAGCAACTATTGTTCTTTTAAAACCCTCCTCCCATATGCCATCTAGAATTCATGTTTCCTCTTGGAAATGCATACATGCATCTACCTCCACCTTAAGTGTTCCTTTCATGGATATTAGGAGGATGATAATGTGTTCCTCATTCTCTCCAGGTCAGAACATGTCTAGAATTGCTCTGGATCTTAAAAAAAAAAAAAAGCAGCTGGACCCATCTGTGAATACTACTGACCTCCATTGGTTTTCATTCTAAATGTTCTCTCCTCTTGATGTGGGGTAAGGGACATGCATACTTCTTTTGTGAACTTGTGTAGGGATAGCAGTGCTATTTGTAATTTGTAGTTGCTTTACAAGCTCTTGAAAAATTGCCTCAAACGCACTCGGAAATATGCCATTTGCAGCTTGACTGAAAAGCGATCGCTTTACACATGTGAATGGCAAATCGCGTTTTGCTCTTGTTTAGAATGAGATTTACAATACTTATAGGCGAAGCAAAAAAAAAGTTTTTTTCACAGCTTTGTTTTGCTGTTAATCGTCATCTCATTTCACAGCAGAGATAAAGAAAAAGGAAAAAAAAAAAAAATCCCGGTGGAAGAGAATCTGGTGAATGAAGCCATGGATTAAAACCATGAGCAAAGAATATCCAGATTTCAGCTTGAATTTAACACTGTCGTAGTTTTTAAATAAATTTTCTCGCTGCCATGAGCGCTGGTGTCGACTTGCTTCTAATATTTGCCTGAATTTAGAACTTGTTTTATATAGAGCAACCGGGAGATTTTTGAGCCACTTGCCAGTTTGAGGCAAGTTTGCAAGTGTGTAAAGCAGCCATAGGGTACGTAATTGAAGATAGGAAGTCACCCATGGCAGGTATAGCCCTAAGGTCTTCCTTCACTGTAGCTTCAGGAAGCTGATTGTGCATTTTGAAATTGGTTCTACAGTCTGTAGATCACAGAACTTCTATGGTCTGCAGAATTCTTCCATCTTGCTACTTCCAACTGACTTGATAACTCTCCACTTAAGCTCTTCATCTGTTAAATTATGTTTTGAAGCCATTACAACACATCTGCTATCTCAAATTATTTTCTTCACAATCTGAACACCTCCCCACATTTGCATCCAACATCTAACATCACATTACTTTTCCAAATTTCATGCATTTCCACATAATCAAGTTTTTCTGTTTTTGTTTCCATTAGCAGTAATGAAATTAGATTATATAAATTTTACTGTTTAATTATGTTGGTCAGAAGATGTTCATTTCAATTAGTTAAGTTATTACTTGTTTTAATTATAAAAATAACTGAATTTAGTAGTAATTTATGTGCTAAATATTGCATCCAAGGAAATATTTAATGTTTTTTTTTTTTTAACCTACATTTGCAAACTTTTGGCAAATTTCTTGACAATTGAATGATGCTCAATATTATTATGAAATTAAATTCATGATTTAAATGCTAATATTTCCAAGTTAATAGGACTTGGCACTGTGCATTTAATAATGCTATCCTCAAATGACTTGGGTCTTAAACTTCATTAGTAAAGGAAAGCTGGGTTGAAATCAATGCTAATGTCTGTAAGAGTGTATTGGTAGAGTTTCTTTTGATTTAAAAGTGCACTAATTGTAGCTTTATAGTAATTTATTTAAAATCTTACTGCTGGCCTTATCTAAGGTTAAGCGCTTGGTTACAGCATAGACAAATTATATTCCTGATCTTTATATTTTTGTAACATTTATGTAAGTGAAGAAGGTCTAGTAATAATTGGACCCAATACTTGGACTTCAGAAACTGAGCAACATATATAACTTACATAATTTAGATTCAGTATTTTAGTTATTCTTTTACATCAATCCTCCTATCTCAATTTCCTAGTTAAAAAGTAGGAATGCTGTTGAACTTCTGTTATTTTAATAAACAAAAAAAAATCTTTGCATGTTTGAAGCTAGGTGAGAGAGGAGTGTTGTAAAGTTTGTGGTACATGTTAGTGTACATAAATTCTTAAGAGCCAGATGAAAACTAGTTATTTTATGGGTTTATATTGCTATGATGCTGTCTACACTGAAGGATACAGGCATTTTTTTTAATGAATTAGTCATGCTGTCTCCTTTTTCTTTTATAAAGTCTGAAGCCTCCAATATCTTGAAGCTAATAATTCTAAGTTACAGTTGTGAAAATTTCACTTTTAAAAATAAGATGATTCCAAACAGAAAAATTGATAAATGCATATGCCTAGTTTCAATTTTCTTTCTTTAACACTAAAGATATTAACTGATGACTTTTTGTTTCAGCTTGATTGGGCAGCTTTTGCAATGATGACCCTACCTTCCTTAGGCATTCCATTTCTTTTGTGGTATAAAAGTAAATCCAAGTATGAAGCTCTAATTAAACAAAGTAAAAAACATTAATGTTGTAAAACCATTTTGCAGTAATAAATGTTTTTTTTAATTAAAGATGTTGTTGATTTTTGTTTGAATTAAGTGTTATCTTGAATCATCACATGAAAGTTTATCTAGAAGTTTGATTAGGTGGTCTATTTAAAACTGCAATTTTATTAAGATTTTCATAGCTTTGGTAATTGGATGTAATTTTTTTTTAAAAAAAAAGGAAAATTTGAACCATCTGCAATACATATTTGTTGCAGTGAACGTTTGATCTTACTGTGATGGTAGAGCTGGGAATTCTGTCTGTCCTCCACACACTTGAAAACTTTCAGATTAGAGCTTTCTACTGCATAGTCGTG
Source organism: Thereuonema tuberculata (assembly GCA_023159025.1). Classification (NCBI taxonomy): domain Eukaryota; kingdom Metazoa; phylum Arthropoda; class Chilopoda; order Scutigeromorpha; family Scutigeridae; genus Thereuonema; species Thereuonema tuberculata. Next base: position 203,664,260 of record JAFIDM010009631.1, read on the forward strand.
GGTGGGTAAAGAAAAGTCTCCCCACCCTCCCTCAACTCCTGTAATAGCTAAGGCAAATGAATTGGGTGTTTGGCAGTATGGAGAGGGGTGACAGAACACATTCCTACTTTCTAAAGCTCTGCACTGAATATTGTTAGATCCAGCAAAAAGATCAAGACTGGGTGGAAAATTCCCCAGTCACTTTCCAGAAAAATATTTGAAAATTTTGTAGAATTTCATAAAATTTTAACATGTCTGAGATGCATACATTGTACATCAACACTGTTCTTAACAACAATTTTTCAAAACAAAACAAAACTAAATATCCCAGAGGTAGAAAGTTAAGCTCACTTGGATGACTTCAAGCAACTGATCAAAAATGAAGGAATGTAGACAATTAATTTTCCTGACAATGCTAGTTAAGGTCTGGCTGAAAGGAGAATTAGGAGGTTTTCACTGCCCCATATCTTTTAAACTAACACTGATAAAAATCCGATACTTTTTATGTAAAATCATCAAACAATAGAGGAGTTATATTTTCATGTTATTATTTATTCATTATTATTTAAATTCATTTTATTTGCATTCAAACACCACCAATATATTGTATATTTAAGCAACTTTTGTGGTGGTATTTAAGCTCTAAAACTCTGGACCCAATACCCAAACGATACAGGAACCTAATTAGGGAAATTTAATTGAAATACTTTTGTCGTTAATTTTTTAAATTAAACAAAGGAATTAAGACTTAATTTTTTTTGAAAATGCAGTCTGACAAGTGATTTTTTTTGTGAGAGTCGAATATTTTTTTTTTTTTTTTTTAATCTGTTTCGATCAAATTATGCTAAACAGAATGTTCAATCATTTAATGTTTTTCTTTTCTTAAGATTTTTATTAGTTCCAAATTTGATTTCAAGGGGGCTTCGATTTTTGAAGTGTGATTCATCCCTAAGTGGTTTTGCCTAAAGGAGGGATTTACGAACAGGGAGAAGGGCAAAAACTCCCCACCCTCAATAATTCTAAGAATTTCTTTGAGTGGAAACCAAAAGACAAAGCGAATAATTTTTTTAGAACATAGTAAATTAAATTATTGTTTTTTTCGGCAAGGAAAAAAAAAAGTATTAAGTAATAATGTTTGTGATGTTTCATTTGTTTTATTTAAGTATTTTCATGTTTATTTTATTTTCATATAATTTTTGTTACATTTAAAAAATTTAAATTTTACTGCAAACGGAATTTTGTAATTTCAATAAAGATTGAAATAAATATAATAACAATAAAATTAATAAAATTCTTTATCTTGTTTGGTTACTTTAGTTATGTTTGCAAAATAATGACGTTTTCATGCTTTTGCATAAAACGGAAACATTTTGAATGTGATACTTTTTACCACATTTGTATTTCATCAACTTTTCATTAAGCACTTTTTTCCTCCTTACAAACCTGTTTTGTGATAAAACGATATTTCTTTTTTTAATATTCCAGAATAATGGAATGAAATTTTCTGTTAGCAAAATTACTTAACTGTAAGAATCACAACTTTATTCATTTTGTATTTCGTAGGTAATTAAAATTTAATCCTTTTCAAATTTATGTTGAACTAATATGAAAATTTCATTGTCTGCTTTTTAATGTTTCTAGTGAGATATTTTGTAATTTCAACTTAAGATTTTAAAAATGTTTTAAGTTCTCAGAATGGCTGAAGAAGTTATGTATAATATAACAAAATAATGAAATTTTTCAAATAGTAGTGAAAGAAAACATAATGAAAAGAAAAAATTCAGTCAGTTTTTCGTTAAAAGGTGACATAATGTTGCCATCAAGAAAATTACAATTGCCTGCTGTGCCAAATTTGGCACCTTGTGGTACATAACTAAATAAAATTCTTCAAAATAAGTTTTTTAGAAAGCTTTTTTCTTTGGCATGACACCTAAGCAATATATTGTGTGCTGTATAATTTGTTTTATTTAACTTATATATATATATAAAAAAAAAATTACATAATATAAATATATTTCACTTTAACTTTTTTTTTTATTTTTATACTATATTTTATAATTAACCATGATATTTATAATAAGCTAATATCTGTTGTACTTTATTTTTTAAAATAATGAGGTATATTAAATAGCATAAACAATGCTTGCTTTGTGGTATATGATGTCATATAGAAGACATTAAGAAATGGCAGTAATTTCATAAACATTGAAATAATAACAAAATTTCTGAAATTCTTCATCTTTTTTGTTGCTTAAATTATGATTGCAAATTAATGATGCTTTTATCCTTTACCTCAAAATGTAAGAAGTAACATACTCAGATTAAAATGTTCATAACTGTTTTGTGATAGAATATTCCTATTCCTTTAACATTCCAGAATGATGGAATAAAATTTCTGATACCAAAATTACTAAACTGTAAGATATTACAAAAATTATTTTAAGTTTGTATTTTGTAGTTAATTCATCTCCATCACAAGTTTGTGTTGACTAATGTGAAAATCTCATTGTCTACTTTTTAACTTTTGTTATGAGGTATTTTGTAATTTCATCTTGAAGGTTGGCTGGAAACACTGTCATCTCATGAATTTCAATTTGATTTGTCAGACTAACAAGGTATTTGAGAAGCCAAGATTTCCATCAGGATCAAAGTACATCTACGATTGGAAATTAGTGGAACTGTCAGTAATGTTTCAGAGCTATTATTAAGAATCATTTAGTAGTAGTTGACATTAACAGTTATTGCAAGTTTTTCCACAGCCAAAACTACTCTCAATCCTTCAGTTTTTAATGTTGAATTTCTGGAAGCTAGTGTAAAGAAAAAGTTATGTATGAAAAGTTAGTATTGCTTCAGAGCTATTATTATGAAAAGTTTACAATAGTTAGAATTCAGTTACTGGAGCCTCTTTCACAGCCAAAAGCATAAAGATTATTGATAACTTTTAATAACAATTCGAGTTTCTGAGATCTCAATCCTAAAGTTTTTAGTTGAGTTTCTGGAAGCTGGACGAAAAAGTTCTGTATGAAACAAAATACTAGATTTAGTTTTATTTTGCATTTCAATAGAAGAGCTACACAAATTTGCTCCCCCCCCCCCCCCTCCCTGTTTTTCCAAAGGCACTAAGAAAGCAAGGGAACTGTCAGAATTGACAAGTAACTATTACTTAATTTAACTGTCCTAAAAAGATTTATTTCTAACTACCTGTTTCATCTCCTTTGCAAATTTGTGTCAAACTAACGTGGAAATCTCTATCTATTTTTTAACTTCTATTTTGAGGTATTTTTTAATATCAAGTTGAAATTGAAAAGTTATCAGCATGGCTGGAAAGCGTACAACAAAATAATGAAATTTTTGATTAATGTAACGAAAAATGAATGATTTTCAAATCAAGTAAATGGTAATGAAAACAAAAAAAAAAAAATCAACAGTTTTCGAATGTGGTACAATATTTTTAATGTTTCTTGTTTTGGATTAACAATCTCCCACTATGATAATTTTCTTACTTTGGGTGAAAATTACACTGTCCAGGTAAAAATCCTCCTTCAGAATGTCCGAATTGGTTTGAAAGAAGGAAGAATAAAACTTTACATAAACATGCTATTTCCTATTTATCTGCCTCCACATTGCTGAACAGGGGGAGTAAAATTTAGTTTTAATGTACATTTTATTTTCAAAAACATTAAATTTATAAACATTTCAAAATTTGAGTGAAATTATCTTTGTTTTCTGGTGTTCACAACGATATAATTGCTCTGACATTTTTTGTTTTCCTAACAAATATTAATCATACAAAATGAAGGCATGAAAACTTAGAGAATTTCAAGACTAGCAATACTTAATACTTCTAATATTTTTAGAAATGGCTGGTATCACTGGGAAAATAAAATACAGTAGCTATTAATTTTGTATAATGAAATGTATATATTTGAATTGCAATTAGAGATTTTAGTTGTAAATATACTGCTGTTTGTAAAAAATGCAACACCATGAAGGAATCATCAGAATTAAATGAAATTTGCAGCAAATGTCAATTATAGGATGTTATGCAAAATAGTAAAGATTCAGAGCCACCGCGCATGCGTGGCGTGCGCAGCGCCCTCTGAACTGATGCTGAAAGCGTATAAATAGAGGGCTGTAGCGGAACGTTTACAATAGTTAATGATTATTTGTTGGTGGCGAATGTTTAGTGAGACCCAGTATGCTTCCACGACGGAAGAAGTAGAAATTCCAACAACTAACGGAGGGTTATCGGCCTTCGAGAAGGAGGATTTTCCTATCGCGCAATAGCAGCTCGTGGGCAGCGGCACAGTTCCACAGTGATGCGAGTTTGGAAGCAGTGGACCGACGAGCACCGAACAACTTGAAAAACTGGCAGTGGACGACGGAAGGCGAGGTCAGCGCGCGACGATCGACACCTGCTCTGCATGGCGCTGAATGACCGTACAGCTTCCTCCAGGCAGTTGGCAGCACGTTGGTCTACTGCTACAGGTGTACTAATGTCGGCTTCGTCAATTCGTCGACGTTTGCTAAACCGTGGACTGCGTGCAAGGGTGCCTTTATACAGGATCCCCCTCACTGCAAACCATCGACGGCTGCGTCTGCAATGGGCTCATGAGCACAGAGCCTGGCAAGCTGATTGGCACCAAGTTATCTTTTCAGATGAATCATGCTTCAATTTGTGGGACCATGATGGCCGCATTCGAGTTAGACGCTATGCCGGTCAACGCTGCCTTCCAGAGTGCGTTATCGAACGACATAGTGGCCGAACACCCGGAGTTATGGTCTGGGGTGCGATTTCGTATCATGGACGATCCAATTTGCTACGAATTGAGGGTAATCTCAATAGCAACAGGTACGTCCGTGAAGTGCTACAGTCCGAAGTCGTTCCCTTCCTTCAAGGCATCCCTGGAGCTATCTTTCAGCAGGATAATGAAGCCCACATACTGCAAAGACTGTTCAGCCCAACACCTGCAACTTCTTCCTTGGCCTGCTTATTCGCCGGATATGTCGCCCCTTGAGGACGTGTGGGATGTGGTTGGTCGGCGTCTCCTCCCTTAACCCTCCGTAAGTTGTTGGAATTTCTCCTTCTTCCGTCGTGGAGGCATACTTGGGTCTCACTAACCGTTCGCCACTAACTAATAATCATTAACTATTGTAAACGTTCCGCTACAGCCCTCTATTTATACGCTTTCAGCATCAGTTCAGAGGGCGCTGCGCACGCCACGCATGCGCGGTGGCTCTGAATCTTTACTATTTTGCATAACATCCTATAATTGACATTTGCTGCAAATTTCATTTAATTCTGATGATTCCTTCATGGTGTTGCATTTTTTACAAACAGCAGTGTATTAATTATTGTGGAAGTACAAATACTACTTCAAAAATATGCTAAATATCAGCAAGGACAATTTAAAGTTTTTTGTTTCACTTAATGAATATTTCAGATGGTGAACTGTCATAAACACAATATAAAATTTATCTGTTCTAGAAACAATATGGCTACCGACAAAAACCATATATTTTACATCTCATATATTTTCATTTGTAAAACTTAAAATATATAATTGTATAATGAAATTCGTTTCCTTATTACTTTGATTTACAATAAAGTTGATATTTGTTTTATTTGTGTATTAACTTATAGTCTGTCCAAAATTTGGTGGCATCTGAAGAAATCCTCCCCCATTTCGGACCGCCATGCCCACAAGCAATCAGTCGACCGCTAATCCTACCATCGGCATGTCTTCTTCCTTTTTTTATCTACTGGACCTTTTTCTACAAAACTACGTTTTTTTAAACTGTTGCCTTTACTTAATTTTTATTACAATTATTAAATTCTATATGTCAATCCGGGCAAAAAGAGTCCAAACACGGGGCCAATTGTGATAAATCTAAGCATTTTAATGGTTAGTGGGTTAAAATGCTTAGAATTATCACAACTAGTCGGCTACCCGTCGCTTCGCTCCCGAAGCCTCCCTTATGTAACGGAAAACAATTTTTTATTTATTAAAAAAAACACACACACACACACAAATTACATCAAGGAAACTAAAACTAAAATTTTTTAAAAGCTTTTTTTTTAATTTAATTTTTGATGTCTATATTCTCTCAATCTACGACTGCTTTTAGAACCACCTTGTAAATCGTATATCTATGATATATTTTTATTTTTTACAGAGATTAGAATGAAGGCCTAGTGGTCTAATGGCTAAGACGTCTAACTTCTGAGCAGTATTCTACCTAATAGAAATAGTGCATCTTTCTTTCTTGACTATCTTTTTGTTTTATTCCTATTGATACTTTTCAGTCGTTTTCGAGTTAGAAATAGTGATGGTTTTTGAGTTACAAATAGTGATTTTTCAGTATTCTACCTAATGAAATACTGCTTCTTATTTCTTGACTGTTTTTTTTTTTTATTCCAAATGATACTTTTCAGTGGTTTCTGAGTTACAATAGTGTTCAGTATTTTATCTAATAAAAGTATCGCTTCATTCTTTTTTGAATCTCATTTTAATTATAATTGTCACTTTTCAGTGACGTTTGAGTTATATTTATTGATGGTTTTTGAGTTGCAAATAGTGATTTTTTCGGTATTCCATCTCAAAAAAAGAGCGCTTCTCTCTTTCTTGACTCTGTTTTCTTTACTCCAACATCTGGCGTGTACACCCACATATTTTTCAATATCACATAGGATTTGGTTAAGTAAGAATATTTAAAATATGGCAACGTTTCGGCAATTATCGTTCTAATTGTCAGTTTCGAATTACAAATAAACTGACTGATGTGAAATAAATAAACAATCTTGAGATTCCAAAAAAAGATTGAATACATTCCTTATTGATGGGGGAAAGGAAAGGAGATATAAGTCAAAAAACCATATGAAGAGAGTTGTAGTCCCTATGGCATAATGGATAAGGCATCTGACTTCGGATCAGAAGGTTGCAGGTTCGATTCCTGTCGCAGATGTTTCATTGTAAAAATTATTTCTATTTTCCATTCGCTCAGAAAATTGCGCCGGACAGACACACAGACACAGACAGACAGAGAAATAAAAGATTTTAGTAATATAGATTGCTCCGTGTTTGTACTCTTTTACCACGGATTGATATTTAGTATTTAATAATTGTAATAAAAATTAAGTAAAGGTAATAGTTTAAAAAAACGTAGTTTTGTAGAAAAAGGCCTAGAATATAAAAAAGGAAGAAGACATGCCATGGTAGGATTAGCGGTCGACTGATTGCTTGTGGGCGTGGCGGTCCGAAATGGGGGAGGATTTCTTCAGATGCCACCAAATTTTGGACAGACTATAATTTGACTTATTATAACTTCTGAAATGCATGATATTTAAATAATAGGAGTTTTCATTTGTTTCTCAAACTATTTTTGTGTGTTAACTGTTACATATTTTGGGTATATCCCTACAAGATATTATTAAAAAAACGTGTGTATGTATATAAATTGTGCAATTAGAATTTCGTATGCACTTTACCAGGCAACAGGAGCATCTGTGGGAATTTTCGACTGTTTCAATAATTTGTATTTTTAAAAATTTAAACTTTAATTTAGCTTGAGTTTTTAGTTTACTGGATGTGAATTTATTATTTTTTTTTTTTTTACAATAAATTAGGGATGGACGGGACCCGATATTTCGGGAAATTTTCGGGAAAATTATAATCCCGTTTATCGGGCGGGATTTGCTTTACTTCGGGATTTCTTCGGGACGGGATTTCGCAATTTATTTAAATTCAACAAAAGGCTTAATAATGCTGGGATTATTAATCCTGGCAACTGAAGACTACAATAAATCATTGAGAAATACTCTGGACTATTTATTTTCCTTCTACCTCCCACTATTACATCAACAACAAAGTGTTTTCGTCATGGCGTTAGCGATCGACCGGTGAAACCAATAAACAACAGACGATGGCCTTCGTGATGTTATTGTCATTCATATCAAGTTTCAAAACCCGAACAACTATTTCCCATTTACTGAAGGAAGGACAATCCCGTCCCGTCATGTCCTAAAAATCCAATCCCGTCCATCCCTACAATAAATAAAATGTACATTTTCATTACATGAGCAAGGCTTCCAGAGCGAAGACACTGGTAGCCATCTAGTAAATAAATAAAATCAAATATTGTTTAAAAGAATGATGTTAATATAACTTGGATTTCTTTTTAATCAAAAGTGAAAAGCAGTAATCTTGAAAATTGTTATTAGTATTAAGAAATTTATAATATTCTGTCATTACATAACTTCATTTCTGCAGTTTGCATTTCAATTTCTTTTTATATATGTAAAATATAAGTAAAGTAAAACAAGTAACATACCAATATCTTCCTGTAACAATTTCGAAAAGCTTATATAAGAATTTTAGAAAGGGTCGATCTAAATTAGACACAAGAACTTGTGAAGAACTGCAAGGCTACTTCACTTAAAATCTTGCTTTTTTTTTTTTTTCTTTCCGTTCAAAGTCATGAAAAATCTGCATGTGTTAGTGCGTTTTTTTTTTTTCCTTCAAATTTTCATACCTGCTGAATACAAAGTGTATAATTTTTTTTTCATTTTCTTAAATGTGCATTAATAAACAAATCAATAGAAATCCATGGTATCGATTTTATTACTATTCTATGGGGATTTTTCTGTCCTCCTTGCACTTTTCTGGACATGAACCCATATGGAAAACAAAAGTTAAATCGTGGTCCTCTCATGCCAAGATTTACGAAGATTCATCCAATTGTTCAAAAGTTTTAGAGGGGCGGAATAATATACAATTATATTAATGGGAAATACAGATAATATGCTTCAAGTAATTGTTATATAGATCATTAATGGTTTATGTTCATTCATGAAAGCTGAACATTTCTATACTTCAAATAATTATAAAACTTAAAGTTAAATATCTGATGCTTAAAAAAAAAAAAAAATCTTAACGATTTCCAAAAGGCAAAAATAATAATTTAAAAGTTAATAAAAGAATTAATAGTATTATTTAGCAAGACTGAAGGCACAAGCCTCAAATATAGATTGCAACTTCAGAATTATAATTTTTTTAGTAATTTCAATATACAGTCAATAAACGCCGAAAAGTCATTATGGTTTGAAATTTTTTATAAAAAACTTCGAATTATCCATGATTTTTTAACATTGATTTAATAAGAAATTCAAGGGACTAAGAGAAATCTTCGAATTATCCAAGTTGCACTGCATTTTAATTCCTGAAAATATCTATTTACGAACAAACTGCTAGTTTCCAACTTCAACTTTTCAAATATACCCAGAGCCATTTTCTTGACCTTTCTTCCTTAAATCTTTCCCAAGACTGGGATTATGAAGAGAGGGTAAATTAGGCAGCTAGATTATCTGTGGGAGTGATAATACAGCAATTGGCAATTGCAGGCTGCGCCATCTACAGCAGATCGTAAAACACTTTTCCATCCAGAAATTCCTTAAAATGAAACAATATCAGAAATAACAAAAAATGAAGGGTTTTTATTTAAAACAAAGAAAGCCATTGTTCCCCTTTCTGAATTGTTGATAATGTGTGAATAATAGCTGAACATCGGGCACATCAATAAGTTTGATTGATAGCCCTGTGATGATCTTTCATTTAATGAAATTATATTAAATACACTGCTGGCCATTAAAAGTGCAACACTGAAGAGAAGAGCTATCAAAGCCATAATTACTTTACAGGGGAAATGACTACAATTACAGCTCGGTGCAACTTCCGGAAAGTAAAGAAATCAGTATCTGTTGCCCCCCAACAGTGGCAATAATGTCTGCTACACTGCCCAGCATACAGAAGTGGTGATGTTGGATATGCATTTAGAGTATGTCAGTCCATGTGGTTTTGGCATGGTGCCAAAGTTCATCTGCTGTAGGTGGTATGCCAGTCTGTGTGTGATCATGGTGTGTTCAATAGGCGACTGCCTCTGAAGCAGCTGAACATGGTGGCAATTAGGAATTGCTGGAAGTTGTGTGCAAATGGCCCTAAAGATAAAGGATGACAACAGGCTCCAACACCAGAGATGTAACTGTGACTATTCAGTGTACCGGGACTAGAATCCAATGGCACTCCCTATAATGTCAGGTGCCGGACCGGTACAGCAATGCATAATGCAATACTCACTCAAGTATTCTTCAATGAGGCATAGTGAAACAATCTGAAACAAACAAAATTTCAATACTGCACAGTGGCTCTCTTATACTGCTTCCAAGGGACGTTACTAGTTCACATTACTTGCTGCAATGCTAATCATTTACATGTGCTCTCATGATCTATGCATCACGCAATTTTCAGGTCGATCTGATGCATCCTTCCTGGTGTTGCATTTTTAATGGTCAGCAGTGTAGTATAAAAAGAATTGTATAGTATACATATGCAAAGTTGCAGGATGACATGAGTTTGTTTAAAATTCATCTACAGGCTATTCTTCGAGACTTGAAAAATTGATTTGTAGCAAAATAAACTTATATGTTTTTTTGTTCTGTAAGTATAACTTAATATTAATACATAAGACAAGTATTAGGTTTTAATGTAAAATTTATTTCAGTACCATTCATCTCACTGGCGCAGAGGAAAGATTTTGTGCATTATAACATATAAAAGCTAATTAAAAAATCAAAATAAACATCTGAAAAAGAATATATAATTACATTAAAATATTATGTATATGTCTAAACATAATTATCTAACCAAATAACAAACAAACAAAATAGAGTATATCTAACGAAAAAAATATATATAAATCTATTTAAATAAAAGCACACAAAATAACTTCACATGTAAAGTTGTGAATTTGAATTATGGCAATGATCATCACTAAATGAAGTCTTATTGCAGCTAGACACACATTGAAACTAAAGAGCCTTACTGCAGTATTTTAAATGTTGGAAAAATTTGCCAGTATTTCTTCAGAGTCAGATATTTTTTCATTATATATGCAAAGAAATTTTCAAGCTTAAAAATAAATTATTTTCATACAAAATACAGTATTACAATATTTAGGTACAGTTTATTCATTTATAATGATTTATAGAATATTAATAAATATCAAGAGGATTTAATTTGTGGATGAAATTATAAAAATGAAATAAAAAATATTTTTCTAATTATTAATCATTAATTTAGAGAAGATTAAGTAATGTTCATGCACTGTTTTAATTCGTTGTAAATAAGAAATCTTTCATTTATTTCTATTAATATTCCATGAAAAACATAATTGTATCTTCAGTTCATCACAAGCAAATAAATATACAAAGGATAAGGACAAACTTACAAATATGTTTCAGATCTATCAGCTTTCCTGAGTTAAAATTACATTACATTAAAAATGGCAGTGTTTCCTGGAATTCTCACCATATTACACTGCCACTATTTCAGCATATTTCATAAATGCTTGCTATGCTTTTACTTATTATCAAAAGCAGGACAAATAATGAAGTTTTGAACTTTGCTCTCAATTTTTTTTCCTTACTAATTTAGTGCTTTAAAATCTTTCAAGAGAAAAAGTTTATTAAACGAAAGATAAAAAAGTAATCCAGTTACTTTAGAATAATTTACAATAAAGTAGTAAAATTACAAATTCAGTAGCCATTCTGGCTTGCTTGTTGTGCTGATGCCCAATTTGATTGTTTCTATTTTAATATTTTCTTGTTTAAAAAACAATTATTCATTAAGATAAGAAGCAAACTATGTATCAATGCACACCTTCACCTTGTCTCTTAATTATATCCCTACAATGAGGTAAATAATTATATATAAAATGGTCATTCCTACATGACCACTTTATATATAAAGCATTTTTTTTTTTTTAATGAAAGCAGAATTTTTGGGAATTATAAATGTTTTATAAACTGTCTGTTTTATTTTTTCCACTATTGACCCAACTTTTTTAGTGTAGTACCAGCAGTAAGGGAAGGCACCAATAAATAGATTTTATTGGAGCGGTCATGAATTTGAATAGTAGAATGGGTTGATAAGGGTCCTCTGCTGATGGTTACCACTATCAAGCCAGAAAGATGAACCGAAAACAACAATAGCCAAAACATAAAAGGAAAAGATATATTGAAACCTCCAGCTGTTATATCTTACAACCAACCTAAAAAAAGGATATCTTGGATCAAATGTCATCTTATTATAACACTGTTAGGGAAATAACAAAAAATGCACAAAAAGGTATTCTTTGAAATAGCTCTTAATAACATGAATACTTGGCTAAAGTTTAATAATTTGGATGATGACAGCAAGAAATTGAATATGGTACAGCTAAAACTGAAGAAAACAACCACACAAGGAAGAGATCAAGAAATATAATACCAGAGTTCATAGTTGATGGGAAAATATGAAGGGATAGCAAGAATGAGTAGGAAAAACAAATCAGCATGAATAAGGTGTCAATGAGGCAAGGGATAAACTAAGAAGGTTTGTAAATTTTGTGAAGACTGTTCAGAAGTCAACCATCTGTTTTTTATTGAAATATTGTAGGCACAAGTAATAACTATTATTTTTCAGCTGTTTTCTTATTTTATATAATGAGGTCAAATTAATCAATAACTCTTAAAACTAAAATACATTTTTGATATCCTAATTTATTAACGTAAAACATCTGTATTTACAGAAGATTGTATGTTACCAGTGGTACATCTATGCTATAGCCGTATGCCCAATAAATAAGCTGTTGCTATTAAGTACAAGATTTTAACTATATACAAAGTGGACTGATAAGTGTACAAAACCATCGCCAACATCTTAAATTTATCTGGATTACTTTTATCTTTCATGTATTAATATAATTTATTCCTTTTAATTAACGTTGGAAACTAAAATGAAAATTTATCAAAAGCTAGAACGGAATGATAACAATAAATATCATTATCTTCAATTTAATTTTTATTATTATATTGTTATATTATATGAATAATTCAGCATATCAACTGAATTTCAAGAATGCTTTTCCAAGACAACTTTCAAAACTTCCGGACACATATACAGTTATGACATTATAAAGATAACTTCTCATTTTCTAGTATTTATATTTTGTAACTACATCATGTTAGCATCCACATAACAAAAAATGAAAAATGTACTCTCAGTTCCTAAGTTACTAATATGAGTGCAAAAATCTTTTATTTTTGTTTCCTGTGTAAAGAACAGACAGTACATAAAAAAAATCATAATCAATTTTATTAAATTTCCAACAATTTTTCAAGCAACATCTGTTATTCCAGTTCTCCAGAAGTCATATACTATCTCAATATGTATGTATAAATTTATTTTAAACAAGGAAAAAAAAAATAACTATTAAGTTTCATTTTGAATTGGGAGGTACTGCTTTGGGTTGACTAATAAATTCATAGCATTTTTGTTCCAAGAGAATGTTTATGCTTAAAAGAAACATATTCTAATTTTACAATCATTATTTAATGCTTCTTATTTTTTTGGTTTTCATCCATAAGAAGACGGAGGACTAAACATTGCACTTTCAGTACATTTTGCTCAACAAATTCAAAAATGGGTATCACCATCTCATCTACTGGCGGACTGTGATACAAAGTCTACTGTTTCTCTTTTAATATCTGCTAATCAGCCTTTACTCAATCACATCATTACAAGAGATGAAAAAAGAGATAATTTTTTAAAGCTGAAGAGGAAGAGCAAAAAAACAATGGTTGCATCCATCAAAAGGAGCAATTTAAATAGGATATCCACCTTAAATCCATTTGGTGGAGTTGGAAGGGAATTGTGCATTTCATAGAGCAAAATATAACAAAAATGCAATTTTAGATCTTCCATCTTTTTAAGGATGAAAACTTAGAAGAAAAAAAATTGTGAAACGTGAAGCTAACCCCTCGCACCTTCTGAGTCTGTCATCGATGGAGTTTGGCTGGCTGATGAGTCCTAAAAAGGATGAAACGGTCCGTCCCAGTCTCTTCCCGGTGACAACTCAGGGTGCGAATCCTTTCTTATAGCGTTGTGCCTTCGTTTGCTTACGCAATTCTTTGAATCATCGGGCACGTTAAATTTCCTTTCATTATAAATCAAAAGATTTATCATAAATGTTCACTTGGAACAAACAGCCATCAATTTATTAATCTATCCCAAAAATGATCAAATTGCTTTAAGAATAAGTGAAGATTAAGGTCAAAATGAGATGACTACAAGGCAGTAAGATTCTTATACATTAACACACTAACAATTTTTCTTTTTAAAAAATTTCTTAATAATTATTCTGTTTTAGTAGATGGTTGTAGCAAAGCATAAAAATTATAATGTTATCAAATAATTTATAAGTAAATAAGCAAAACAAAAGATAAGAATAGATTTCAGTAGAAATATATTTATGAAATCCACATGAATGTAAAACACTGTGCACTTCTGAAATGTGCAAAAGGTGATACCACTGTAGTCGTATCTTTTTTAAGAAGAATTAACATTAATACTACAGTAAATTAAAAAAAAAAATGACTGAAATATATTGGCTGACTTCGAAGAAACACTATGCTTATCTAGTAAATCTTAGACTTTAAATATTTATTAAACTACAGATATGTTCCTAAATAATGTAAAGAAAAAAAATAAGAGCCATGTTTTAAAGTTGGGGCGAGATTAATAAGTTACGTATAACTTATGTGTTATTACAGCTCTGGATATTGTGTTTGTTGTCTAGAAAATGTACATATCTCATTTGAATTTTCATTCTAATAAACAATGAGATATTATTTAAAGTAAAGAAAATGAACACAAACAAAATATGTCTTATTAATTTATATAATGACATAAAATGCAAGTTATATGATAAATTACTTTGTACAATAACTGATATGTATAGATTATCATAATAAGTTATTATTCAGATTAAAATAAATAAATAAAAATTAAATAAAAACGAAATGTACATTATTCACACAAGCAATTTCAAATTGTTTTAAAGCCTCTTTTGAAAAGATTTTCTTATGAATTAAAAGAATTTAAACCAGTTACGGTGCAGCAAAACTATTTCATTAATAGTACAGAAAAGCACCATTAACTCTTGGCAAAGTAAGGCTAAGTTTCAATTCTGCAGCTTGATTATTTAGTGTGTTAGAATGATGAAATGACTAGCATACAAAATTTGGCGAAAAAGAGATAAAAAAAAAACAAATTCAGAAGTTAGCCTGACATCCAGTACATGATATGACTTCAAAATTAGACAAGCATTTTTGGAATTTCGAAGTGAAAATTCTATGTAATCAAATCATTTAACTAGGTAATTACATAAAACTTAATAATAAAACTTCTATGCTCAGAAATACTTAAAACAACTACCATAACAAAATGAAATGCCAAAACTTTTTTTTTTTTAGTCTATACAGAATTTATTGAGGAGGAGAATATTATAAGGATGAAAAAAGAATGAAATAAAGATAATTCATTTAAAGTAACTTAAAAAAAAAAAAAAAACAAGCGCACAAACAAACCTAATTTCTTATTAGTAAGTATGTATGTAAACAATCTATAGAATTATAACTTAAACAACAATACAAAATAATAACTGCTATATAGGTTAGTTTTCTTATAGTGACACTATCCTGGTAATAAAAAAAAAAGGAGTGATTTCTATAACACTAAATAAACTGCCTTTATTGAAAAAATAGGCATAATTGAATGTCAAAATTAAATTTAAGTACTAGTATTAAAAATAGGTCAATTAACATCTGCCTACTTTTAATTGTCTTTTAAATTAAAAAGAATCCCTGAGATGCTGTTTCAATAACTTTCTCCCTTATCATATAGTAAATTACACTAATTGATTTGTTAGAATATTTTCCTGTTTAAGTAGTGTTGAAATCATTCAAAAGGAGATGATTACAATTTTTTTTAAATTCTAAGGATTGAATGAAAATAAATCAATAGCTATCCAGCTATTTTTCTGTTCTCTTTACATAAAGAAATTCTAACCCCCCCCCCCCATTGAAAAGCCTTCAGATAAGATCATCAGACTTATATTCCTGTTTTGTCTGTCACATAGGCAAATATCATTAAAATCTCATTAAATTATCATTAAGCACAACAATCGCAACAATTGTGCCTTTTGCATTCGCAACAATCATATTTATAGTGATTTTTGTAGAGCTGCATTATAGATGCGCAATTGTTGCATTTACTGGAAATAAACACAATATCAATTATCAGAAGACGTTGTGCAGCATTGTGATTGATTTACTAATCGCTTTCCCTACCTTGTTTTAAGCTATGACTGCTGCTATTCATGTTCCAAGAGTACTCTCTCAAAAAATAAGTAATTGTAAGACAGTAACTTAAAAGTGTTTAATTCTAATATTTAAATTGCTTATTCAACAAGGGAGACTATTAATCAGTGAGATATCTTTTTTTTTAATAGCCTTTATTTTTGCATTATAATAGTCATCATCTATCCTTATTCAATGCTCAAATGGCAAATCAGTATTTCAATACTAATTAAATAAAGAAAATTTAGCATATGATAAAGATGGACATGACAAGAGGTACAGAATGTACACACTTAAGTGAATGTCAGTTGTCCCATATGTCTATTTGTCTTTTTACCTCTAGGAAAAAGACATTCCTCATTTTAAAATTCATTTATCTGAAAGATCCACAGAAATCTTTACTGATGATATTTTTGAAATAAAAAAAAAAAAATAATGAAGTACTAATGCTGAAATTATTTAAATTCTTAACCTATTACAAAGCTGTATTCCTAAAACTTACTAAAATAAATTTTAAAACATGTAGTTGCTTCAACTATTTCTAACTGTATATGAAATCTTACAAATAATTTTGAAATGTTGAAATGATGTTTCACTTCTGTTGCAATTCAAAGCTTCACTTAGGATTTAGAAGAAAATTTTGAAGATAAGAAAATCAAATATATTAAAGAAAAAAAAAGCAACTCCTTTATCTTTTACTACCAGTATACTACAATTGTGAAAATTTAATGTGAATAGTAATTCTGAATATTAATGAAATTGGTACTAGATGTAGCATAACCTTAAAATTTACTATCAATGGCATTTTGTTAAATTTCCCATTGGTTTTTTAAATTGGGGAGAAAAATATCAAAAAAGGCTGTTCAGTAATAAATTTAAATACTGAATTTAAATACAGTAAATGTTATTTTTGAGGAACAAAACTCAATTAAATATGTAACAAAAATTCAATAAAAAGGGGGAAAGAGGATAAAAGACAAATGTTTCAAATTAATAAAGTAATATTTAATAAAAACGTTAAAAATATTGATTATTTCTTCCTAATATATTATAGAAAACATTAATCAGAATTTTTAATATTTTTATTATAAATTCAAAATTACATTTCTCTTTCTAATACAAATTTTCAGGGTGAAATTCATAATTCTAATTTATTACACAATAAAATTACTTAAGAATCTAAAATAGTTTTTTATGTTATGTAATAATGGGCTGAAACCATATCATGTCAGAAAGAGGATTACATTTTCAAACATGTTAACGTTGAATCCATTGTAGTTAAAGCAGATTCATTTTTGGATTTAAAAATGTTTCGATTTGGAAAGTTACTTAAGTTAAAATTTAGTTCTCAAGCTTACTTTCATTAGTTTTTTGAAAGTATGAGAACAAGAAATGTGATTCTTCGTTTTTTTATATATATAAAAAAAATTATTTCTTCCAATGCTAAATTAAAACTCATCAGAAGAATACGAACATAATTAATAAAAAATTCAAACACAATGCTGATGGTATCATCAAAAATAAGTTAATTTTTTTTTTTATTATTTTTTTTAAAGAAAGAATATTAAGTTCTTTCCTCTACTATTAACAAGCCTGCTATACAACGATGGCTTCTAGAATGATAAAAATAGTGAAAAAGCAGTTCTGTGTACAGTAAATCCAGTGCAATTGTCAGTCAAACATTATTTCGAAGGAACATATGAACAAAAATGAAATAAAAAAAAAAATCAACTAGTCTTCCTAATATTGATGTATTTTTTTAATATAAAAAGCTGTATACATTCTTTGTTTATGTGATCTTTGATTGCACTGTGAAGTTTTATGGCCAATCTGCTAATACAGACTGACAATGTGCTTAGCACAGATATAAATTATTCAGATGTAGATTGGGGTTTCCTGACCAGTCAATAATCGAAACATAGAGGTAGGCATTGTTTTCATTAAAATCTGTAAGAAAAAAACAAAAAAAACAAACAAAACAAAAAGAAGAAAAACATAAAATTATTATTTTTTTAATGAAAATAAATCACATTAATATTTAATAAGAATATTCTATTAGTTTAGCAAAATATGAAAATTTATATGTAAAAACAACTAGCATCTTTTTTTATTTTTTTTTTTGCAGCAAGCTATATGCTACAATACAGATTTATTCAGGAACTAAAATATTAAAGAGAAAATAAAGCTTTGGTCAACTGGAAACATTTTAGAAATTACCAAATCACCTAATTTTTGAAAAATACCCATCATTTAAAATTAAACAGTAATTCATCGTATCAATGTATAAATTAATCCTAAATCTACTTCCACATGAAGAATAGTTCAGTAGTGGGAATGATACTAATATTTCTTGATTCTTAAAATATCTGAAATCTACACAAATTTTAAGTTTATGATTTCACATAGATTCATGAAAGCTGTAATAATACAGTAGAGTCCCAAAAACTCGCCCCCCCCCCCCCCCCCCCGGGGGGGGAAAAAACCCCCCCCCCT
>JAFIDM010009631.1:203683065-203719445 GCA_023159025.1 Thereuonema tuberculata
CCCCCCCCTTTAAAAAGAGGGTTTTTTAATTTTCATAAGGACGTGGGGTTTTTCCGCCCTGCCAGGGGGGGGGGGGCGAGTTATCCGGATTATCGAGTGCCGAGTTTTCGGGACTCTACTGTAATAGCATTTCGCATTTTTATATCAAAAAAGTATTATGGTAGTAAATGAATTATTATTCAGCCACCACATCATAAGCTTTTGATTGCGGTTAGTCTGAGAAATGGCTGCAACTTGTCACTGCATTATTCTATGTTTGGTTAATGTACTATTCATTTGAAATTGATAAATTTAAAATTTTTGTTACTCAGGCATTTATCAGAAATTTTGCGATAAAGTTGACATAATTTGACATAAGACTGAAAAAAAGAAACAATCGCAACAGATGTTAAGAAATATCTAAGAAGATATATAAGCTCTTCTTAGTTAACTGAGAGCAGCAGAGAAATAACGTTTGCGGAAAACCGTAAGGAATTTCCCAAAAGCAAAGAAAGATGGCTGTATTTGACTCATTTCTTAAATGCTGGATCTGATCCCCACTGAAACCCTTCTTTCTTTCCTCACTGAAACCCTTCTTCATAGTAGAATTGCTTCAAGAAGGTGGTCTCATATTCTCAAGATGCATCATACTTCCTTATCTCATACCATGGAAGTATGCACCTGATCTGGATCATAAAATAGATATACACACACAATAGAGGGTGAAAAGCATTTGCTGTTTTTACAGAGGAATCAATCTGCTGAATATCTCAAAATAGATACTGATCAGGAGAAAAAACAGGACTCGCCATTATCTGCTAAGGAAGACACTAATGGAAGGCATTAGCTGGTACATATTTCACTAAATGGGCACAAATATTTCTTACATTGTTACATAAAATGAGTTACATGTAAAGATGATGAATGATTATTTGCGAATATTAGTAATGCACATAATACATTGATGGCTTCTGTTTGCCACTGCAGAGCAGTTGTTTAAATAAAGCATGACATGACTTCTACAGCATAGAAGTGGGAAAAGATCCTGAAAATGGTGTTATGCTTGAATTATATGTCTATCAAATTTTCAAAAACAGGACAAGATTGTTGAAAGGGCCATACTGCCTTCTTCAGAAGCATCAGTATATGTGAGGGGTTTTAAGCCATACTAGCCTAACCCTCAAACAGAAAATTATTGGGGAAATGGTTTGAAACGTTTGGTGGTTGTGTACAAAAAAACAATATACACTTTGCTGCTGTAATTTATGTAGTAAAGAAAATTAGCTACATAAATTATAGCAGCAAAGTGTATATTGTTCTCTTGGAAACGACCACCAAACATTTCAAACCAATTCCACAATAATTTGCTTTTTGAGGGTTAGGCTAGTATGGTTTAAAACCCCTCATGTATGAACTGATAGCCACATTGTGGAGATTTAAAATAGTTCTGGAAGATTATAGAAATAGAAATATTTTCTAAAGAAAATTGATCTACAGAATTCATTGTTCTGGGTGGCAGAAGTCAACCAATGGAACAGAGGGTTCCATTTGAGAGGTCAAAGATCAGCAGAATAAAAAGTTACAAACAGGTTGATGTCTGAAGCATTCCCAGTAAAAATCATGAAAAACAAAAGGAGTTCCCAAAACAACAGGTAGTACTTTCTGGATTATTTTGTTTTGGTTAATTGATTCTGCAAGACTTACATTGTGTTATAGGGGATCCACAAAACAGATCTTCTTACTACAAAATGTTACTAACTATATACTTCAACTGATAACTGTCTACAGGCTATATATAAAAGTAATCTGCCCTATCTTTATTTGGCCTACGTATCACAATGTGAATTTTGAATTTAGTTTTTTTTTTTCTTCTTTCTTTCAAGATTTGATCATTTTTCTGCTCTTTTTGACAGGTAGTGTAAAACAGTAAGAAACTTTTGTGGCCAAGTGAAAAATAAAATAAATAACTGAAAACTGTCCTCATCTTTGATTGAAATTATTTAATATCCGTAATAACTATAAAATAGTCACAAAGTCCTTTTTACCCTATATATAATTAATTCAGAACCAAATATTTTTGTTTTTCTATTGTTATGTAATAGAAACAATGCCTAATGCTAGCAATTATACTATCAAGGACTGTATATAGTAGCTGGTTCCATGAAAACATCAGTATAAAAAACAGTGGAAGAGGTGTATACTACTGTTATAGTAGCTAAAATTGCAATAGAATCTCCTCCAAATCATTATTATCTCAGTTTCCAGAATGCTGAAGTCGCTATGAATTACCGGTGTTACAACCACATCTTGAAGCCCTTGACCTCACAAATGTCTGAATTTTCTGAAATTTCATAAAGGAAATTGTTGCATATCAACATTATGTAGATGAATTCAGAGCTGTAACACTCTCCTTTACATGCGCTTCACCTACAATGCCATAACAGGCGTTCTACACATCAAAGATTCATTCTCTTATAGAGAGGATGGGGCTTGCAATGATCTACTGGATAATTAGTAATTAAAGTTTTTGTTAATTTATAAAGGGTGTAGTAGGAGAACACTTCAATTTGTTACAAACTGATTTGATAATTTTACAGTTTCATGAAGGAGTAACGGGAGTTGTGGCTACTTTGTAGAATAAAGCAGTAAAACAGCTAAAAAATAAAGACAATTTAAATTATATATGTATAATAAATATAAATACCTCTCCTATGGATGTTGCAAGTAGATTCACAATTCGCTCGTGTGGAACAGCAACAACACTTTGGCCATTGATTTCAATAATTCTGTGACCAACTCTAACACCACCACGTTCAGCAATGCCTCCACGCAATAAACTACAAATCTAAATATTTGTTTAAATTAGTTGAACAAGAAATGGAAAAGAACTAAAACATGAAATGGGGTGAATATTAGAGACAGCTCCTTCTGGATATTTACAACAGCAAGCTTAGAACAGACAGACTTAACACTTAAATAAAAAACTTATCATGTTTAGTAGAAGCATTTATATTTTACTGAAATACTTTAGCCAGCCGTTTTTTATTAAACATATTAAATTAATTAAATAAAAACTTCAAACCACTAAACACATTTCAAATCTTAATGTGTTAACTATAATAATCCTCGACAGATTACTAACAACTTAAGTTTGAAAAAATGAAATACATATGAAAGGAAAAACAAAAACAAAAAAAATGGCAGGAGATAGTTATTATTTTTTTAAAAAAACAACAGAATTACTGAATGATATTTCATAATTCAATCTTACACAAAATTTAAAATTTTAGAATCAGTCACTATCACTGAAATACTGAAGGATATACTGCAATTAATAATTATGATTAATATGTTTATTGTAATAGATTTTTTACTTACCACTCCATTCTGAACACTGAAACCTAACTGATATTTGGTGTCGGGTCGTTTAATTTTTACTTCCACAACAGGAGCACAAGGCACCACTGTCAGCTTAACAACCATTTGATTTTTGGAATTCTGAAATAAATGGAAAATACAAAGTTTCTTGGACTAAAGTTAAAACTATGCAAAACAGCAACAATAATACTAATTTCTAAACCTTTGTTCCTAGATTAACAAAACTCAAAATTTTGCATCAAAATACTGCTTTCATTATGTAATTGATGTGAAGTTTATAAATGATAACAGTAAATAAAGTACACAAACATCAGACATTACAAACTAGCATTTACAAACGAGATTTCAGCTACAATTATCACTGAAATTTCATTATCCAATAATTATTCTTTTGTTATGTGAGTTTTCACCTTCCATGACATAGTGGTAACTCTAATTTTGACTATAGAAGATGTAGTTTTGGCCAATGTACACTATGGTTTAGACATTTATAGTCAAGCTTTCAGAATTCAACATTTTTTTTTTTTTTTCATAGATCTTGTCGGCAGTAATTCAGTAACATAACTGTATTTAAGCAAATCATATTCTTAGGTAAAGGTTAAGAATTTTATATATATATATATATATATATATATATATATATTAATTCTTTAACAAAAACTGCATAGACCTGACACTTAAACTTAGTCTAAATATGCTTACTTATTAATAGTGAATGTTTAATTATTGTAAATTCAAAATTTATGGAAAAGATTAACTCTGAATAGTATGGAATGGATCATCTTTAACTTGTATTCTGCAGTCTTCTTATTATGGTGGCTTTTTGTGAAACCAATCCATACTTTGTTATAAAAGTATTATTGTACAATAATTTTTTGTTTGATATCTTTATACTCTTCTATTGTTATTCTTTCTTTCACCTTTTATATTTCTTTTTTCCTATTCTTCCTTCAATTATTCTTCTTGTATAGTGATATCTCCAGAAGACGATGCTTCTTTAAGATCTCTCCAATCCAAATCCCTTTTTCCTTTTTCATAATTTATCTAACTAAATGTAATTTCTTTACCTCTTAACACAATTCTAAAAATATTGAGAAATAAGAAAACGGCAAAGAATCCTTTTCATCCAATGAACTTATATCTTCTGCCGGACCTCAAATTTTCAAAAAGACCACAGTAAATGTAAATTGCATCCTCTTGTGATATACATTTTTACTATGATAAAAATATTGGTTTTTTTCAAAAATTTTGTTGAAACTTTTTGTCGTTTATTGCCTGCTGTTATTTTGCCATTGTATAAGTATTTGTAAGGCCAGTACTTATCTCACTTTTCAAATAAATGATTCGTATTTATATTCATCAATTCATATTTATATTGCCTAATTATAAATGTTCTATATTAAAAAAAGAGGCAATTGGAAATTTTTATAGAGTGGCCTTAATAAGGCCAGGGATAATTAGGCAAAAAGTTTGAAATACATAGCAAAGTAACGGCATACGTCTGATCATCTTAGTTTGCAAGATCTCTCAACTTAAAAGTTGAGTCTAATGCTACCCACATATGCATATTCCATTTTTTTTTTTTTTTATTTAAGTTTTCATCCTCCTCAAACCAAAATTTTCAAGATGAATCTTTTTATATTTTTCTACTTGCAATTTCATTCCTGACTGCCATAGTTTTTTTAAAACTTTTTGGGTTGTTTTCTTGGATGCTGCAAAATCACTGAAATGCCTTACTTCTTCTGGTTTTTTTCTCAAAATTTATGAAGTACAGCATTAAACAGAATCCTTTGCAAAGGACACTTTTAGTTATTACTTCGAGTAATAATATGGGAGGAAAGCATGTTGCTTGGTAAAATGCTTGAATAGAAATTTGAAACTATAATTTAAGATTTTCCAACTTCCTCAGTCCAACAACTAATTTTACAATGTAGAGTTTATCAATACACCTCATCACTCATATGAAATGGAGAGAAAACTAAAATAAGTAATGGTCTGAGAAGTCACACTTAACAATTTCAAATGTTATTTGAAAGGGTAGTTCTTATTAAAGGGTTCTGAGAACACTCTTGGCATAGTTCTTTTTGGTCAACATTTAATTTAAGGATTCAACTAAAATGACAATTATCTTTTCCTGTCATTAGTAATACTTGACTTGACTTAAGCTCCATAAACGCTGCCAAGGTCACTGACAATACGGTAGAGCCCAACGCGTTGAGGAGGCCAGTGGTAGGACATCTCTAATAATACCACGCCATTGATTTCGATTCATGGCGGCTTTTTGTGCATCGGCTGCCGAGAAGTGGAGCGGTTGAAGATCATGTGCCACCTGGCTCAACCATGTTTTCTTCGGCTAGCACAACCGGCTCCTTAGTAATACTATGTTCTATAATTGAACACAGAACATAGTATTACTATTTTCTAATGTTTGAATGGGAGTCATTTTCTATAATTATGAGAACTTTGTTCTCATAATTATAGAACAATGTTCTATAATTGAGATTCCTGATCTTCCTTATACTATCACTTAAAAGGTATTCCTTAGAGAAGGGAACTTCAGAATTTTTGAGTATTTCTGATCAAAAGTCTTCCATAATAATAATAATAAAAAGTCATTGGATCAGCAATAATAATACTGAAAAGAAGAATTCTGAAGTTGTTTAGAAAAGTGACCATTTTGTTTAAATCCGTGTCAAGGAAGATATAGTAGAACCATGAAAATCAGTGAACAACAAAAAAGCAAGAAAAATATAATCTGAAGAATGCTGGAAGGCAAAGAGTAAAAACAAATCCAAAGAGAATGTCAAAATAAATTTGAATATAAGAATGAACAAAGAATGAACAATATAAGCACGAGAACACCACAATCTGTCATTAAAATTCACAAATTTTCCTAATAAATTCCAAGTGTAAAGGACAGAAAATTTAATGCAAGATATATAAATCTAGAAAGGTCATTAACTCATGAAACATCTTACACAAATAGAACTGTAAAAATTAATGTCTTGCTTGGTACTTCAGGGGAAATACTGTACAAAAAATTTAAGAAATAAAGTACGTAACACTCCTCTGCAAAAGCCAATGTACAATTAAAATTCACAGGAATTTCGAGTGATTTTTTTAAAAATTTTATTTTATGCATGCATTGAAAAATTCCAAGACTCCCATTCAAACTTTGTAAATATAAACTGAATATTTAAAAGAAACACATTTATCATTCTATGCAAGCATGTATTTCGGATTGTCCTACAAGCAAATTACTCTTTTATAATTACTCTTATAAGACAAGCTTATTTAGGATTTGGGTTATTTTAATTGCTACTAGATAAATAAGATAAATTCTTTTTTAACGTGTATAAAAGAATCTATTTTAAAAAATGTAAACACACAAGACTAAGTCTTGTGTGTTTACATTTTTTAAAATAAATAAGATACCTATGTAGGTATTGACAGATAAGGGTGACCCAGAACATTCCTTATCTGAATTAGAGTATTATGGGTTTATACAGAAGATATCGTTAAATAATTCAGTAAATGCTAATAGCACTTATTTAATTTAAATTACACCTTAACCTATGGAATCAACCTAAAATACTGCACTAATTAATAATAACAAAGCTAAAATGAAAAAAAAAAAAAAAAAAGTTTCTAAGAAACATTAAAAAGTGTTAGTAATATCAATTGAAATTCTGAGAAAATTTCATAAAATGGAAATTATTTTAATTATAATTTCATTCAAGAGATATTGGCTAATTAAAGTTAGGTAAATATTAATACTGCAGCACTTGAAATGATCTAATCAAGATTTAAGATGTGATGATAGCTCAGGATGATTATGATACATCTGATGAAAGCTTTAAGTTAAAATGTAATAAAATCATAATACTAACTATGTGTACTGATATTGATTTGACTGAGAAAGATGTGAAACATGAAAAGAGTTTCACAACATTTAGCTTCTAAAGACTTAAACTGCACATCAGCATTAACATTTGAGAAAAGAAATGGATATAATATTCACCAAAAAGAAAAAGGACTTTGATAAAAAAAAAAAAAAAAAAAAAAATTCAGTTCAACAAATCAATCAATCAAATAATTAAAAATTAAATAGTATTTCAAATAATTTGATATATTTTAAAAGATTCAGAAACAATTATCAAAACTTGCTCAGTCTGAGATTTCCTGACAATGAAATACCACTAAATGAAATTTTCTTAATACATCCCATTCAGGGATTAGCCTTGTGAGGAAGAGGAATGAAAGCTTACCACCTTAATGTAGTTCTGACAGGTCGACAAGGGAAGGCCTACTAGGCTGATGCCATTAATAGCTATGATCTGATCACCAATATTAAGCTGGCCACAGCGAGCAGCAGCACCATTTGGAGACAGGTTAGCTATCACTACGGTGGGTAACATGGAACCCCAGCCAGATTCGACGATCACAACACCAAGAATTTCACCTCTTCCTTTGGGAACAATAACCTAAAAATAGATAAAATCCTACGTTTAGGTATCAAAGTAAAAAAAAAAAAAAATCATGTTAGCATAAAAAAGAAACAATAAAATTTTTATTCCTTTAAATAATGTATATGTAGAACTCTCCAAGATTAAAAGGCAAACAAACTTTAACTAAAGTTAAAAATGATACATAAGATTTATCAGGTAAGCACTGAAAACACATTTTGGTCATACAGATGCCCTTTGGGGTAAATACTACTAACATTTAATATAGGAATTATTTTTAAAAAAATGCAAAAATAGGAGGGATTAGTATGGGAAAGGAAACTAATAGGCTAATTGCCTATTAGTAAATAATACTGCTATCAATTTCAATATTATAATACAAATGCAAGAAAAAAATATAATATTGATCTTTGAAATCTTTCATTTTTATATCTAATGTCATACCACTGATTGTGTCTTCAAGTCTAATAAGTGCAGACTGCTCTATGAATGAATACAATATTATATATTAAATATACCACAAGAGGAAGTTCTCATTATATCCAAGAAAGAAACATACACAAAATAAAAAAAATAAAAATAAAAAAGAAAGAAAGAAAAGAATCAGAACATTCAGTTCTGGGAGTGAAATCAAAATCCAAGTATAATAGTAAAGTTGTTTAGCAACACAAATAAGAATACACTGATTGATGTTGCAACAAGAGCGAACTTGTATAGCTCTATAAATAAACAAAGTGAGTCCTAAGGCCTGTAAACATAGCATGCTATCTAAAATCATCAACTAGAAGCACACTTCAGATTTTGAAAAGATATTTCATACCCTTCCCCATCTTTTTCCTATAATTTACCCACCAAATGATATCTTTTTTAAGAAATTTTAATGCAATCTTAAATATTTGTCAGAAATCATTATTGAACATTTTGAAGCAAAACAGTTAAGAAAAACATGAGAAGCTTGTAAATTTCGAATTACAAAAATTTTGTATTTTTTTTTTTATACGCATAAAATCAAGACATTTTAGCAACACATCAAGCATCATTGGCTGCTACCAATTTTGTTGCATGACTTCCATTTTTTTTTTTTTTTTTTTATAGAAACAAAATTATCAATTTATCATTTTATTATGGAATAGAGCATCTTCATAATCACCACCAATTCCTATTCTTATTTGTTCTTATTATAAAAATACAGCTTTTTAAAAGTTTTGGTTTAAGAAGCAAAAGCTTTTCATAATGCTTTTTTTTTTACTGTAACAACTTTGTGCACACGCATTCATATTAGAAGACACAGGTAAGCACTTATAACTTCAATTTTTGCTGCTACTAAGTTCAACAGAAAAAGTGGAGAACACTTCAGACATTTTGATCAATGTATACTTATTTTTTGCTTATCTTGTTACCCTACCAATGCTTCAATTATTTTTGAAACTCCAATTAGAATATTACCTCTTTCTGCATTTCTTTCTTAGCAAACATTTCGAGTTCATCTCCATAGATTTCCTGAGAGTTAAGCACTTCTTGGTAATCCATTTCTTTTACAAAGCTATGGTCTTCTATTCCATTGGCTTTTAAAAACTCCATGTAGGCCACTTGGAAGGCTTGGCCAATAGACTGAGCAATGAACTGTGCCTAGTTAACAGATAAGATAAATTTATTAAAATTAATTTCATGAATTAAAATTAGATACAATTAATACATTAAGAAAAAAATGAAAACAAACAAAACAAAAACAAACAGCAACAACTCCTATTTCAATCAAAACTATCTTAACTAGGTAATACATTTTTATTTAATTATAATTTATATCAGTTAAATTATATACATGTGCTTACCTCCTCTGATTCAAAAACATGGCAGATCATTTTTGGTGTTCTTCTGACTTTTGAATCTTGATCATCCTGACATCCAATCATTCTTCTTCTTGCCATTAAAACAACCAAATCACCAATATCAGCTATGTATGAAATTGTTCGCAGAGAGTGATCCATCATTATTTCCTAAAAACACAAACAGAAATGTTAGTAAGAAAAAAAAAACCCAAGCAACTTTTACCTGATGTTCTTGAATATTAACACTGCACTAACACTGCATGGAAATCTATGCCATTATATTTCACTTTTTATATGAAGTAAATATTTCTCGTGTATAAAAAAGGGCTGATGGAAACAAGGCTGGAAACCACTGCTCTGTATCACCTCAATCTTCTTTATAATCTCTATGTAAAGCTTTTCTTCCCTGGGCTACTTTGTTTATTGCTATCAATGAAGCACATCATTAAATGAGCCACTCTGTTGACAATACATAGTGCAGTGAATCATGGTAATGGAGCACAGATTTCTGTTAGCTCCTAACTTAAGTATCTACCATATTTTCTGAAAATTAATAAGCAAGGTTAAAAATAGAACTAATTGAAGAGTGCCACTGTATAATTTGGGAAGAATAAAAAATCTGACAATATAAATTGGCACATTTTCAACATGTGCAGCACTGCAGTGATCTGAAGGTAACAAATATCAGTTTCGATGTACGTGTAGGGGAAGTAGTCAGGATGAGAATGCAAAATATATGGCAATAGCCTGCTTTTACACAAGAATCAATAAAATACCTCCAATTATGGCCGAAGATAAGCAACTTGAGCTTCAAAGCTTTGGAGGAGTTGTAACAATTCAAGTTAAAAAATGCTGGTACATCAATAACATTCTGAACTTCAGCATAATCATGTCTGAAAGCTGAGATGTTGCCATTTGTTGTGATTTTAAGTATTGTAGTAATGAGATGATGTAATACTGAAATCAACAGTAGATTTATACTTAAGCAGGAATTATTCTGTGATAAAGCTTTTGTTTAAAACTCTTAAAGAATAATTTTCAAAGATAATGCTTTCTAACAGGTCATACTGGATGTTAAGATTTAAGCTGAGATTTAAGAATTTCTAGAAGTTCAAATATGAAACCAAGGAAATCAGAATTTGAATGCCTATTCTGTCTGAATTTTCTAATTTTACGTGCCTACCTAGCTGATGCAGACAAATAGCATCAATGTTCATAAATTATCATACACGAAATAGAAAAAAACTGAAAAAGAACACTTGTCTGTTAATATAATTACATCAAAAGCACTTGTATAGTCATTTCAAAACTGCTACAAAATTAATATAATTCAAAGTTTGTATGTTGTCAAGGACATACACAAATATACAGAGAGCATCACTAATCTGGGACTTTTCAAGATGATGTCCTGACAATTGCTTTGAATCATAAAGCCAAGGAATTTCTTTGGGTTTTCTAACAATGGGGATTGCAGGGTGTTCTTTTTTGACATAGTCAAACCTTTAATGTTTTGTGTTCCTGCATAGACCATTAGCATTGACCTATAATATTGTGATTAATTTCTCTGTAATCAATTTTTCAGAAAAATAGCTAAAGTCAGCGATGACTCAACTTCCGAACATGGTCAGAGATAGGAGTGTAAGCTACGGTTTGTCATTGCACATCAGAAAAGAATCCTGAACCAAAAGCTTAATTTAAATAAATATTAAGATATTAATAATAACTTTATTTAGTGAATTGGATATAAAAGTGATATTTATAGCATTATGTTACATGAGAATTAATATCAGATAGAGATTTAGAAAATGACCAAAACCGAGGCATTGTTGTAAGCATTCTAACAGTTTCAATCATGGTATCGCTTTCGCCTTCACGGTTGTTTCGTCATCCTGGTCAAGG
Source organism: Thereuonema tuberculata (assembly GCA_023159025.1). Lineage (NCBI taxonomy): Eukaryota > Metazoa > Arthropoda > Chilopoda > Scutigeromorpha > Scutigeridae > Thereuonema > Thereuonema tuberculata. Next base: position 203,694,617 of record JAFIDM010009631.1, read on the forward strand.
AAAAGCTTTGAACAGGCAAGCGAAGCAAATCGTATTGAATGTTTATTGCGAACTTATGATTGATAATCCTTCGAATTCCATTCGCTCCATCATGGAACTGATGAGCAGATTTACTGGAGTAAATTTTTCCACAATTTTTGGGATCAGAAAGGAAGCAAATGCAGTGGTCAACTGATGTCCCCTTCCTACGCTCGGCCGACGAATTTGTCCTTGGAAGCAAAGAATAATCAGTTTGTTTTTCAAACATTAGTTTGTATTAATAAAAACCATATAAAAGCAAAGAATTAAAAAATTAAAAAAAAATAAAAAGTCGAATTAACAATTTCTTTTAGACTAACAATTTTTTTTATTATTATTAAATTGAAATAGAAAAAAATAAAGTTTTTTTTTTTTTTTTTTTTTTTTGTACCGACACTGGCCAACGAAGGAACACAGAACTAGCGTCACCTGACAACGTCAGGGGGAGGCTAGGAAATCAGTAAGGGGGATGAGAGAAACATCTCGTCAGAATAATCCTGAGAGGGTAAGTCCTAGGGAGAAACGGACGAAACACACAAACAGAAGAAGAAAGAAACAGCCACGTCCAAGACGGGATTCGAACCCAGGTTCCGACACATCGGCCATGCCGGAACGGCTAAAGCTTATTTTATTATTATTTATTTTTAAAGAGACCAGCTCTAAGGAAATAAAAAATTCAGTATTTAAAACACTATTTTTTAATCTCTGTAAAGTTCATTTGCAGTTCATTACAGTTAAATTTATAATAAAAATGATCATAATTGAGGTTTTAAAAAAATTATTTCCATGCTTATTAAACTATAAAGTTGATACTTCCAATGATCATGAATTTGAATATCAAGTCCTACTAAATATTTACAATGCTACGATTCAGTATTTAGCATTGAAATTAAAAAATATTACAGATCCCAATTATTATGAAAGAAACCATGGGCAATTAAAGGATTAAACCTAAACTGTTGCCTCCCCCACAAGGGATGTGAATCTGTCCATCGCTTAAGAATACTTTCTTCCCATCAGTGATGCAGTCACTTAACACTTATAATGCTTGGAAGTTGTTGTCGCTGACTTTAGAATAGGATAGGTAATAAACAAGAGGTACTGCATGAACTGCACAACACGTTGCTATGGTTGTCTAACAATGAGTGCAGTCATCCCCATCAAGGACCTGTCAATCTCTTACGATATTCCTTCTCAAGATGATATATAAATAAATTTACAATCTTTGTTTGTTTCATTTGTATACATTTTTTTTATGATAAATAAAAAACTAACTTCTATGAAAGTAAATATTTTTCACTTCTCTGAAACACCCCCATGCCATATTTCAAAATCCAGAAAAATCAAAAATCTGAAACATTCTTGGTCCCAAGCATTCCAGATTAGGAATGTTCAACTGTACTTCAAAAGTAAATGTAGTGTTTAAAGATAATTAACAATTTACAAATAAAGGGAAAAAAAAAAAAGCTTAATTTTATATTCTGCTAGAAATATTACAGTGTCTTTAGTGCATCTGGGGACAAATATGTAATATATGTATAGAAAGAATACAATCAATAATGGTACTGCTACAACAGTTCAAATATCTTTGAATCAGTAATACACACCTTTAGATCAGTATTCAACACCATGATTTTTTCAGTAGAAATGAAAAGGTCAACTTCTGTGCTCGGTTGACTTTCACCTTCAGGTGCCTGCAATTACAAAAATTCACTCATATATGCATAATAAATTTAAAATTCAATTTAAAATTATAGCTGCTTAAAGCACCATTAATAACTTTAATCTTTTTTAACAAAAATATTAGTATGAAAATCAAATCAAATTGCATAAAATAATATTCTTTTAGATCATTTGAAATTTACTTTAGTCTTAAACTTATAGTTGGTTAAACATCAAAATGAAAATGATGGAATAGGGAAATTGTCTTCTTTAATATAAAACCTAAACTTTACTTAGAGAAAACTCAGTTTGATTCAAAATTAAAAAAGAAACTTTGATAAGGAATTTTAATGTAATCTCCAATACTTGTTAGAAATCTTTCATGATATAATTTGTAAGCTGCAAACTGTTAATGTAATCTATTGCCTGAGTAAATCATGTTGTTTAACTAATAACTGATCATTGCCATCAAATAAAGAGCCAGGACTAGAAACTGATGTTTGTGAAAGTTTCTCAGAACTGGTGGTAGAAAACATATGCCTTGGGAAATTAAGAGATGCTGAACCCAAAGGGGAACAGGAAGCCATGCTTAATGGTCACAGAAGGAGGCCATTTAATGTCTCCAATATAGTTCCCACACTGAATGAAAACTAGGCCTGAATGTGATGATTACAGGATTAACAGAATCTACACTTCAGTCAAACTTCAAATAAATTGTTTCCAACTAGTGAAAGGATCTAAATGCAGTAAGGTATTTTTAGATAGGTTGGATATTGAAAACAGAGATGAATAGATTCATAATTTTATATACAGATGTTATATGAGTAGCTCTGGAAGATGATAAGCAAAGTGAACAGAAGAGAGTTTATCTGACTACTGGAGGGATAATAAAAGTTCATCGCAGAAACTCTTCATTTTCAGTTTATGAAGTTAGATATTGGTGTGTGTGTGTGGGTGGGTGGGTGGGGGAGTTGAGGTTAAAGAACAACATAAGTAATATTAAGAGGTATTGCAAGAAAACATAAATGAAAATGATTAGTTTAGCCGTCAGTAAGGATAACATTCCAATTATGACTTACAGGTGAACATATGCTCAGAAATGAAAAAAGCATAATTTCAAATGTAAGTAATAGTGACTATGAGTAGGCAACAGAAATAAAAATCCATTAAGACAGAGAATGAAAGATGATATTCGTCAATATCATTAATCATAATTAAAAGTTTCTAATAAAATACAATTTCCCTCTCTCTTTAAAAGCAAGCTTCACAAGGTTAATCTTCAGTTCAAGATAGAAACAGGTGAAGAATTAAAAAACAATATTCTCTTCAAGCCCTTCATTCAATGAGAATGATAGAATTTGGAAATAATAATTATGATGATTTCAAACATAAATGGCAGAATGGAAAGGAAGGTTTTTGATTAATGGGTTAGTAAAGTTGAAACTTATTCATTAATGATAGCCTACGACATTTTAACATATTTCCTATATACTGCATTTGTAAAACAGTAAATTTCAAAGCCTTGCTAGATTAAAGAAAAAGCAACAGCTAACAGTAATGGAGTAAATTTAGAAAAGAGACAATGTAAAGAAAACAAACAAATTTTTGAATGAATAGCAAAAAATAAAGGTTAAAAAAAAATGATACTAAAAACTTAATAATACTAAAAAGCAATATTTTTGCTGTTAACAAGCAAAATTTATTTCTAACTAAAAAGAAAAATAAATAAAAGGAAAAAGAAAGGATTAAGAATTTCAATACTTGATTTTATTTCTTATAAAAAAATTAATACTCCATATCAATATTTAAGAGAATAAACTTACCAATGACTATCAATCAACAATGTAAGCAATAATGAAAAAAAAAATAGCAAACAAAAAGCACATATTAGTATTAGCAAAAGTTAATATTAGTATTATTCCATTTAAAATCAGAAATTGTAATATATTTGTTACTCTGCCATGTTTTAATAAAATGTGCACCTCTTTTAGATCCAACTTAAACACAATATTACAATTGTATACTGTATTTTAATGCAATTAAAATACAATATTACATAATAAATTAATATTAGTATTATTGTAAATAATATATAATTATAAAATTACTGAAGCTATAACATAAAATTCAGAAAAAGAAAAGGATTTGTTAAACAGAATCACAAATATCTAATGTAGTACTACTTATCACCTATGGCACTAGAAATAAATAGAAGAAAAAAAAACTGAAACAAGCAATTTTACTTTTGGATTCACAAATTGTTAACTTGGTAGTATCGGGAACTTCTTGAAGTTTCAGATGCCAAATAGCCTGTCCTTCGCTGTTTAGTACGTGTACATATGTTACTGTCTTCCCAGACTTTCGTTCCTTACTGAAAGCGTACAGATGATTGTCATGGAAATCCAAAGGTAAACTAGTGGCTATTAGCTACAATAAAAGCGATGAATTTAAGCAATTTTACTATTTATTACCCAGACAATGAATTGAAATTCAGAGCCTTATAAAAATCTTCCTCTAAAATGAAGTCAACTTTTGCTTAATAAAACTTTATTTTATCTGAGCACTTTCACTGGAAAATTCTGCAGGTATATAAAATTTCTTCAAACCTAAGAAATACTTAAAATATGCTCCTGAAATGTCTGTCTCACAACTACAACGCTGAGAATTTCAAAATCATATCAGCTTTCAATTTTTTATGACATTACATCTGTCACATTTTTTAGGCTTCATATAGGACGAACAATAGTTTTAATAGAAAGTCAGGCTTTCAAAAGTTCAAGTAAAAGAAAAAAAAAGTACCTTGGTAGTAATATTCAAAACAAAGACATGAAGCTCAGTCACCTAACAACCTTAATAAGGTTAAATTAAAAGAAAAAAGGAAAGCAAAACAACTGAATCTCTTGTATAGAAACTTTTTATTTGTATAGAATTAATAAAATTTTATCAAAATAAAAAAAATTAATTGCAACTTTAAGATTTTATGCCGAACACTATTTTTAATAACTGGTTCCAAAGAAATTCTAATCAATTTAAGACTAATAGGTTCACAAAAAAATAGCTCATGTTAACAAATGCCAGTGATAAATATGTAAATAAGCTAAAAAAATTACAAAGTATTTTATAAAATGAAAATGAATCACATATAATTCAGTTAGTTTTGTTTAATGATAAATATTGCATAAACTTATTTCTATTAAACATGGATTAATTCTTGTTAGTAAAAGCAATTTCTTTACTAAAACCTAAGGTCAATTTATATGCAAACTTAAAACACGAACTAAATTACATGAGGTAAACAAATTGTACATTTACTATAATTTTGTAACATTTTTAGATTTAAGATAGTGTTTGTAGCAGTTATAATTAAATTCTTATACTGAATCTTTTTACTTGAGATAACAACAAAGAACTGATATGTAGTGGCCAACTTAGAAGCTGTCTACTAAGCATTAAGTATTTGTGAAAAATGAAATAGTCTGTCTAAATAACCTCACAGCAAAAATTCTTAAGCATAACAAGAACTGACTTAATAAATTTATGTCTCTATTTCAAATTTTAATTTGAAAAATCAAGATCAATAGCACATACAGTCAGCAATTTCTTAAATTTGTTCTGCTTTATCATTTATTATAAAAGTTTAATCTTTTGAACTCTCAAATTACAAAACATAAAAACCAGCAATAATCAATATTTATTTATTTATCTTCTAATATCATTAATTCAAAATATTTGACTTAGTTTAAAGCAAATTCTATGAGACTTCAGAGAACATTCCAGAAATGGGAGGAATAAGCCCAAAGGACTACAGAGAAAGAACCATTTTCCACATATTTACTGTAAAACTGAAGAAGCTTAGCCATAAAGAAAACATTAGCAACTCAGAGAGGACACTACAAATATATAGCAATAAGAACACTTTCCAAAGAGGCATTATAAGATAATCAATGCCGAAAAAAAGTTGAAGAAATTACAAGCAAATATTTCTTTACCTTTCCAGTTTTCAAGCCATAGACCGATACTGAAAAGCATCTATCTTGTTTCTGGCAGGAAAATTGTGCATTGAACAAGTTGGAATTAATCGTAGTTATATTAAGAGAAAATAAACATTTGTCTGTAATTATAGATAAGCCAAAATTGTCATATCCACAGCTAAGAAACACAAAATTGGATACAGTACATTGAAATTATCAAAAGATAATGAAAATACAAGACGAAGAAAGAAAAAAAAGTTAAAAACCTAAGAACTACTTTTTTGTGGTAATTTCTGAATAACTGGGGATCAATTTTTATTGCTTATAATATCGAAACATAAATAAAATAACCTTTTCTTCATAGTAAGCATGAACTGGAACATTGAATCAAGTTCCTTGGGTTCATCGCTAAACCTTTTATCTTCACGATCAACACATATGATTTTGAGTTTTCTTAGGATATTGGGTTTCTTAAGATCCTTCAAATCAATGATAACAGTACAACCAAGGTTCAAGCATTAATTTCAAAATTTAAGGAATTCCAGTCACATATGTGGTATATTGATAATAATGAGTTTAAGACTCTTTCCTTTTTTTTAAAAAAAAAAGGCAGCAGGGAATAAGATATAAAGAACTAACTTCAACTGTTATAATATGCTTTTTAAAACTTTAAAAATCCCTAGAAAAGGAATGGGAAACTTATTACATTAGGAACAGCAACACTACATTGCAAATACCTATTGTATCATTATTTAGCAATCATACAGCTTAGAAAAAGAACTTTAATGTTTAAGAAATTAAAACATAGACAAGATTTAATTTCATTTGAGGAAAAAAATATATTATAAGTAAGCTGCTTGCTTATTAATGCTCTAGCAATATCCTTATGCCTGAGTTAAGTTTTGAGAGTCCTTATGGGAAGATAAGCAGTGCAAATCAGCTGTTTTATTAGCTTCGAGAGCTGATGATCCAATGCTAAGTGAATCCTCTAGTAGATGATAAACAAAAATCACATTAGCACCAGAGATTTTCTAGCATACAAATCAATTTCTAGCTCTTTAAAAGGCTTTATTATTATTATTATTATTATTATTTATTTCTTCATTTTCCTATCTGATCACGAATGGCTAAAATAGTGACTGTAAATGACTGCAAGATGGATTATTTTTTTAATCCAATGTAAAATGTCAGAATACTACAGCACTGGATCTATTATTTCACAAAGAGATTGCAAACATTTGCATCTCGCTTAAGTACAAACCAAATGGAGTACTTAATTGTAAATTTACAGTATTTAAATGTTTCGTTATAAGTTTATGATGAATATGAATTTCAAATTATTGTTTTTTTATAATTACGTAATGAAATTTTGCATCTGTTTGTTACCAGCAAATATCGCAGGAAATTTTAGAACAGTTGAAGTAGGGATGTGTAAAGTAATTTGTCTTCAAACAAAAAGCAAAATAATCTGTAAATCTGTTAGTTAATATTGAGATTTACAATGCCAGTATATAAGAATGATTACTGTTAATTTCACATATTTCTTAACATATCTAAAGGATCATTATGCCACAAATTTCAAATTTTATAGTAGTAATGAAAAATTAAGTCTGTATAATGTGCAAAACAATGATGCTTTGAATATAACACAAATCCATACACAGTAACAAAACTGCATGTATACATTCCTGAGAGGATTTTATTAGATTTACAAGAAAACATATTTGGACATCTCAACATTTAGGAATGTCTTCATTCTCGTAATTTTGACTTTGTATTAGATGAATGAATGCCATTAAGCTGCAGAAGCATGACTTCATTTTTAATGTTTTTATTATTTCCCTTAGGAATTCTGAGTCTCTCTTTAAATAATAATGTAATAAAAAAACAACAGAAAAATCTTATATAGTGATACAGATTTTGTCTATATATCAGGTTACTGCAGATGAAATGTCGGTTTTGCAACCTCTACACAGTTGGCACATATTTTGAGGGATTAAAACATCGCCAGATGGTGCTTTGTGATATGCAACTTTAAAGCGACAAACATGCTGCGTATAAGGCATGTGGTTCGAGGAATCAGGTCTAAGAGGAGTGGAATCAATGGAAGTTCATGATGGATCTGAGTCAACTTTGTTTCATTTTTCTATCGGAGTTTAAACTGGATCACTGTGCAGCAGAGGCAGCTCATAATATCAATACAGCATTTGGGAAAGGCACAGTAAATTAATGCATGGCACAACTCGGCGGTGGATCTCAAGGAGTTATCAATGATACAAAACTGAAGGACTTGATTGAATTTGACATTAGTCAAACAGTTTAAGTACTTGCTGAGAAACTGGGAGTACACAATGAAACAGTTTGCCAACATTTGAGGGTTATAGGCAAAGTGAAGAAGACAGCTAATGGGTCCCATGAGTTGACAGAAAAGCACAAAACATAATGATTGGATGTCTGCTTTTCTCTGCTGATTCACAACTAAACGAATGATATTTTGAAGTGCATTGAAACATGTAATAAGAAATGTATAATTTATGACAATTGGTGCAATGACTCGACCAAGATGAGATCCTGAAATACACCCCAAAACTGATATGCCATCCTAGGAAGACCGTTAGTGTTGTGTTGCAGATCTGATTCCCTTTTCCTTCTTGCCACCAGGTCAAACAATAACGGTGGGCAGGTATTGTCACAAACTTGACATTATGCATGGAAAATTGTCAACCAAAACAACAGGCATTAGTCAACTGTCATAGGCCCACAGTTTTTCACAATAATGCGAGATCCCAAGTTACATGCACAACGATCCAGAAGTTGAGATCCAGTTGAGTTATGAAACCTTCCTTATCTTCTTATTTATCAGATCTGTACCCTCTGGATTATCACTTCTTTAAGCACTTGACCACCTTTCTAATGGGTAGAATGCTACCCAATTACACATCAGCTGAAATCACATTCCAAAAGCCTCCCATGGCTCGAGTTTTTTCATGACGGCATACAGAAACTTGTATCTCATTCGTTAAAGTGTATTGCTGCTGGAAGTGATTATTTTAATTAATAAATTTAAATTTTGATAAATAAACTTAAATTTCATTGTGGGTGTTTGAAGTTTCCATCCATTTTCAACATTTCATATCTGCAAGAACATGATAGTTGCCAAACTATCCATAAAATGATTTCTCTTCCACCTATCAAAAATGGTACACATGGTTATTTGAAATTTTTAACATAACCACGTAATCACCAACTCCTTACTAGTATCTATCAGATCTGATATAAAAATGTTACTTATTAATTTTTTACACTAATGCACTAATTTTAGTTATTGAAACTAACATTAAATTACATTTAGCTTCCTTTTGATGTATTTTTTTTCAAAGTACTACCTTGATTCGGCTGACAGCCTCTTCTGCTTGCATCATACGTGTGGCTTTAGTTGGCTGTCCTTCACAAACCAATTGTGTGGATCCTAAGTAGCGAGCTCGAAAAAGAACTCCTTCAATCAATACTGCAGGTTCATGAATTAAAACTGTTAAAAGACAGATTATTAAGATCAGTTTTGTTTTGTTTTTCATTATTATTATTCTTTTTATAATTCATAAAATTTCAAATTTCTTTAATTTTTATAAAGTACACCAACATGCACTAAAACCAACGATAACAGATAAGTACAACATTACATTACACTTAGATTACATTAGTAGATTTACAACATTACACTAACAATAATTCAAATAATTTGGATGCATCCTTAACAAACATTCAGAAATGTATGTTATATTTTACACAGATTTAACAAAAGAAGATACTACTATAAGGAATTGCTACTGAGACAAAGTAATATAAAATTACCAATTCCCATATCCCTTTATTATGAATTATTCAGGAATTATATACAGTACCTATTTTATACAGCAGTTAGAAAGTAATGTAATACTAATTCAAAACTGAAACTTGCAAATTAAAAATGCTGCACATAAGTCAGTTACTGATACTTCAAATAATGCTTATAAAATAGACCATATATCAGTAAACCAAGACATGTCAATAATGAAGTTTTCTAAATTAAATAAATATACAAATGTGAAAATGTCCTATTTTTAATATTTAATTAATATTAACTTAAAATGATTTATAGTCATGTAAGTGATGAACAGAACTTGTAAATAATGCAAGAAAGGACCTATGATGCTATACTGTGTATTAAAAAAAAAAAAAGAGATGTTCTGGAGAAAAACCAAGATAAAAAAGAAAGATAAGCAGAAACAACTATCTTGAGAGTTCTACTTTTCTAATCGGTGAACGAATCAGAAACTATGCTGAATTTTAATTGAAATAGCAACTGGAAGGTTACCAAAAAAAAATTCCTAAGAATGAATTTCTTTGTGTTATGATAAATTCTTCGAATCACCATTAAAAAGGTAAATGAAAAGTTATATGACAAGAATTGATTTGATGCCTAGTATGGAAGCAATTACAATAATGCTCTTCAAAAAAATTACAAAAGCTTTTTCTTTGTCACAATTATCCTAAAAAATTTTTATTGATCAGGGTAAAAAATCCAGGATTATAATACATTTTAAATTAAGTTAACTGAGAATATGCATTACAATATGCAGAACAAAAAAAAATCTTTACATCTATTTTTAGCCTACTTTTCTAGTAAGGTTCCTCATATTACTCAGTCTGTGTGTGTCTCCCTCCCCCAATAATTTTTGAGCAGCTGGATAGATCATCTTGAAACTCAGTATGTATCTTTAAGAATTAGAGACGATCTATCTTTTACACTTAAAATCTTTTCCAAGTGAGTTTTGTTAAATTAGCATGAAAACGTGACAAAAATTTCCAAAGATCTAAACCCCTGTTTCCCAACGTGGGGCGCACGCCCCACAGGGGGGCAATTTGATTGTTGAGGGGGGGGGGCAATTCAAAAATGGAGCAATGTTTTTTTTGTTTTGTTTTGGTTGTGAAAGTAAAAAAATGTTGGTAATTTTTTTTTTTTTTTGTTACTGAAAGTTATACCTAATTTGGTGGGGCATAGCATACTTTAGATACTTTACGTGGGGCACAGCACAAAAAAGGTTGGGAAACATTCTAAACAAAGGAATCTAAACAATGAATTTCTATCCTAATTCTGTTAATATTTCATTGTCTTAAATAAAATGTAATATTTTAATGATTATTATTTAGCATGTAGTTTGATTATGATAAAGTTAATCTGACTTCAACAACTTAAATAATGCTGATTTAATTATTTTTTTTCTTCGGAAAAATGGGGGGAAAAAAAAAACTGTTTTAATTACACAAACTGATATTATAATTTGAAAATAAATATATACATTGTAAAATGTTTTTAAAACAAAAAACAAAACAAAAAAAAAAATCTTTAAGAAATAACATTTTAAGAAGACTAGGCTTTAAGTTCTTTCAAAGTTTTGTTTTATTTATGTATATTCTTTGTATTTTTAAAGAATCTAAAACTATTTTCTACTCAAGACTAGTGCCAAAAATCATGTTGTACTTTTTATAAATTTGCAGCTGTGTGTGGTTGTACAAACAATGATTAAAGATAACACTTATTTACAATATACAAGTAGAAATTTGTTGTTTGCTTTTTGTAACCCAAAGATCAGAATGCCACTGATAACGATGAAATGGTAGAATGACATGGCTAAAACTGTATTTCATCAAAAAGAGGGCAAACAATTTGCTCATGGTACCCTACTTTGAATGATAATTTTATATTTGTCAACTATGCCATCCCATGATTCAGGCAACAATGTATTAAAGCTATTACAGATTGGTGTATCTAAGCTCCATGATATCACAAATATCAAGAGTATCATCTTTCATTTGGGATAGTAGCAACATTTTATTAATGCAAACAGCTGAGGATCTGAATATAACAATTCATTAATAACCACATTACCAGTAGTAGAACTCTATAGGAAGAAATAAAAACTGACAGCATATTGGGAGAGGAGCTTCAGTAAGCTAGGTGATTATATAAAAAGAACCCAAGAACAATACTACAATACGAATAAAACTGAAGTAGGCTATTCTGCATTTTTTTTTTTTTTTTGGTAAATGAAAAAATAGATATAAAAATGTTTCAATCTGCCTTTTTATTTCATCTCACATCTAACAACAATTTTACTTTATCAGTATCACTGCAGACTTAGCTAAAAAAAAAATTCAGTTTTCAAGTTTTATGAATTTTTTTTCTAGAAGAAAGTTATTCAGAAAAATGTGTAAAGTTAAGATTAACACATATTTCAGCAGTAAATGTTTCTTGAAAAATAAAAAAAAAAATGGCCCAGAAAGGAAGTTAAAATTATCAGAGATGCAAGAATTGAACTGATACTCTTAGGTTGATTGGTTTGGAACAAGATCAACAATGGATGTAATGCAAAGATATTTAATTGATTATAATACAATCCTTATTCTCCTTTGAAATCATCAAATAATCTATTTATGAGGACTTAAATGAGATTGTGACCACATTTGGTGAAGAATTTTCAATGAGGAATATGTAGCCAATTCAGATGATAACGAAACAGATTCTGAGATTATCATCAAAGATTGAACCGATGGGCAGAATAACAGATAAGGTATTTCATGTTTGTCAAAAAGAAGGATGTGAAATGCTAAGTATGTATGGCTCATCAAACTGGCTATCTTAGATCTGCAAAAGATAAAAAGTTTTGCATCTAAGAAGTGAGGGAAGGAAAACTAAAATTCTCTATGCCAGTCTAGAAACACTGTAAACAATCTGTTTTATTATGTAGTCATTCAGTCTAATCATAGAGTTTTCATTAAATTAGTAGATTCTAACAGTAACATGTGAAGAATATTAAATGAACAGGAAAATATTTATCAAACGGAGATAAAGATGACTATACTTATTTACAATATTAAAACCATCACTGGACAGTAGCCTCAGCAGAGAGGAGTTTCAGATTCATGTGAAAATCCATAAATTTCATCAGTAACCATATAATGAAGGAGAGATGCACAAAATGTTTGTATGAATCCAATCTGGAAGATAAACTAAATCTGAAGTTGCCATAACAGTTCAAATGATGGTATGGTTAGATCAGTCAACAAAACACTAATTTTATTCATTAATGATGTCAAAAAGAGTCAAATACAGAGCTGTGATGATGCCCAACAGAAAGGGCTGAGGATTACAAAATTAAATAAAAGATTTTCTTTACTGAGTAAAGGATGATAGCCTAAAAACAATTGAGTCTGAGGAATATGAAGGATAATCTCTCTCATTCTCTTAATGCAAAATGATTCAATTTCAAGAGCTGAAGTTGTTAACTCATTGCTGGATAAAGTGAATGCTACTATTCAGAATCGCATTATTGAAAAAAGATGAGATAATAGAAGTTTGTTTGGGTTTCACAGCACAATGCAGAATGAAATGGTAATTAATCAAATTACATTCCTAATCTTGAACATAATTAAACTAGATACAGGTAAGCATATCTGAATAGCTGGTTGAACCGTAAATTAAAATTGACAAAATGGCAGCTGTGGCCAACAGGTACATAATAAAAAAATAAGCTTTAGATAGCTTAAGAGCAGCTACGAAAACATATTTACTTATAGCCAGCAATTAGGCTATAGACAATTGATCAGAATAAAAAAAAAATAATTACAATTAATTTCAGCTACTGAAAACAACCCAGTTTACAGCATGAAGCATTCACCCCACCCCCCAAGAAAGCAAAATGTAGCAGGGATATTAATGTTTTCTTCATCAAATATAAGAACTTTTCATAAATAACTTAATAATTTATACAAAAAAAATTTATAGCAAAAAATCCTTTTCCGATATTTTTAATTAATTTTTTTTTATCAAGAGCTTGCAATCTCCAGGATCTTAAATTAGATCCATCAAGATAGTATTACACACAAAAAAATAAACCCAGATGGTTACAATTAACCCAGTGTTTTATGTAAAAATGATCTACTTAACTAAGAATAATCTAAAAAGTTATCCAAATAAAATATTGGAATGAGATTTGATAACAAGGAAAGGCACACCCTGTACATCACGAAAATCAACGCCCTTTTGTAAGATCAAAGTACATATAGAGTATTTCAAAAGTATATATAGGTTGAGGGGCCAACATTCAACTGTTATCGAGTATTCGCTTCTTAAAATCCTGTTCAATTTCAAAGTTAGTGTTCGTGTGGCAAAATGCATAAGTAATCAGACTGGAGATCCATGGAGAGTCTGCTCAATTCTGAGGGGATAAGTGGTTTTTTTTTTATTTATTTATTTCTTACTTTTTTTCCCCTTTGCTTCCCCCCTCTTTTTTTTCTTTTTTCCTTAAGATATAGGTCCCCCCCCCCATTATATTTTGAATATTAGGTAGGAAATTAATATACAGTTAGAAGTATATTAAAATATTAAAAATAAGATATATATACAAATATGCAACTTAACTTTTTTTTTCTTGTACTAATATGCTTTTCTCCTGATGTTTCGTTAATATTATGAATACTTGAACTATTAAAATTTATAGATAAACGCTCTAAGACTGATTTAAATACCTATGTCCCCATGTTTTTAATTAGTTTTTAGTAATTCTTTTCTGGAACTTTTTTCCCCATTTTCGTATGGGTGTTCATATTATTATGTCCACTCCCTGTACTATTAAATTGTAAGTGAACACTTTTAGAATTCTTATCCATCAAATTTAATAGTTCAAGTATTAATAATATTAACAAAACATCAAGAGAAAAGCACATTAGTATAGGAAAGAAAAAAGACAAGATTAAAAAAAAAAAAAAGAAATATTTAGTTAAGTTGCATATTTATGTCTTATTTTTAATAAATTAAAATTCTTCTATTAATAAATAAGTTAAGGAGAAATAAATTATTTATTTATTTATTTATAATCTTATATTACATTTTTACCATGACATAAATGAATATTGGGTAGGAAAAAAAAAGTAAAACGTATACTACCTTAAAGATAGAAGAAAAAAAGGAAAGCAAAGAGAAAAAAGAAAAAACAAACAAAAAAAAAGGGGGAAAAAAAAAAAAAAAAAACCACTTGTTGCCCCTCAACCTATATATATATTTTTGAAGTACGCCATGTATACTTTCAGCTTACAAAAGGGCATTGATTTTCATGTACAGGGTGTGCCCTCTCCTTGTAAGCTAAATATTTTCCAAAATACGAATCACATGTCATAGATGACCACTGGATGTGTCTGATCATTTTAAAATACATTCAATAACAAATAAATTATGACAAGCACAAGAAATAATTAAGGGATATTGCAATTCAGCAGTTTGCTGCAATGAGCTGATACATTAAAATAATTAAAATATGAGACCAATTTAACTACAATATTTGCCAACATAGGTGAAAACACCTCTGCAATAATAAAAAAGCATCATGGTTGCAAACCACTCAGAAATAACAGCTAAACATTTCTAGTGCTCTTAACAGACAGTCTGATAGTTTGATGCAGCATATACTAGATACTGCTGCTGTAACTTTTCAGAAGATAGATGGTTACCAATGTGATTCAGAAGACCACATTAATCACAACAAACTTTGCCAGGGAAAATATATTACTGTCAAATGTCTTGAAGCAACTAGTAAAAATCCTAATACCACCCACTATAATTGGTCACTGCAAGGCTAAATGCATTTATGTTGGGAAAAGTTCAATGAAAGATTTCATAAGTCTCTAACTCAGTGCCATGCAGCAATGTTGAATATGTTGTCAGAAGAGATACCTCCAACAATTGTGCTTCAATTTTCTGGTTATAAAATCCATCCAGTTTGTTTTAATCATGCCTTTAATATCGCTCCGTAATGATTGATCTATAAATGCCAGTTAATTTTCTATAGCTTTTGAGTGGTGCAATTTCTCCATTAAGAAAAATATTATTATTTCAGTTTCTGACTTTAATGCATTTTATTCATTTATGCCATTTAAATCCATAACTAAATATGTTTATTTAAGAAATCCTTTTCATTTTAGAAACATCAATGTTCAACAATTTTAGCTAAAAAGCAATATTCTATTCACCTTGTCTAACATAATATCAAAATAAATAATAGTGAATACATTAATAAAAATGAAATAAATAAAGAAATTTTCTTTTATATAATATACCTAAATCATTATTTTTTTTTTTTTATGCCATCTATTTTAAAAAAAAAAAATACCTTAAATGTTTACATTTGTCATTTTCTTGCAACTGGCTTAGTACAATGAACAGAGCATTATGAATTTTAGTTTTACATTTCATTCATTTTTTAAAGAAAAAAGTATTTATAAATTAGCTGATGAGTTGTACATTCAAAATGATTGCCTTTACAGAAACTTAAAGCAGCTGCTTACATTCACTATTGGAAAGAAGATTGGCTAGAATTAATAGAAGACATTATTGTTAGCAATATTTAAT
Source organism: Thereuonema tuberculata (assembly GCA_023159025.1). Classification (NCBI taxonomy): domain Eukaryota; kingdom Metazoa; phylum Arthropoda; class Chilopoda; order Scutigeromorpha; family Scutigeridae; genus Thereuonema; species Thereuonema tuberculata. The sequence goes on from JAFIDM010009631.1 coordinate 203,710,712, forward strand.
ATCAGCTGTAACTAGATGCTTCTCATTGGAACTTTAACTACAGTGCAAGCAGTTAGTACTTAGTTTTCAGAATCCAAAGACCATATAAAGGTGAGGAATAAGTCAGTATTGTAAAATCGACATAACAGAACCCAAAAATTAATTCAGCATTCACAAATTGCATGCTCAGTATAAAAACAAAAAGTCACTAATTGACATGCAGTCTACCACAACATAAGGAAGACACACACTCATGCTGCAAAGACTATTTTTATGTCTGCAAATTTGATAACCATGCCCAAAAAACTAGAACTCACCCAACCAACACCCAGAGATGAATAGCAGCAGCAATCATCATGGCATACAAAGGAGAGAAAAAAGAGAGAACTGTTAATTCTGTTCAACCTTCATTTCTTTTCTCTAATTATTTAATCACTAACATTTTTATAGCCCCTTAACTGAATAAAAGTTCTTTTTTTTATTTATACATATTTCAAAAACTCTTCTATTGGAAAACATAAGAAATCACTAAAATCCGATTCCTTCTGAACACAAGAAATCCTCTTAAAAATCAAGTTAATCAAAGAGAAGGAACATAAATGGACAAAATTTTATTACATATATAAAATAATACATATAAAGAAACTAAACGATTTTATAAATAATTAGTACCTAGTACATAGCCACAGAACCTAGAAAGGTAAAAACTGAGAAATGACAATCATCATTCTACATAACTTGATATAAAAGATAATGTCTTATTCTAATATGTAATAATTATATTAACTTACAAAATATTCATACAAATGTATTAATAATGAGTCGTATGAATTGGTTTTGTTATATGATTGATGTTTGTTATTACACACAATCTTTAATGTAAACTTCTATTTAATATTTACTTCGATACTTTTCATTAGTTTTGAAGCAAAATCTATAATAATAATTATTGTTGAGCTTTTAATCAAATAAATATTTCAAGGATTGGCATCATAAAAAGAAAACAATAGAAATTCTTTTAAAAAAAGTTGGCTTTAGCTTTTTTCGGATATACAAAGATAAATACTAAAGAAATTAACGCTCCACTCACCTTCTTTGGGCCTCCCCTTCTTTTTATGTGATTCTTTCTCCTGATATTAAAAAAGGATAATTATTAAATAGCAACATTTTGAAATATAATTTACACTTGCATAATCCCTCTGTAATTGTATGGGGCAAATTTCGAAATTTCACCTCTATAGCTCTCATTTCCTTTCTAAGGTTGTCAGAAGAGTTCTTAATTTATCAACTGAAGAGCCTAGGATCAGCAATGTTTTGTTCTTTGGCTCCAACATCTTATCTTAAATTATGACTTAAGATTGATTAATTGAAATTTTCTAAAGTACCACCACTGTCAATTTATAGATTTTAGAGGCAAGCATTAATGGGAATAAATCTTTGGAGGGGGGGGGGGAGCCATAATATAATGCTCTATATTTAAGCAATGTTTTTGTTCATACACTGTTATCTGAAGTAAATTAATCGTTTAAAAAAGATTGAGAAATTAATAAACACACAACCAATATTATCTCAATGCAACAATAATTTTAACAAAGTCAAATTACAACAACAATCAGAAATTATGATGAAATTAATCTAATAAAACTTTTGTTGCTATAGTATATATTTTTTTAAATTTAATCTAATTTGAATTAATATTCCCTTAAGTTCTATGCATAATTCACAAGAATATTTGAAACTGAAAATTACTATGATACAAACAAAATCTCCTTACATATCATCTAATGGATGCTTTGTATATCAAATTCCTGGTCTAAACTCAAAATCTCTTAAGTTCATTTTACGAAAAGCATATTTGTTGTGAGATTCTTACCTGGCAGTAGAGATTCACTTCATCTTGGGATGAAGTGAAGAACTAGCTGTAAACGAAATCTCAGAGAAACTATAATTTTATTTAACTGAAATTTACATCTTTTTTAACTCTTCCATATACCACTGCGATTTTCATACCTGCAAATGGACTAGAAGCCATATTAATATCAATATTAGGAAGATATGAAAAGACAGCCATTTGGTGTAGAAAATGTCCTGAGTCAACTGCTGAATAGAAGAGCAGGATACTGAAATTGGAGAGGAAAGTGCCCCTCTCTCTATCTCTTTCTTAGAAACAAGAAATGATACATGAAAGATATGACAATAAAGGTAATCCACATGTTGATATATAAAAGAATCAAAACATCCAAACTTGAAGCAGATGAATAAGATGATCAATGAATTGGTAAAGAAGTTAAAGCAGGAACAGATAGAAGATCAGGCAGCAAAAAGACTAACAGGAAAAAAAAAAAAAAAAAGCAAAGACAATAACTAAATAATGAAAGAAGCAAACTTAATATATGAAAGGCAACAAAAAAAGATTATTCCAATTGAAAAAAAAAAAAGTCATCTTGAAATGTTTGTACCAAACATTAAAGATTGGATAAAAATTATAAGAATGAAATTCCCATTCTTTGGAGAAAATGCAAGGGACTGCAGATATTACAAATCAAATTAACAAACTTTTAATTATTTGTATTTTTATTTATCTATCGAATATCAAAGGAAATAATCATAATTTTCAAATTAAATAAGTGAGCTGAAAACCAGGCATTTTAACAAATTTAAGCAACCAGACAAACAAATAAGCAAGCAAACAAATAAATAAATAAATAAATACAAGTGGTTAGTCCTGATGAAAGAAATAACTAAAAAAACTTTAAGAAAAAAACTGCAATAACTGCAGAAATTACTGCAATAGTCATCTGCAAAATAAAATGCGAGTTCTCAACTAAATAAATATGTTCAATGGAGCATCAAGTCTAGCATTATTAAAAGGCAACCTAGTCTAATCCAAGGCTCAGACATGGAAAGAGAAGCTAATGAGATGAAATTTTTGTAATTATGTGGTCCCTCTCTGTAATAGTGGGATTAGGTAAGTGTATGTGAAATAATCATGAGAACTAATACAGGATATTAAATCAAAATTGATTCAACAGCAATAATATAAACTGTATACAAAAACACAACAATAAAATATAATTATGTGAAAAGAAAAACATATCTTACAAAGACTTGAAGAATGTAATGTAATGCAATGCTGAATGTTATGCTAATATCTGATTATAATATGCTATAGCTAACTATCTTAAAAATAATTCTAAGATTTTGGGCAAAGCTGCAATTTTTTGACTATATGTCAGGCCATAGTCACAAAGCAGTTTAAAGCATAAACAACTTTTTTGTTTATTAATTATTTGTTCATAATAACCATTACAAATGGAGACTTTTTTTTAAAATTAAGTCTGAAAAATAATTTTACTTAAATGCCTACCCACTCCCCTTATTGGCTTTGTGAATAAGGGCTCTTTCCACAGCATTTTCCATAATAGCTGTCGATGTTTTTGTCTGCAACCCTAGAATTCCTGCATGGATGTTGTCCTTGAGCTGTTGGTTTGTCTAGAGCTTATTGACTTACACTCTCTCTTTCAGGTAACCCCAAAGAAAATAGTCAGGTGCTATGAAATCTGGCTTATGTGTTGGCTAATTAATTTGTGAATTTTGCAAAATTACTCTCCAAAAATATGCCTCACAGCACCACTGATTCAAGTTGAGTGGGCACTAACTCCATCCTATTGAAACAATATCTCATACCTGTCCTCCACTGAAGATAATTTTTTCCCTCTAATCATGGCTCAATTATCAGCCAGTGACTAATGCTGACCTGCATTTCAGAGAAGAAAGGTCACATGACTTTCTGATGTAACAGCATAGTGACAGTGCGCATTATGCTTGTAAATAAACCTTGGATTCTTGATAGCCCAAAAACCTGCAGTTCTGTTTCTTTACAAAGCCATTAAGGTGAAAATGGGCATCATCATCATCAGACGGTGAACAAAGTTGTTTTCTTCTCCGGCATCAACACTTGAATAAGGACTACAAAATATAGATGTTGCCAATAATCTATTGGCTTCAATTCTTGCACCAATAGATACTTCTTATACAGGGTAACATGCAAATCCCTCCTCAAAACATGCAGTAATATTCTAGACAACCCCAGCTGGCCAGAATGACAAGTGTCAATGTTCCTGCATTTTATTGAATACTCATCTGCACATGTTCAATATTTTCCTCCATGTGAACTGAATATGGTCTCCCAGATCGTGGTAAGTCACTTACCTAACCCTATTGCTAGAAATGTCCAGTCAAGCAATGAATCATCGATTCCAAAGGTGAAAATACACTGAAGTGGCAGCAGTAAACTCTGTGTGAGATAACTGAGTTCTTGAATTTTGAAAATAAAATTCTATGATTTTCTATTGTTGTTCAAGTTGTGAATTTCACCATGATTAATTTCCAAACTGCTGCTTTTATAAAATCTCATTCAAAATTAAAAAACATTAACAAAAATGTTATTAATTTTTAAAACCCCTTTTTGACTACTGGCAGATCCTAAAAATATGCTATACTGAATCCTGTTTCTTTTTATCTGTGACATTTCTGAAAGGGAGTTTATAATATAAATATATTTGCTTGATATTTTAATTGAGGGGAAGCCTCATTGCTGATTAAACTATAAAAATGGAGAAGAGGGGAAAAAAAAAGACAATTAAAAAATTTATCTTTGTAACTATTAACCATAAATACAATTATCTCAAGTAATATTACAAAGCAAAAGAAAAATATTGGTATTAATTATGGAATAAGTTATACAAAGATTAAGTTTCTTCAAGGTATTTTTTTTTTACTAAGCAATTCAATTAAATAAAAAACCTGTATAAAGTATACTGTCACGAAATTTATTTCAATCTTTATATCTCCAATCATTTTAATTAAAAAGCCTTGCAAAAGAAATCAGATTAAAATATGTCACTGCTCTAAATAGACAGAAAGCTGCATCATTCTTAGGTAAGATACTCCTCCTCTCAGGATTAGGTTCACCTACAAACCTAGTCTTTTTCAAAAACATCAACAAATTTCATGTATCTAGCCATTGTAGCTCTTAAATTGAACTGACCACCACTACATTAGACATGATCACTGTAAAAATAAATAAAAATCCAGCTTTTTGTGAAAAATTTTGATTTTCATATCAGTTAAAAGTGGCTATCAAAAAAAAAAAAAAAAAAAAAAAAATTTTTAAGTTTTTACCCCCCCCCCCCCCCTTTCCACTAATTTGTAAACCATTGGAAGAGAATTAAATAAAAGAAAACCTCTCACCTTAACCTCTGAATTTAGATAAGAGATTCTTCTTGATATTTTAATTTGATGTTGCTGTTTAATGAAATATTAAGTCACAGAAATAAGTTAACAGGAGATAAGAATAATTTTAAAACTGCCAGCTTCAGAAAATTCATTTTTAACCATATGATTTATCTGCATATGAGGTAATCTAAAAGATGCTGAACATTTTAACTTTGAAGTAAAATAATATGTACAACATCAAGCTAAGAATTATCAAATTGTATATATCTCGTAGAGAAGTTAAATAAAGGTAATTTATTTTGTGCATATCAATGAGTTCAAGTCACAGCTCTTTATTTAAACATTGGAAATATTAAATTAAAAAAAAATAAAAAATAAGTAATTTTGGTCAGTTAATCACTTTTGGATATTGAATCCTAGTTTGTCCACTAGGCTCAGGAAGTTACAGGGAAACAGAATAACTATGTCTAGACATAGAGAAATCATGTTGGACCTAATTCAAATATTCCATTTTAAAATATTAAAAAAACAACAACTCACAGACAAGAAATTATATAAGAAAAATGAACAATAATAGCAAAGTCTTCAGGGTACTCAATTCACAAAAGCTGAAAAACAAATGCTTTTTAATAAATCTAAACAGCACAAAAAAGAAAAGAAAAGAAAAATCAATTAGAATGCAAGAACACAATCAAACAGATGCTACTAAGAGAAACATCAATGGATCATGGACTTTGAAGTCCCAACAAACAGCTATTGTAGGAGTTATCAACAAACAGTGATACAATTAATCTGATTTTGGGTGTTCATTTTTATCTAGCTTTGACTATATTACTTAAAAAAAAAAGTCAGTTTCCTTACTCATAAAAACATATTTTACTTAGGGTTACCATATATTCTGGTGACTAGAAAAGGGGATACCAAAGATAGCTGATGATCTAAAATCTGTGCAGTAACTATCTGATGCATAACGAAAGGATTCAGATTTACTGCCTACGCTTACAAAGTAATTTGCCAATTGTTGTTAAGAGCTCTCTCCTCGAATTGCTCTCTTGTGCTTCACAGTTTCTACTTGAGCTTTTAAATCAGCAATACCTTTGTTTGCCAAAGAAACAAAAGTTCCAGGTTTACACACAGAACATTCGGCTTTCCAATCGTCTCATCCATTTTTAAAACACTGAAATTTGGTAATTAGTTCTTCATTGAATTTACATTTTCGTTTCGGCATGGTTTCTTTATAACAATATTTGATTTTGCAATAAAAGTAAGAAGTAACTCTTAACAACACATATACAGTTATCGAACAAACAGAAAATGTATCTATGGTTTATAATAAACTTGATTTCATTTGTCCTCGTGTAAGCTCATATTTCATTTATCTACATATGGGGTATTACTGTGCTGCATACGCAACATTTCAATTTTCCCCTTTCCAGTAGACATCAGTTGTAATTTTAATAAAACAGCGGAAAGTAAAAACCTGCACATTTTTGCATATTTTAAAAACCCAGCTGGACAGAAATTTAAGGCCTCAAAAAGAGGATTTTTGGTAACCCTATCTTACTTTCATTAATAATACAAATTTGCATTAGGAATTAAAGAAACTTTAATTTAAGCAATATATCTGTTATCATGTATAGATATACATTTTAAATATCAAGAAGCTCAGTTCATTTTTCATCATTTATAATATCATCATGATGAATTTGACTAAACAGATCTATCATATTTTTTCTATTTTAAAAGAATAAGTAAGCAAATAAAGAACAAGTATGATTTTTCTGGAGGCAGTTTCAAAATTATTACTATCAAACCGATGTTTATTTTTTTTTTTTTAATTTTTACAAAGTACATGGAATTCTGATATAATTTTCTTTCTCTTTTTACCAAACAATCAACAATTGATGATAAAAATAACTTTTGAACATTAGCCCTATGGCTCCAATAGCTAAACGGGAGTCCCTGGAAAAGATGAATGCAGAATAAACATGCTAAGCAATAATTCACTATGTCTAAACATAAGCAAAAAAAATTAGACTATGTGGAACTAACCTAATTGTTACACAGGAACAACAGTAATCCAAATAAATGTGACAGCAGAATTACCATATTTTAATAATTATTTGCAAATAAAAAATGTATGAAATGAGATTTAAATTTGCTAACAAACTGCAAATTTATACAACAAAAAAATGCAGAACAGAACTATAAAGTTTTCATACTTAAAAATTATAAAAATTACTTAATATAAATAAAAAAAAATGTCATATAGTAATCTATAAGATGTAGTGATACAGTGATCTATAAGAAATTGTGTTTCATAAAAGTACCCTCCAATCAGATGTAATTTGAATTTCTACAAAACATTTACTTTGAATTCAAGGTTACTAATAAGATCAATGGAGATACAGACATTAAAGTTAGATATTAATTCTATTTAGCTCAAGGAAATGAAATGAAAAGTAAAACTCAATGATAACTCTTACTATTCTAAAGTTAACCTTTCTGTATTATTTTATTTCAAGTTAATTGTTATTAGGAAAAAAAAAGGTGGAAAAATTTCAATAAAAAACATTAAATTTTATATAATTTGCACAAAAAAAAAAAATTTTAAATTGGAAGTTAGCTTCAGATGGATTTCAAAAATTATGTGATTTAGTTTTGAGTAGGAACTTTTTTCTGATGCTTACCTGCATAAGTTATCAATAATGTGAGAGTAAAATAAATATAACTTGTTCTTCAATATATAAAGTAACTTATTCAAAATATTATTTAATTTCTTTTTAATCTTCAAAGGATTGCAGTAACATTGCTTAATTAAATAAAATTCAAATTATATTAGCAATTCTCAAAAGTGGGAAATAATAGATAGTCATGAAAAGCTATCACTAAAAAGGTTGTTTTATCTGCTTGCTCAACTTTTTGATGTCAATAAAAACCAAGTAGTTTCAATTGAATGAACAGGTGCAGTAGAATCAAACCATCTGTGCAGTCTTTCAAAACCTGCACATATCTGAATGAACATATTAATGAAGCTTAAGAGAACTTGGAACAACATACTGTACAATATTTCAAATTAATTAATTAATTAATATATAAAGTATAAATAAAAAAAAATAAAAATTATCATCTACACAAACTTTTTTATCTTTTTATTTTTAAGGTATACTATATATAGGATTTTTTTTTTTTTTCAGTACAATTAATATATGTCTTTATAAAATGAAAGGTGCAAGTTCCTGAGAACTTGAACTACTGAGTCATTTCAAGATAATAAAAAAACATATTTACCTTATCATCATAAAAGCCTTTATCATCAATCCTCTGTTTACCTAATAACCTATCAGTTTCTTGATCAGTATCACATTCTGAAAAAGAAGAAGTTATTTTTGTTTCCTTTAACACACCGTTTTTCAAAATATTTTACAGTTTATCACAAATTTTTTTTTTTTAAAAAAAAAGAGAGAAAGCTCGCTCACACACACAGGGTTGGGGGCAAGTTACTTTTTAACAACTC
>JAFIDM010009631.1:203736430-203750615 GCA_023159025.1 Thereuonema tuberculata
GAATGCTTTTGGGTAGAGCTTTCGCGCGGCGAGCCAAACATCAACGAGTAGATTCTGCTGATGATTCCCCAATAAGGATGAAACAATTGTACAGAATTCTCGTTGATGTTGGCTCTATGGGGGAAGGCATATTTATTGTCCGGTTGGCGAACACTCATTTCTATATTTGTAATCTATATAATAAGCACGGTGTTTGTTTGGATGATTGTTTGTTTGTTTGTCTTAAAAGAATGTCACCATTTCTCAACGGAGCTTTACCAAATTTGGTGCAGAGGTTCATATGAATGCCAGAAGAATGCATGAACAACGAAAAGCTGGATCCATACTAAGGAGTGTAAAAAGGGGGGCAAACATTCTTGAAGGGTAACCATATCTCTGAAACCTCTTTAGTTGGAAACATGAAATTTGATATAAGTGTTCTTTGTCAAAATCTAAAATATACATATTTGACGAATTTTAAATATTAGGATCCTAAGGAGTGTAAACGAAGGGGGGGGGGGATCTTTCTTTAAGGGTATGCGTATTTCCAAAACCACTTGATTTGCAACCATGAAATTTCACGTGAGTATTCTTTGTCAAAATCTAAAATGTGTGTGTTCCACGACTTTTCGATATGTGGATCCTAAGGGGTGTAAAACAGGAGGGTAAACATTCTTCAAGGGTATGTGTATCTCTGAAACTGCTTGAGTTGCAAATACTATGGGGGATGATGGCGTAGGAGGGCCTCAAATCATGACTAGCACTGGGTCCCCCAACTTTTTTGTTTCAGCACCGATTGTTATATTAAATTACATTAACATAATTGTATTTCAATCAGTGCTTGAAAAGCTCCTAAAAATTAAGAAACTTGTTCCTGTTCCTTACTCAAATCATCAAATTATTAAGTTCCAGTTTATTGAGAAGGATCTATATTTATATTATAGTTTCTTTTACAATGACAATGATAAAAAAAAAAAAAAAAAATCAGGCTATAAAAAAAGAATTAAAAGCTCTATGCATTGATAATGTTAAAGTTTAAGAGACTGTATAAATCTTTAACTCTTTTTTTGTATCTTTCTGATGATTAACTTCTATAAATATTGTCAATTTTTAACATGTTTTTTAAGAAGAGATCCAAAATTGGTAGAGAGACTATAAAAAAAAGAGGAAGGAAATTACCGATTTATCAAATTTCCTACAGGAATCAGATTAAATAAAAAGGTTAAAAATGTTTGTAAGGAAAATAATGTATACATTATATATTGCAAAGGTGGGAGGTTATTTAAGAAGAAAAAGTTAGTAAATGAAAATATATTACATAAGATGAAAGTTATATATGTTTTAACTTGTAGGGTGTGTTCTGAATTTTACATAGGAAGCACTGGTAGATTGTTGCAAGAATGGGTAAGGGAACATTGTAGAGTGTTTAATTAAAAAGAAAAGAGGTATATCGGAATGGGCAGACCATTGTGATAGAAATGGCTACGATCCTGATCCAATGGTGAATGTTTTATATGAATGTAAAGATGAGTCTGAAAGGATGATGTTGGAGTCAGGCTTTATTTATAGTAGTAATTGCATGAACAAGGATAAGTCCTTGAAAGTCAGTGATATTTCCTATAGTATTTTCGGGAAATTTATAAATAAAGATTTAAGAATAAGGAATTTACTCAGATGGCAGCAAGTCTGTTATTTCAATGTTTTGTTTTGTTTTAAATGTTCATTTATTTGATTATTGTTTTAATTGTTCATTTATTTGTTATGTTTCGTGATTAATGTTTGATTATTTGTATGGTGTGTCACGTTATTCACGTTACTCTTTGTTAATATTTTGAATATGTGAGAAAAGGAGTTTCTTTCCTTTATGTATATTTCTTTTATGTTTATAAATACCTTGATAAAGTTCTTGGATTACAAGAATGAAATATTGGTAAGAAGGATGCTTTAGAGTTTTTATTTATAGAAGTTAATCATCATTAAGAGACTGTATTCCATGTAATGTAAAATAAATTAAATACTGATAAAGATTATCAGGAAGAACTTGGAAGGAACTGAAAAAAAAAATATTCACTTCTCAATAAAAATAGTTCTATTATTAAATTACGAAGTTTTTCTAAAATGAAGTTCCTGGAACAGAAACACATTCCTTTCAACCACAGATTTAACAAAATTTCATGCTCCCTTATTTTTAACTTTCTTAGTTCTACCAAAAATACAGACACCAAATTATTAATGATAAAAATAAATGAAATAAATAGCAATGATAAAAACTAAATATTAAAAACTTACACAAGTTTTATTACATTTTTTACAATTGCAAACCCAGTTTATAAGTCCATTCTATTATAAAAACCAGAAACATGTTAGTTTGGAATTAAGAGCAAACATTAAAATGTAAATGAATATTAAATCGTGTCGGTTGAATCGTGAAGGACAGGTTGCTGCATTGAAATTTTGTTTGTGTCTTAAGAAATCATGTGCTGAGGCTTATTCAATGTTACAGCAGGCTTGTGGGGAATCCGTACTTCCCTACAGTACTGCTCGACGATGTTATAAAATGCTCAAAGATGGAAGGCAATCAACTTCGAAACACACCATCCTAGGGCTTCAGTCACAACTCTTACGGAGGTCAACATCAACACTGCCGCTGCAATTGTGAGAGAAGATGGACGAATCATATTATGACACTCAGAGATTATGAAAATTTCTTTAGGTTCTTGCCATAGATTGCTAAGAAAAACTGCACGAGACGTATTTGTGCTTGGTGGGTTCCGAGAAAACGAATGTTTGCATGCAAGTTTGTGTGGAACTCAAAAAAATGAGAAGAATGGTGCAGAGTTTCTTTCAAATATAACTTGACTAAGAAAGAGACTTGGCTTCATCATTTTGACCCTGAAAGTAAGCAACAAAACTCCCTATGGAAATCTCCATCATCACCAATGCAAAAGAAAGCCAAAGTGGTTGTATCTGCAGGTAAAGTCATGGACATCACATTCTTCAATATTCAAAGAATAATTTATTCAGCATGTTGTACCATTACACACAACTGTAACAGCAGAATACTGCAAAAGTGAACTGAAGACCCTTAAGGACCATGTCGGGCGAAAACGACCATATCTCCATACCACAGGATGGATGTTGCAGCACAACAACGCGTGGCCACACATTGCAAATGTAGTCATGGAGTATCTCACCAAAATGAGTATGTTTCTCATCCTCCCTACATCCCAGAAGTGGTCCCTTGTGATTTCTTCCTGGGGTTTCCTTAATTAAAAAAATAAATAAAAAAAACTTTGTGGAAGGCGTTTTCAGTCTTCACAGGCATTGGTTAAGGCTTTGGAGGCAATTCTGAAGGACCTGTCAAGCACTGGCTTCCAGTATGTCTTTGACTACTGGCAGAAACGCTGGGATAAAAGCATTGCAACCAATGGAGACTACTTTGAAAAAGACCACCAGAAATTTGAGGATGACTGAAGGTATGGAGTCAGAAAATAATTATGATCATTCATTATTGAACAGCCCTCGTATTTAAAAGAAAACCAAACTTTTCATTAATTATAGACATGTACTTGAATTTTTCATCAATAGATGCAACTGAGGTTTCGCTAATTGAAAAATAAAAGTCTGCCTTAAATTTTTGTTTAAAATGATTTCATCCTCTGCTTCATACACAAACATTTTTTTTTTCTTTCTAAATCGAACTGTTTCTTGTTCAAAATTAGACGTTACACCTAAGACATCAGCGATGCTTTCCGCATCTGTTAACATTTTTTTACATTCATTTTGTATTTCCATTAAGAAACTTTTTGTATCATTTATACAATTTATGGCACCATCAAGGCTTTTATTCTGAAGTTGCTTATTTGTAAGGTAAACTTTTTATTTCAAAAAATATATTACTAATATTATACTAAAAAAATATTATTAAATATATATGCATTACTAGGGATGCGAAAAATTTGAACTTCCTTAAAATTTCAAGATGACTAATTTGCTTCTAATTTCATGGTATTTCCACTTAATCCACATAAACTATCATCTTGAGATATTTCTTGCAGTGCTCGGCAAACATCGGACAAATTATATCTCAAGGGGCTTCAATGAGAATTCTACTCTCCCATCGTGTATCACGATTGGTTTGAGTGTAAAATTACTTATATGTCTTTTGTGGTATTCTCATCAATGAGTCAAGCCAGAAAAAAATACATAAAAAGTGATGTGATATCCAAACTATTAGCAGTGCAATTCACTACTAAATTTAATGAATGTGAACTATAAGCTACATACATTGCTATTGGATCAATATTTGAAATTCGTTGCTGCACACTTTTAACATTACCTTTCATATTATTGGCATTGTATCCTTGACCTCTTAAGTTTTGTATTTGTAATGGAAAATTTTCTAGAATTCATAGTATTTAATTTGATAAAAATTCTCCAATTAGTATTTTTTATTTATATAAATCCCAAAAACTGTTCTTTTATACAAACTGTGCTGTTACTAGTGTCCACAAAATGAAGCACTATGCTCATTTGTTCCATGTGAGCAACATCAGATGTACAATCAATAATTATGGAAAAATATTTTGTGGCAACAAGAGCTTCTAAAATTTTCATTTTTACCACATCGGTGAATATTTTAATCATCTTATTTTGAATATCTTCCAAGAATGCACATATGTCTCTTTATCTTTTATTCTTCAAAGGTGTTCGTTCATTATTGGATCAAATTTTAACATAAAAATTGACTATGAAGGCAAAGGCCAAAAGGCAAATTTCTTCCAGATGTGTACAACCCATTTCCAAACATTTTGGGTATTTTGTTAAGATTTTTTAAGCATCACAAACTGTTAATTTTGTAAGATGTTGACATTTTAGTTGTTTTTTGTTTTTTAGTCTTATTTCTGAGAATACGTAAATTAAATTAAAACACTAAATATATTTATTTATAATATTTAAATAATATTTATTTAATATTAAATTAAACAGTTTTTTGCTAGAATTAAAAAATCAAAAAGATTTAATGATCTATCTTTCCTTTGTTTATGACTAAGGCTGGTGTATCTTGGTGCCCTTAGGCAATCGCCTAAGTTCGCCTAATGGTAAAACTGGCCCTGATCACTATTAATGCTATTTTAAGTGGTGATGTCTTTTGTCAAAAACATATCTGTGTAGTAAGAGATTCATACCCATTTATATTTCTGATCATTCTTAATTAATATGGATTTGATGCTGGCATATGGTGGCAAACTGAAGATCAATAAGATTTAAAATATCAAAGCACACAAAATGTTTTGTGGCATATTTCAAAATAATAAAGTTCAAAAACTGAAACTGGAAAATAAGACTAAAAACTGACTGATGCAGTGTTCTAATACATTTTAAAATGATATTTTTCTTATTTTATGTTGGTTCACAGGAAAAACACTTTTATGATATACTGCAACCATAATTTTGAAGGAAACAATATAATTTAAATTATGATAGGTTACAATTATAAATAAATAAGGAAATGCTTATTAATAGAAATTATAAGTAAATAAACCAACCTCCAGTATTGTATATTGTTTACATACAGAACTTAAAAATAAAATTAAATTACTAAAACAATAATAAAATTTACATGATTCTAAATGATATTCAGCAACTGCAAATAAACAACAAAGAAATAATGCAAAAAAAAAAAAAAAAACCTTTTACTTTCAATCTGAATTAATAAAACTTCATAATATTTTAATAATAACTGGCTATTTATATTAACACTGACTAATTTCTGACATAAGAATCTCTGAAATATGGGGGTGAAAAATATTAGCAACTACTAGAATAAAAATTATTATAAATACTATATGTCATGAATAATCTGGAGTTCAGCTGCCATTATTTTACAAGACATGATATACAAATTGATGGAAGAATGAAATAATACATTAACAATATCATCAATTTAACTACAATTATAATTCAAGGCATTCAAAAAATCTAAAAATATAAGTCAATCTAGAAACAGTGATCTGCTTCTGAACTGAACAAAATACCACATTTTCACAAGTCAACAAAAGGAAAAAATATTTTAAAAAACTTACGCAATCAGCACAATTTAATTTCAAATTTAGACAGAGAGATGCCGATAGTTTTGCATTCAGGGCAAATATCCTCTTCAGAGGTTAGAAGATTTTGTGTCATCCAACGATATAGGGTGACTGATCACATGAGATCAGCAACAGTTCCTGTTTCAAGATTCATTCAAAGCACCTTGAAATCATTGGATCGCTTCACATTACTGAATATGAGTAAGTGAACTATCCGGTTTTATTTTTGTCCTTGTATTATAATGTAAATACTGAATAAATTTCTGAATTTTTTATACACACATTTTAAACTATAAATTTCTTTTCATGATGATTCTGAGTGGAGATCGGAGAGAAAAGATAAAAAAAAAAAAAAAAATTCAACCTTCATTCAATTTAATATGGGTATTGTCCATTATCTAACTGGGACTTACTCCTTAAATCAAAAGTAGATTTTAAAATAAATACAATTAACCAATGGGTTCAAAGCTTCAGAACTAAAAATTCAAACTATCATTTGAAGGGCAAAGGAATAAGTGAGGATTAAATGCATAATTCAGAATAACTTCACAACAATGTGGCTTCCAATGGTGATTCAACATCTTATAATAAAACTTTATACCAAATATGTGGGACCAATTCCAAATTAACAAAATGCTGCATATTTTAGCATTAAAAGAACTTGTTAATAGAAGTGGAAAGAATCTTTTGCCATTTGACCTTAAATAAAATTGTATTCAGAAATTCTGAATCATTTCTGTACGTCTTATTTACAGTTCCTTTCCTATTTTCTCTTCTATCTTAACCCAGCAAAGTATTTTAATTTAATAAAAGGAAACACCAATCCTTAACTCTTTAAATAAACATCTTTATCTCTTCAATATTTCAATTCTCTGAACGAGAATTTTCTTCAGGAAATTAGGAGTTAAGGATTGGTGTTTCCTTTTATTAACTGAATAGTAGAAGATTTAGGATGTTACGGTTTACTTTAATTTAGATCTTCAGGAAATTTAGGAACTTTTTTTTTTTATTTTTCTGAAAGAATACTGAATTTGATCTCTTGAAAAAAAAAAAAATGTTGTTACTGGAGACTTTCTGTAAAAATCTGATTGGATATTTGGGCTCCACATTAAAATTTTCAAAAAAATGTTATTACCAAATAGTTTCTAACTATAGCAACATTGACAATGTTTGGAAAGAAAGAATAATTTTATTTCTTTTTCAATGCATCAGAAAATATCAGACAGTATCTTTTTAATTCTTTAAAAGAGAAGTTTTGCAGATTTGGAGAATGATTACCACTAATAGTAACCATTGGTACTGCCTTTTAAGCAATTAAAAAATAAATGTTTGAAATATTTTGCTAAACATTAAATAACACTTCAATAAAACAAGTTTCCTTTTAAAGGGTTATCTTCTTACTATAGAAATACATGTTAAACTAGCTGCTTCATTTCAAGTGGAATTGTTCTGAAATGCAATGTATAAGTTTTTCAAGACAAAATGAAAAAAAAAAAAAAGGTTGTTTGAAGATTTCTAGCTGTGAGGTTGTATGAAACAAGACTGCATGAAATGGCAAGCTAGAAACACAGGAACAGTTACTACAGGCAATAACTGATGCTGCTGTTAGCATTTGTTTTAACATTGCTGCTAAAATAACAGCAATGCAATCACTGGAAGTACAAATCACAGCTTATTTAATGCATCGAGGTAGACAATTTAGAAGAACACAGATATTGTTGGGGTCCTTTATACTATTAAGGGAGGAGATATGATGCTGATAATATGGTATATTACTGGAATTGTAAGGGGTAGAAACCATCTTATGAACTATTACAAGGGATAAAAGGTCTGCTATTGCTGTTGAACATCACACCCTTTCCCACACATTTTATATTAGCCTAAATGTGCGTGATATCATATCTTGATGATGGATTTTGCAGACTACTCTAAAACTATTAAATCATCTTATTCATTTCATTTATTTTGTAAGTGATGTTTTACTTATTCTTTCTTATTATTGTATTAATGGACTTTGAATCTTTTACAGACACATTTGCAGTTTTTATATTGGCAATATTGCATTTTAACAGATTTTTTTTTTCTTTTTCATTTTAATTTTAAGGACAAAGATGAATATTATATAATCTACATTAAATAATGTCTGACCTATTAAATTGATAAAATATGCATTCTCACAATTAATGTTTTTTGTTTTTTTGATTATCCATAAAATAATTAACCAAATAATATATAATTGTTAAAATATTTTACATTTGCTTTATGAATTAAAATAAAATTTGTATAGACCGACATGCTAAACTAGAATAAAAACATTTATATACAATTAAAACAACCGGTTTCGCTTCGTGACAAAGCTTTGTCAAGTGAATGCAACGGACTACAGCATGGACTATTTACCTAGAAGTTACCAATGAAATGGCTAATCATGTGGAGATGCTTCAACCAGTAGCTAGGCGTTGAATAGAATGCACCCTATGAGGTGGTATGGGAACAAAAAGCTATGAGCGGAATGCTGTTGTTGTATACGGTGTTTAAAAAAATAATAATAATAAAATAAAATAAAAAAAGAATTGAATGTCTTTGTGTAAGTTCAGTCCAACAAAGAATTTTGGATTTCATGGGTCGCATACACGAAGACAGTCATTTCAAAATTGAGAGAGAAAATAATGAGAGCATTTCATTCCTCGATGTTTATGTTTCACGCCAGGATCAAAAGCACACAACTTCAGTGTATAGGAAACCTACGGATAAGGGTGTCATTTTAAATTATAAGTCCTATTGTCCCAAGTCCTTTAAAGTAAATATTATTCAAATGGCTATTGGTAGAGCCTTTCAATTATTATCTAATACCTTAGACAATTTCAAGAGAGAGGTCAAAAACGTTCACAATATATTATTAGCTAATAACTATCCACTTCCATTTATTAATATGCACACAACTAACATACGCAAAATAATTTATAATAACTCTAATCCCCGTCCCAACAAATCATTGCAATTCGTATTCATTCCATACCACCCAACTATATTTCCTGCCCTATCAAAAAGCCTTCATCCCTACAATATAGTACAGTCAAACTTGCTTATAATGAGCGCGAAGGGACCACGATATTTGCTCGTTATAATCGAGTGCTCGTAAAAATTTATGCATACTTACTCTATTATATATACAGTTTTTATTAGTTTATTTTTTATTTTTATACAGTACAAAAGAAGTTATTTAATTTGCTTTGAACTGTCTTTTTGTCTCTTTCTTGTGTTATTGTTCTTCGGAGAAGACTCATGGCCCGAAAAACATCGTCATTTGCACCCCTGGCTTCGAAAAAAGCTTGAAGTTTTTCTGCGCGCTCAAAAGCCATTGAGTATGTTGGGGGCAGTTCCGCTTGAAATTGTCCACATTTGTCATTATCATTGTCGCTTTCATTATTTTTTTTCATCTGTTTTAGCTTGAATTTCAGGGATGTCTTTGCACATGCACTCCTCAAGATCAAAAAGGCCGCCATCATGTGTTCGCAGGATTTCCGACTCATCACTAACTTTTGGATAATATATTGTGAACGTTTTTGACCTCTCTATTGAAATTGTCTAAGGTATTAGATAATTGAAAGGCTCTACCAATAGCCATATGAATAATATTTACTTTAAAGGACTTGGGTCAATAGGACTTTTAATTTAAAATGACACCCTTATCCGTAGGTTTCCTATACACTGAAGTTGCGAGCTTTTGATTCTGGCGTGAAACATAAACATCAAGAAAGAAATGCACTCATTATTTTATCTTTCAATTTTGAATTGACTGTCTTCGTGTATGCGATCCATGAAACCCAAAATTCTTTGTTGGATCAAACTTACACAAAGACATTAAATTCTTTTTTTTTTTTAAACACCGTATACAACAACAGCATTCCACTGATAGCTTTTTGCTCCAATACCACCTCATAGGGTGCATTCTATTCGACACCTAGCTACTGGCTGAAGCAACTCCACATGATTAGCCATTTCATTGGTAGCTTCTAGCTAAATAGTCTATGATTTAGTCCGTTGCATTCACTTGACAAAGCTTCGTCACGAAGCAAAACCGGTTGTTTTAATTGTATATAAATGTTTTTATTCTAGTTTAGTATGTTGGCCTAAACAAATTTTATTTTAATATATAATTAAATTCAGTAATTATGTTTTTAATAAATTCCTTCTAAGCTACCAGTAGAATCCATCAAGCTATATAGAGGGTTGACTCCTTTACAACCTGACAAATTCAAGTTGCTGCAGCTTCACGGAAATCCCTTCTTCCACTACCTATTATGCTTAATGTGGCCACCAGTATTCCGGACTATGACCCTGCAACGAAACTTTCACTGCAGGAGTGAACGTTGTAAAATACACAGGGATATTTTGTCCCACTCCTCTCTATATACTTTCCATTGTCCATCAACTGTTATAGCATGTCTGTTCCTAGTCCACATCTTAATAGTCGAAAGCCACAAAAATCCATCGGGATGGCATCAGATACTTTGCTGGAATATCACTGAAGGAGATTCTATTTATTCCTGTTCTGGCTTCCATTTCTTGATAGAATTTCAAGGCCTTATCCCCTAATGAATGGCAATTTTTGTGACGTCAGTACCATACAGAGCAGGTCAAGATTAGTGTCAGGACATATTGTTGATAATAATTGATAATACTGGGCATTCACTTTGGCATTATTGGCAATTCTATGGATAGCGAATTGGCCCCGGTGACAATAGCTTGCAACCACCATGAAGCCTTTGGGAAAACTTTCCTTGCACTGGCGCACAAAAATAGATCTGCCTTTTTCATTGATGGGACAATATGAAATGACCTTTCCACAGTCGGTAAGATGGATCAAGATCTCATCCAGAGTAGCACAAATCTATACTTGTTGCCAGCCAGTTGTCTTTCATAGAGCTTCCTGCAGTTGGTCCATCTTTCAGCGCGATGTTGGTCATTCAGCACATGCATCCAGGCCTTATGAAACTTTTTCAGTCTGAGACAGATCTTCAGGGTTTTACAGACTAACAAATGCATGTTGTGTAGGAGAGTTCTCAGCTTGTGCCAAATGTTGCAGCTTGGCCAGAACAGCAGGAACCATCTTCAGAAATTTTTGTTTCCTAATCATCTTGGTCAGTGAATTTCGTTCAGGATGTCTGTTGATGGTGTTTCTATGAATAACTGTAATTCCATACTCTTTACATTGTTTCACTATCACTGAATACAAAAACTTTGCAACAATGTAACCTTACCAAAAACGATTTATTTTTGGAGTCATATCAAAAAATACTATATTAGTACTAGCATAAAATGATACATTCAATATAGAGGCACATGGCTAAGATGTTACAGCACGTCTCATTTTGAATAGGGGCATGCACCCTCACATCGAATTTGTCAGTTTGTAAAGGAATCAAAAACCCTCATCCGTAATTCCCTAGAATGATTGGTAATCTGTCAATAAAGTCTTAGGAAATTTGAATTTGAATTAATATAACCTTATTATTATTATAAATTAGATTACTAAATTAATATAAGAAATTAAATAGTAAATATATTTCCATTTCACTATAAGATTTCAAGAAAAAGAAAAATTTTATACTCACTTAGGGGATCCAAATAATCTAGATCAACTGGTGAACACACTGCCTGAGCTGTATCCTCTTGATGTATGAATTCTTCCTTCTTAATTTCTGAAGCATTTTCAAGTTTCTGACTGGACCTTATTTCATTTTCAATATCTAAAATCTGCCGTTTAATAAGTAACGTTGCAGGGTTATCATCACATTGGAAACGTTGGCAGTCTGCTGAGTTCTGATTTTCCACATCATCAGCATCACTTGCTTGGCCACTGGATAAGCCATCTTCTAATACAGGCATGCTTGCATATCCTCGACTTTCCGATTGGAGACTTCCCTCATTTTCAAATGAAACCTCACTTTCTACATCGTTGCTTTCACATTCCGTTGTTTCTGGACTAAGAGTAAAATTTCGGCTCTGGCCCACCTGTTCACCCATTTCTGTTTCTGCAAGATCTTCAGTATCAGGATTTGTACTAACTGTGTCCAAATCATGATCTATTGTATCAACATAATCCTGACATAAAATATTACAGGCATTGTCACATTCTATTTCTGAAGCACCTTGAGGTTTGACAACTGAATCCCAACTAAAAGTTGGACTCTTCATCATCTGTTTAGTAAACATTTTTGGAATATTGAAGCTCTCAGAAGAAATCTTTCTAGGACTGTCCTCCACATAAGGGATGTGAAATTGGGCAAGCCTTTTACCTACATAAGAACTATTACTATTGACTTTATGTAACTGATATTCCAAGTCTTTAAAATCTTCACTATTAGTAACTCCATGTTCAGAATCGGGCAACAGTACAATATCTTGTTTGTAGAATTCTTCTAATACTTTCTGTGTTTGAGATTCCCCATAACATACATCAAAGCTGGATTCTGATCGTTGGCTGTCCGTCTGAATTGAGCTTGCATCATCTTTCATTCCAGATTTTCCGTTATGATTATGAAGAAGCGTATCTTCGGAAGATTGCAATGATGAAACATTCAACTTGTCTAAAGTGATTAGGTCATCCTCCTCTTTCATTTGCGATTCTTTATGATGTCTTATCTTATCATTATTGTCCTCAATTGAATCATTAAATATACGATGTGGATGACCAGGCCGTGGTCCATATCGACGAGGTGACCCTTCATACTCTGCAATAGGAACATTGCCAATAATCTTTGCAACTTTTCCTTGGATAGGTTGGGAAACATTTTCAACATATAACTCACCAGAACTTGATAATTCATCATTTTGTATTCTCGAGAGGCTTTCTCTATTTGTAATTAACTTAAGATCTTGTAAACTATCTAATTTTTTATCAAAGGGTTTTCCAATTAAAGTTGGGCTAGAAATACCTTGTGGAGATACATCATCTCTCTCCGATAAAAAATCTTCTGAATTTACAGCTTCTGTGCTGACACTTAAAGTTTTGCAAAAAATATCACCATTGTCCAAGCCATCTTGAGTTGAAATTTCACTTTCCGATCCAGCATGCAGGTAAGGAGTTTTCTTCCTGGTGACATTTTGTTCTGCCCAGTCACCAATATCATCATAAACAATCTCTGATCCTTTAACATGAGTTTCATATACTAATAATCCACTTTTTTGGCTTTTTAAAATAAAATCTTGTTCCCGAGGAATATTCCGATACCCAGATATTGTTTCTGATTCTATTTTTTTATCACAATCAATAAAAGTACTATTTATAGATTGAGAATTTTGTTCACATTCATTAGGGATTTCATTTTTATTCTGTATTAATTTGCTGTTTCCAGAGGTGAATCTATGGCACTTATCTTCATGTTGCCCATCTATGCTTGATGAACATGACATACAATTATGTCCTTCTTTGTCACAAGCTTTTGAATTACAGTGATTATCATCACTGTAACGCTTTTTAGTCATCCGGCTTCTACTTGAAGAAAAGAGTTCTTTACCCCCGGCAATTTCAATTTTACTTTCTCTTAATCTGAATTCAGACTGATTACCTAACTGTAATCCATCATCTGAATCATCTTCCCTTGTCAAATCACCACTGCTCTCTCTTCTGTAATCTACAAGTTCATGAGAAACACAATCTGCTCCGTACACATCATATGCACTAATTACCGAAGCATCTTCAGTATGTTCAAAACCCTTCTCAATTGGATGCATATTTAAATGTAGTCTTTTTACACTAGCTATATCCATATTATCTTGGCTTGATAAATTCTCCCAATGATAAGAAAAATTGCATTCATTATTATTCATAATAAATGTTTCATAGTCACTTGATTTTTCAGAATTATTTGTGTTTCCTATGTCATGAGTACAATTATTTGTTTCAAAAATTTTGTTTAAATTCACATCATTGGTTACTCTGGGCTTGCATTTAGGAAAAAGCCTGCTGATTTCCTCATTATCACTACTTTCAGAAGCAATGTTGTCCAGGACATCTGTCATACTGCAACACTAAGAGAAGGCACTACCCAGCAGCAGCTGCATCACAGAATTACTAATAGAGAGAGAAGAAAAAAAAAAAAAAAAAA
>JAFIDM010009631.1:203786220-203797277 GCA_023159025.1 Thereuonema tuberculata
ATACCCAATAATACATTAAATGTATATCTATTATTAGTTTACTACTTCTTAAAGAATGTACTTATTATTGAATACCCAATAATACATTATATGTATATCTATTATTTGTAATAATGAAATGAAGCAAAAAATGTTTTATTAATCTTCAACTATAAGATTGTATAATGTATGTAATATTGAATGCATAATGTTTCATGATTGTTATTTATTATTTATAATATTCATGTTTGTTTACTTTTTATTCCAAAATAATTTTGAAGAAAGAAATGAAATAAGTGTATTTCCTTTTTTATTTTGTAAACCTGATGAAGAAAGACCTGAAAGGTATTTCGAAATACTGTTTAGTGAGTAAAGAAGAACTTTGTTTATTATCATACAAGTGTAAGTAATTAATTCAATAAGCTTCTGAATTACTTTGTTACCTTTATGAAATCTAAAACTAGAACAATCAGTCTTAAGTTTCTGATAAGGCTACCAGCTACTTAATAGAAATTTTTGCCATACTTCCAAAAGCTTGAAGAAAAACTATGGTGATTAGTAGATGTACTTCGTTATGATATATAACAATCTTAAAGCTTCAAATAGATGCAGTGGAAATTTTCATTTAAAGATATAATATAATAAAGATATAATGCATGAAAATGAGAACAATGTAAAATGGTTTATGTTTTAAATGTAAACAGAAGAAATCAGAATGACATTATTTTATCTAATATCTAAAACAGCTTGGAGAGGACCTTATAAATAGCTTTGTGTCCTCTCTGAGGGGGTTGTACTGTAGTCGATGGAAAAATATCAGATGAATCAAACTTCCCAAGATTGGAATCTACAAGATTTTTTATATTATTATTATTATTATTCACATTCATACATTAGTCCTGCTAGGTTTGCAAAAAAAAAAAACCTGTGATGCAGGTGCTGAATTGATAAAAAAATTATAAAGATTTAAATAACTAAACGTATACACACACCAAAAACAAAAGAAACAATAGATTTGTACAAATCTATTGTTAAATAAAAGGTTTAACCATAAGGTTAAATAAAAGTTAGGTTGATAACTAACCAAAATATTGTAAAATTCAAATAGTACATATATAGTCGAAAAAAAGAAAGAAAAAGTAATGGCTCCACGCAATTTTACCATCTATAAGATCACAAATGAGTATTAATTTTGATTGTTTGTAAAATGTAATTTGAAACATATATGGCTGTAATTGGTTAAAGTTTTATTTAGAATTCTATCATAATCTCTCATGCCATAATTATTCTTAGGAAAATAAAATTTATTTTATTCCATATATTTCTTGTATTAGTAGAATATGAAAAAAAAAATTAAATATGAATATATACAATTTTTTTCGGTAGGTAAAAGGAATTGATGTAATTTTCTGTTTTTTTTTTTTTTGTTTATTAGTATAAAATTGATAATTATTGAAAATTAGTATTAATATTTTTTTCAATTAATCTATTTATATTATTTAGTTGTTTTTTATTTAAGGAAATCCAAAATTCAATACCATAACATAACAAGGAATCTACAAAAGCTTTGAACATCATTTTTTTTTGTTTTTGTGGAAAAATATACTTAATATGATTAAACATATATAATTTAGAGTTTTAGTTTTTAATAATAGTTATATACTAAGCAAACCAACTTAAATTTGCATCAAGATAAATACCTAAGTATTTCTGAATTTGTATTCTTTCAATATTTTTACAATTACACAATATTTGAAGATTTTTAATGCCTTCACAATTTATATTATGCAATTTTATATTAATATTATAATGTAAGGGTTTACCTTTATGTAACTGAATGATTTTGGTAATTTTCCAACAATTTGGGAATATACCTGAATTTAACATGGATTCAAATAATAAAAAGATTAAAAGAAAGCAAATAGTTTTTCTATGTTTTTTTATTTCAATAATTTTTATATAGTCAATAACCATAAGATTTATTGTTTTTTAAGTTTTTTGTAATTTTGATCACATTATTTGAATTTGGAAGAAGAAAACCTATTGAGACCAGTGGTGGTGATTTTTTTTTTTTTTTTTTGTTGATCTTAGGAATTTTTTGTTATATTTGTAAATAATTCTTTGTGCAACTAATTTTTAGGCTTTTAAAAATCTCATCCATATTATATTTATTTTGTAACTTTTGAAAACAGGTTTTATCCATTGTGTCATTAGAATGTTTTATTTCATTATTAATTATGTTCCATAATGCTTTTCATATTAGTTATTTAATTTTATTAGACTATTGTAATATAATACAAGTCTGTTAAGTGGTTATGGAACAACATTAATATTTATTAAAAGAATTAACATAAATAAAAAAAAATACATATAAGACAAGGCCCTCTAATTATTTAACCCTAATTACTATTAACCCTTAACTTATTAAAATTCAGAGATCTCTTTAGGAGAACTAATCTTAAGTATAGTTCAACCAATCAATCACTTTTTACTAATTTTCCCTTTTAAAATAATGCTGCCTTATGGAACCTTTTTATATAAAATATATAACTAACAAATTAGGCCTAATACAAAAGTGATGATTCTTCAGTTTTCACTCTTTATAATGTTCTGATTCATATATATTGTACTAACTTTTATAATAGGTTATTTTGTTGTTAAAGGAAACAAAGTTACTCACTAGTCTTTAGTTCTTTGATATTGCTGATTTTTAAGTGTTTCAATTTGGCAATTTAGTTGAATCTGCCACTGTAAGTAGACTTGTGTCATTGATGACACTCGAACTTGAAATATAAACCATTATGCTCCTAATCAATATCACCATAATAGACCACTATTGTGGTTCTATGGAAGGGTAGATTCCATTG
The DNA here is from genome assembly GCA_023159025.1 of Thereuonema tuberculata. NCBI lineage: Eukaryota > Metazoa > Arthropoda > Chilopoda > Scutigeromorpha > Scutigeridae > Thereuonema > Thereuonema tuberculata. The sequence goes on from JAFIDM010009631.1 coordinate 203,789,067, forward strand.
GGTTGATCAAAGCATCCACTTCAAAAATCTTTAATTTAAATAGCTTAAAATATACCTAGACTTGAGGTTCAGAAGATCAACTTATCACACTGATGCCACATGTTCACATAAATCATCTTCTTAGTTTATTCCTTTACGTCCTTCAGATTTTTCAATCACCTTGTCATTTTCACTAAACTAAAAGGCAGAGAGATAATCCATTTGGCAATTTATAAACCTTTCAGAAACACCAAACATCCATGGGAATTCTTTTTTATGTGACACTGCATGCAACAAAACTGCCCTATTACTTTGCCAATGACACAAGAATATTAGGCTGCCCTGCTAATGGGACTTCGTCATGTCTAAATAATTTCTTCCTCTTTAAACATCCTTTGATTTAGTCTCATCAACCAATCAACTTCACACCTTTTTCATCTGTTCTATCCATAAGAGCAGAGCAACAGAATAAAACATCTTTGTTACAAGATGTCAGAGCTTCTTCTCATCTCTTTTCATTAATTAAAAGATTTACCAGAATGTGTTAACTAGTGCATGTTAGCTTAACACAAAACACTATTGGCTAGATTCAGAACATCACGAGCAAAACATTATTAAGCTCCGCCTAATGATCAATGCTTAATTCCCTCTTATCATAATAATTAAATTATCAATTGGGGGGGGGGGGTGAAAAAACCCTAGGCCTAAATCTGTAGCAAACACAATGCTAAAAATGAAATTTCTGTTGGGTATTTATTCATATTTATTGATTTTTAAGTAAGTTATTTAAACTAATTCTACTAATAATCTCATCCATGTTAATCAACCAATGTTTATTTGTTTTGTAAAACTTCATTTTTTAATATTTAATATTTTAACATCAGATAATACTGAAACCAATTTGAATAAGATTTCACAAAATTTAAATATTAAATAATAAAGTTTTACAAAAATAAAATAAAAAAAAATAAACATTAGTTGATTAATATGGATGACATTATTATTAGAAATAGTTTAAATAACTTATTTAAAAATCAATAAATATGAATAAATACCCAACAAAGATAAATAAATCGGAACATTCATTAAAGGGTTAGAGAAATTAATGAAGTCGTGATTTTGAATGTTAGAAGGTGATCAGACAAATGGCAGATAGGAGAATGAGAAGCAGGACAAGAAGATATTCAGTTCTTATATGCAATGAAGATATCCATACAACGTCACATCTACAAGAACACTAGGCATAATATTTATGTTACAGATATTATCTCTCAACAGCATGTGGCATTAGATGACAAAACACTCCATTACATTCACTTTTCTTTAAGCTTTAATGAAATTGTTTCCAATTTTGACATGACTCCTATATCAAGCCATGCTTTCAGCCAATTAGAAAGTGAATGTCATAATATCTTTCATTGTTCTCTCATTTCTTCCCATGGTTATTTCTCCATTTCAACTTAAATTATATATTTATTGTCATAATGATAAGATCTTCTGAAACAAAATGCTTACAATGAAATATTTTAATCTACATATCATAAATATACCAGCAAGCATTTTCAAGAAAGATTTTCAACATTCACACTAAATTCTAAAATTAGCAAGTCTAATCTTTTCTTTTATATTCTTTCTGAGTTATTGTACACATAAAAGGAAATTCTCCTATATTATAATACAATTATAGGCTGGCAACTTTTTAGAAATCTGTAATTTCTTAATGCACAATTAATTTTGTAAAAAGAATTCAATAATTATCAAAATAATTTTAAAATCAATTTTATCAAAAGTTTAAAAATATTTTCACTAATTGGCTTAAGAAGTTTGTTCTTGCACCAACATTCAATAGGGCATTTGAAATGCTGAAATCTCTTCAAAATGCTTTCTGACATTCTATTATTCAGAATTAAGAATATCCCTGTAAATATTGTTCCTTTTGAAAAATGACCTCATTACTGTGGAAACTAATTTGTTATAGCTCTCAATTCAGTTGAAGAAATGCTAGCAAAATGAAACAACAGAAATATGAATGAATAGTGTTGTAATTGAATTGTTTGAATCTCTCAGTCTTAACTGGTTGAGTTTGCAACCAACTTACATGGAGGCAAAATATTTGTTTGATTTTAAGTGCATCCTTAACCAAAATGTCAAATAACAGTAATTATCTAGCTATATACAACTAAATTTGCAATTTATAACAGAATTTGGATGGTGTTTGTTTAGTTTTAGAGAAAACTAGTCATCCAATACAGTTGTAAAAATTAAGAATAATATTAGGGAGGGGAATCACCTATCTTGGTGATTTTAATAGTAGAATAGGGAATTTGAATAGTGCTTGTAATAACTATAATGAATCAGAAATGTAAAAAGAAATTCAAAGGATAAGATTTTGAATAAAAATGGAGAAATATTGATAAATTGGACTAGAGAATATAATTTAGAAAATGATATAGAGGGAAATTGGACCTTTATTGGAAACCAAGGTTGTTCTGTAATAGATTTTATTTTTGTTACCAGTAAGGTTCTAGAAATTTTTTTTATTTTTGAAATATTAGAAACAGGAGTTTCAGATCATATGCTGATAGGAATAAAAAATACAAAATTACAAACAGAAAAGAAAAAAAGTTAAAACAATAAACAAATTGGACTTATATTTTAACAATGAAAATGGAGAATTTTACAAATCAGTACTAAAGTGTATTTTCAATTCTTTAAAACAGAATTTTATAGCACTAGTGACTCTTCCAGTGACTCAGAGGTTTGACCCATGACTACTAAATAACCAAAAGAAAAAAGGAATCCATTTTAAACAGTGACAAATATTTTCTGGCAAATCCACATGCACTGAACAGACAACTTTAGATAGAACTGTTTATTTTAGAATAAGCTATGATTAAAAGGAAAGTGGTTGATCTTAAACCCTTCACAAAACAATCACGCAGCTAATCAAGTTGCTCATTTCCAAAAAAACAAAAAGTTAGTTTCAGAAAATACGTAATTCTTCTTCATTACTTAATACAGAACTGTATGGCTTTCAATCCAGATTGAAATAGATGTTAATGGTTTTGCTAAATATTATAAATCTTGTTATGGTCAAGAATATGGTGACCATAATTTGCTGTAAATAAAGCATCACTCATGTCTTTCAGACTTGTATGCTGGGCTGTAGAAATGGTGACAGACGGATGGATGGACAAAACCTTTTTAACAGTCCTCTTCCCTTTACACTTGTGAATGGAGTCTCTAAAAAGGAAATACCCAAATAACCAACTACCGGTAATACAGAATACCAAAAGGCAATCAACTTTACTGTAACTAGTTAATGACAGTTTGATTCCTAAAGGTTTTAGAAATAAAAAAGGAAAAGTATAATAGGTAACAAGAGAAAAAGAATGGAATGGAATATAGCAGGAAATGCCTAGGTTTGTTCCTTAAACACACAAGTTTTGATTATAAAAAAAAAAAGAAAAAAAATGTGGAAGAAATAATGAAGGAAAATTAGACATTCAACCTTTCTAATTATGTATCTCAAGATTTATTTTAAAATAGCAAGTTACAAAGAGCTTATAATCAGTGACTACATATATTAAATATCAGCAATTTCATTTTGATAATCTTTTAGTTATGCTAAGTTAATAGTTCTTAAGAATAAATTTAAAGAGTGAAATAACTGAAAGATGGCATTAAAAAACAACAAGGAAAATGAACAAAGCATTTCAGTTGATTTTTGGCTAATACTCTATTTCAGAATTTCCGATTGCCCAAAGTATGATAAGACCTAATGTAAAGCTTTTACATTAAAAAATTCCTCAACTTTGTTGACATTCTATCCTTAACCACCCTTAACCATGTACACTTCGAAATATAAAATTATCATTGCCAGGATAAATAATCATCAAAAAAATAATTTCATAAAGTTTTTCAAATTTAAGTCCAGTAGTTTTACTTTATTCTCAAGTTAAGCTTCTACTGTGGAATCGACTGATTTCAAGGAAATTCATGGCATACTTTACAGGAAAAGCATTTTTTGCCCTTCAATATTAGATCAAAATCTTGAGCTCAAATAACAATTCAGCTGGACCCGCTATTTCAGTTTTGTAATTAAGCTGCAGACTACAAAACAAAATCTCACGACTGCAGCTTTCTTTAGTAATGAAATTTATTTTGGAAATACACAAGATAATTTTTTAAAAATATAAATTTAATACATATTTTTTTAATTTGCAATCTTTGTTTAAAGTTATCAGTTTTAACTGTTAAAAGTAATTCTGCTGAGCAAATAAGATAACTTCACAAGTTTTTTTTTTTTTTAATAATTCTCTGCAAAAATAAAATACACTGGTTTTATTAATTAAGAAAAATGTAGAAAAACCACAATTATATGGTAAAAATGAGTTGGAAATGCATGAAACTTGAAAATATTACATCAAAAGTTAGTAAGAGTTAGGGTGTCACATGCAAATGAATGTCAACCATTGATGCAAATGAGCCTCAGGATAAATGGACTGTTCAGGAAGTATTCTTAAATTAGTGTTCGGATTGTGAAGAAAGAAGTCTGAGATAGCAGCAGATGTACTGTAACATCTTCAAAACATAATTTAACAACGAACTTAGACGGAGAGCTATAGGACGGCATGAGGCAGTCCAAAATCAGGTGAATGTAGCAAGATGGTTAAGGGTGTGTCCTTCTATGGTCCACAGACTAGAACCAATTTCAAAAAACAAAAACAGCTTCCTGAAGGTACAGCCCAAGGAAGGCCTAGGAATAAAACTTACATGGATGACCACTATCTTCAAATAGAGGAACAGCACTGATATCTTGACGCAGCTGCAATTTGTCCTTGCTGCAGCTACAGAAATGCTGGTATATACATCCACTGTACACAGAAGGTCTTAGTGCTAAGCAACTAGAAATAAGCATGCCCCTTACCAACAGAGGAGGGAAGTTTCAAAAAGGAAAGACTTCATGTCATTGGACTGCAAAAAACCAATTTGAAGGTCATAAAGAAGTCCGGATCTGCTTGCAGAGCAATTTAAGGTGTGCTCTGATCTAAAGAGAAAAAGGAACACACTATCATTTCCTTACATTTGTGAAAGGGGCATTTATGTTATAGGCATTGTGATGGTTTGGGATAGTATCTCATTAGATGGATATACGTATATGAATGTGTTTCCAAGTGGAATCATAAATTCTAGAAGACAATGGGATGATGTCCTGGATCCTTATGTCCACTCTTATGCAGGTCCAACAGATGACCCATTTCTCCTACAAAAAGATAATGCAAGTCCACACCCAACTAGGCTAATAGATCAATATCTCAAGACCATTGAACTTATAGATTTGTGAGGCAGGTATCCTTTTGAACTACTTTTGCCATTTCAAATGTATCTCAGAATGTTGGCTTTGTAGATGCTGGACATACATATGCCATAGAAGAACAGACTTCAGCAGCAGTTTGTGACATTAAAGTCCACCAAAGAAAATAGCCTTTAAAGATCATTGGCAGGCCAATCACGTTGTCTTATGAGAGTGGCAGGAACAATCATTTCGGACATCCAATCACAAAACACTTGCATTTCTTAAAGAGGAATCGGTATCCATTTTCTCGCTCGATTCATATTTTCTTTTTTTAATTTCTAAGTGAAGATTAAAAAGCGTTTAATTATCAGAATTTTGATATTTAGTAAACGTGAAAAAAAAGGTAAGACAGGCTTTAAGAGGTTTCTAAATCAAAATAAAGAAAGAAAAGAATCTGGAAGCGAATCAGTGAGGTTGTCGGCTTATTTCTCACTGAAATGATTGCAAAAATCACAATCTACGATTTCCAAAATAAATTCTAATTCTATTTTGCATTTATTCTTTGTATAGTTTGTAATGAATTGTTTATATTAGACTATACTGATCTATTAACAATAAAAAGTTTTACTGTTAACCTTTTATCATGTTTTATACAAGTTTTGTCCCATATCGGCATTCCCAGATATTCAAGATGGCCATGGTTTGAAAGCAGTGACAAAGGAAATATATGTGCACTATTCGGAAACACCGCAAGCCACACAAATCAGTTCCACAGCGCGGACGTTAACAACTGCAAGTCAAGCTTTAGGTGTTTTGCACTTAGAGTACACATATTTATGATCCTTTGAATGCTAAAAAAGAATAGTTTACATAACAGGGTCAATATCAAAACAATATAAAATTTTTAAGAGCTAGCTTTCTGGAGTTCTAAATGAATCCATAGGCTGCAGTAAGTTCAACTGTATCAGAAAGTCTTAATTACCTATATTAAAACCCCCCAGAAATTTAGCTGGCAACACAAATTTTCATTTTAGATAATTATTTTTTAATTGAAGGAAGCATCAAATATGCTGATTCTACATGCATAGTACTTGTGCTATTATAATTCCCAAAATATATGGCTCTGAATAATCATCTTCGACTACAAGAGTATTTCAAACACACTGATAAAAAGGAAGAGTCACCCTTTTAGAAATCGTTAATCTATCAAAAAAGTCAAATATATAACACGTAGTTTCAAGACTGTAATGGTTTGCACACCAATTTTTCAGCATTGATGTTGCAATAAGAAATCTTATATTTAGGAGCTGTCTAACAGCAGCCCCTATAAAAAAAAAAATGGAGGGCTGCACCGTTTATTAAAGCAACATTTATTTTATTTTTCTTTATAAGAAAATATTTTAGTGTTGATGTTAGGAAATAAAATAAAATAAAAATAAATTTTAATTTTAATTTATTCATTTTTACAAAAAACAAACTGAAATGGCTTAAAAACATGGTTATTAAAATGGAAAATGATATGATTATAAACAAAACATGATGAGAATAAATGCAAGAAAATACAATTAAATAAAAATATTATTTGGCATTTCATTTAGTCAAGCCAACTATTGATTAATATGAGCAGTAGTCAGGTAACAGTTTTGTTTTATTTATTTATTTCACTGTATCTTTAATACTATATTTCATGAGAGCCCCTTCATTTTTTCAACATCTTCATTCCATTAACTATCCACAAAAAATTGTTACTCCTGACTCTTTTATAGCACTTTAATATAATATTAAACATTTTATTTGTTTCGAAGTTTCCACAATTTATGTTTTTTGTAATTTAATAATTTTAAATTACAATATTTAATTTAAATAACTGAAATAACTAATGAATTTAACTACAATTTGTTTTCCAAAATGATCCAATCATTGTTCATTATTACAAAACTTGTTTATTACAAAAACAACTCCATATTTTATCTGCAATATTTCGCAGGGTATCATACTAAAATGGCATAATAATGGATATCAATACATGCGCTATGCAGATGATATTTTATTAATATGGATGGGGTCTGATAGACAATTCGATATGTTTTTCAATTATGTGAATTCCATAGATAAAAGGATTCAATTCAAATCACAAAAGGAAAAAGATGGCAAATTAAATTTTTTTTTAGACATATCATTAATTAACAGATCAAAATATATAGAATATGAGCATTACATAAAGGAATACCAGGACACTATTATGATAAATTTTCATTCAGCTAATACCATTAGAATGAAAATAGGTATAATCCATAACTATTTAGAAAAAAATTATCAATAATGGACAGCTGTTCCTGCATGGCCGAGCAGTCTAGATGGCGGTCTGCCGTGTGACTGTTATGTTGGAACCTGGGTTCGAATCCCGGCGTGGGCATGGCTGTTTCTTTCTTATTCTGTGTTTCGTCCGTTTCTTCCCTGGGACTTACTATCTCAGGGTTATTTCTTGACGAGATGTGAAATCTCGTCCCCCTTCTTGAATTTCCTAGCCTCACCCTGACGTTGTCAGGTAGGGCTAGCCCATGGTCCATAGTTGGCCAAAGTCGATGAAAGGAATACAATGCACAAAAGAAAATGGATACTGAAAATTAATGTTTAAAATATAAACTAATTATTAATGAATACCCTAAAGATTTCATTAATAAAATCTGTAAAAAAAATTTTAAGAAAAAGAGTTAAGTTAAATTATTCATGATGTGTATTTCAATATAATAATATTGAAAGTGGACCATATACACAAGGAAACCAACAAAAAAACATTTAATAACATGTTTCGGGAGTATATAATCTCCCATCATCAGATTACAACATAAAATAAAACTTCGGAACTTACCCATCCGAGTAAATTATTTGAACATCAAAGGAACAAAAGAATTTGAAAAGTAATAAGTTAA
>JAFIDM010009631.1:203812277-203843860 GCA_023159025.1 Thereuonema tuberculata
TTTTGAAGTCTTAATATTTATATTTTAATTATATCATCAATACTGGCCAATTAAGAAAAGAAATTTAAACTTCATTGCAAAAATATGCAGTACTAAATAGCTTAGGAAAAATAATGTGATATGAAAGCAACTCATATTTCATTCAATTCTTTTGATAATGTTTCTTAAAATATTTTATTAGGAAATATCTAATCAGGAACTAATTACTATAGTAAGCATGTAAGGATACCCCTCCCTTTTTATTTTTTAATGAGAAATTTTCTGAATGAACAAATTGCTTGTGTAAATTATTTAATTTGATTGTTCATTCTAAACTGAAACAAATAAAATTGGATTTCATTTAAAATAAAAAAATAATGATCAAATATAATAATAAATTTCTAAAACAATTTCTAAAACAAACAGTACTATTAATATTTAATCACTGCTGTAAATACATAAAACAATTAAGATTCTTTTATTATGAGAATATTCTTTATTTTCAAATTACTTTTTTTTTAATAACCATATTTCATTTGAGTGAAAATGCTGCTTCAGTTTTCTATTTTGACATTAAAGAAAACAAAATTGAAGAGCATTCTCCCTTCCCTGCCCCCAACAAAAGAAAACGATTTGGCATTTCTGATTTGAATGTCATGTCTGATGCCCTTTTAATTTTAACTTTACTAAATTAGTAACAGCTCCATTAGGAAATGAGTGAATTTCAATCAATTATGTAAAAAAAAATTATTGATTTACAAATTACCATCAGAAATTGAAAAAAAACAGTCAGCATAAAATTTAATTATTATTGAATATTTAAAAGAAACCTATTTGATTTTTATAAAGCAATTAAAAAACAAAGGATTAATATATATTTTGATAGTTTTTTAGGTTTCCTTAATAAGCTTTTTTTTTTTTTTTTTTTTTTTTTATTTTTAATTAAGGGGGGGGGGGATGATTACTTTTAAATGAATAGTAAAAATGACACAAGTGAGACTTACAAAATCAATGCAAATCACTTACAATAGATAAACTAAATATAAATTTGCTCAGCTTACAGTAAATGGCTCTTATTTTAAGAATTTTTATCTGCTTTTGGAACGGTGTTATTTACTGAATCCTTGACTTATATATAAATCACTTGAGATAAAAGTCTATAACAAAAAATAGTATAAGATGATGTTGCTATAGTTACATAATGACCTATTTGGTTTGGACGACCAGACTAATGCATTACTTTAAAGAAATTAATCAATTAACAGTAATTTACTTGTAATTGAGGAGTATCTTAACATGCAACTCCAAAATAACATTATTAGGATTATTAAGAAAATTTTCGAACTCGATAATTCGGAGATTTTATTAAAAATCCTTTTCTAATCAAAGATCTTCAGATTACTGTATTCAATATCTGTCCATCTTTGATGCTGAAGCCATTTGCTAAATTAATGACGATCTTAAAATTAATCAAGATGATCATTACACTAAACTAACAATAATTGATTTTTTGAACGGTATTGTCAGAAAACATTATTCATTTTGGTCTCACCATTTAATTACATGATAATTCCAAAAATAGTTATAACGGTGGATCCTTCTAATATCTTCCTAGAATGTCTGAAATTCGGAGAGAATTTAAGGAAAATCAAAAGAAAACATATCTAGGGTCTTTGACTTCAGACGGACAAGGAGGGGTTAGGAGCATGTGTCACCCAGATTTCCAACCCACAGCCACTAGTGTAGAGTCTGTTCGGCCATAACAGGGCAACCTGTACAATTAAATGTCCTAAAATAATCTTATTTACAGCTACTTGTTAATCTTTCTTCAGTTGTTTCCTATTAAGAAGAAATAACCTACTTTAGTGAATATCAGGAATTAAGAATTTTAATGCTCTTTTAACTCCTTTAATAGCGACGATATTAAAAAAATGAGAGGGAAAAAATGTAACACCATGACTAGCAATGCATATCGTAAATATAAGCCAAAACAAGCACTGCGATACCTTTTTTAAAACAAACAATTCTTAAACGGAATTGATTTATTTAGGTAACCGATTAACAAGTAATTAATGTTCAACATTATTCTTATGCTAAGTCGGTCTTACCATCTGAAAGCCGTAATACTTAAATATTTCTTAAAAAGTGAATTCAGATAAACCTCCACAAGAACAATCGAGATACGTAGATATGAAAAGGGAGGGGAATGAAATCAAGAAAATGAAGGGAAATTAATAGTGATGAAGCTTTGTAGTTTCAACCCTCAATATTGATTTGCTCTCGAATAGGCCTAGTGAAATAAGCACAGTGGCGACTGATCTCTACAATGAAAATGGAGATCGCCTTCATTTGCAACAGAATTAGAACGAATTTATCAAAACAATCTAGATAAATCGGAACAAGAAGATTTCAGAAAAAAACAATTCGACTGCTAAGGAAATCTGAGGTTACTTACAGATTTGTGTATCATTACAATATCTTACAGAATCCATACTGTAAAACTGACGAAGAATCGGACAAAACGGATCAGATGGTGAAGTCTTTACACGTAAAAAGCAAATGCAAATGATCAAAAACAAAGCTGTTAATGTACTGTAAAAATTAAAAAATAAATTACCTTATAATTTAAATTTATAGGCGGAAAATTAATACATTCAGCAGTGTGGAAACGAAAACACCTATCCAGCAAGTCTGCAATCAATAAAACTGAGTCACAACACTTCCACCTTGCGATGAATACATGAACTACATTAGGTTGAAGGCTATCATGTGGGTTTGCTATTCAGTAAAATTTGGATTCCATCTTGTTTCGAGAAAACATATCTAGGAATTGCCGATATCTACTTAATTGGATTTCAAATAACAAACTTAAAGACTAGTTGAAATTTTTTTTGTTTTTTTTTTTGAATTGTGAAAACAATACAAAGGAAAAAAATATCCGTAACTTTTAATTACAACGCCATAATACAAAATAGATTTTTGTATTCTTCACATTTTTCATTTATTCAAAAATTTCAAATTTATTGATGAAATCAGCAAATAAAAATTTAAGGCGTCTAAATTTACCTAATTTTAATCAAATCAAAGATATTAAAAATGATTACGATGTTAAGAGGTCGATAAAATTTATTATTTGTCATCAGTTAATTGTTTCGCTTCTAATGTTTTTCTATGATAATTTTTCCACAAGGAGAAATTTTCAAACAGAAAAGACAGAGTTCGTGTTGTATCCATAATGTTGAGCTATAAAAATTCATTCAAAAATTGATGGGCACAGAGAATGGGAGATACGGAGACTTCAATTTTTGAGCTTTTAGGAAAGTAGTGCTAAAAGCCATTCTTATCTTTTTTATGAAAAGCTAATCTCAAAACAAACAAAAACAATGAAAAGCAAATTTAACGTCTATAATAATATATAAGTAGAGAGAAAAAATCACAACTGGACAAGTAAATAGGCCTTCGCACACTGAGCCAACATCAACGGGAATTCCGAACAGCTGTTTTATCCTTATTAGGAATCATCAGCAGAATTTACCCTTGATGTTTGGTTCAGTTGCGTGAAAGCTAAGCTAAAAGCATTCTCGATCCCGGGAATGGGCCGGCGAGATAAAAAAACAATCAAATAAAAAAAATAATTCTGTGAAACCACAGTATTAATCCCTTGTCCTTTCACTGAAAGCCACTAAGGAATTTAATTATAAAAAGGAAACGTCATAAGTTCAATGAAAAGCAAATTTAACGTCCATATATGATGTTTCCTTTTTGTAATTAAATTCCTTAGTGCCTTTCAGAGAAAGGACAAGGGATTGATACTGTGGATTTCACAGAATTATTTTTTATTTGATTGTTTTTTGTCTCGGCGGCCCATTCCCGGGACCGAGAATGCTTTTAGCTTAGCTTTCGCGCAACTGAGCCAAACATCAAGGGTAAATTCCGCTGATGATTCCTAATAAGAAAAAAAACAACAACAACACAATAGAAACTCCGAAAATTGTGAAGAAATAATTATGGTAATCTTTTTATAAAACATGTAATTAAGAAATATACTTCGGAATACAGTGGAACCCCGCCATTCGTCCGCCTCGCTATTCGTACAACTCGTTATTCGTACAACTTTTTCAAGTAAAATTGAACTCGCCATTCGTACGCTTGCTCGCGATTCGGACAGTGTGACCTCGGTACTGGCCGCGCCTCGCGGTCGCTTCAGTTCAGTATCGTGCTAGCTTCCGTACGCTACGCATCATTCACGCAAGCTTCATGAAACTTTGTGATATTTTATTGTTATTTTTTGTTATTTATATTAAAAATAGTGCAGCCATGAGTCTAAAAAAGATTACTGAATCAACTAAGCCTAAAAGGAAAGCAGTGAGAACGACAATTGAATTGAAAAAAAGAAATCGTTGCGAAGTTTGAAAGTGGAACTCGTGTCTCTGACCTGGCAACTCAGTATGGCATGGCGAAATCAACCATATCGTCTATACTGAAAAAGAAAGAAATAATAATAGAGGCCTATATATTTAGTGTTTTCATAGTTTTTATGTATTTTAGGCTTAAAATATTATTACAAAGGTTTAAATAAGCAATCATCTGTGGGTCTGGAACGGATTAATCCAATTTACAGTATATCTTATGTGAAAAAATGATTCGCCATTCGTACAAATCGCCATTCGAACTGCCTCCTGGAACGGATTGTGTACGAATAGCGGGGTTCCACTGTATTATGAAATAAGATATCCATAACGTATTTTATAAAACATGTATATAAAAAGTCAAAGTGTCCCACTAGATGGTCTTGGAGTCGCGGGAGGTCAGGTTCGTGACTAATAGGACTACTGCTTGAAACCACTAAAGAAAAGCTATTAATGACGTCATGTGCTTATAGATTGATGTTTCCAGGACGTAACAGCACCAACTATGCTAAGATTCGTAACAGAATCTTATAAACATAATGAAAACATTCCGATTTTCGTATTTTCTAAAGTTACGATTATATTTTTATGTTATTGTTATTTAAATAATTTTTTAATGGCTTGGCTATGTAATGTCGATGTAGAATTTCCTGATATTTATTCATTTCCAGTTTCATGTGCAGAATTCATTGCAGATATTTTGCTTCCGTTGAGTTCAATCTTTGACTGAAGCTTCGAATGAATGATATCAAGTGTCTCATGAATAATTTCACTGATAGTGGCTCTAACACTATTTAAGTCAAAGTCGTCCATCCACCAGTGAAATTATATAAAAAGTTAGTTTACAGCAACATGCTGTAAAAAAAAGCTCAGAATGACCTGAAATTTGAACTGAATATACTCGAAGAAAGGGGAAATGGTATGGCATAAGAAAAACAAATAGTTTCAAATGTTAGCAATAAATGGCGCTTTAAGCGTCATAACGTAAATGGGTTCGGCTACAAGTGACATTTGAATCGCAATATGACGGTTAAGGCGTGAGTTGCAAGTCAAACCAACTGTACTGTTCAATGTGCATGACTATATCGGGTTTTTACTGATGAAATTACTTCCAGGTCATTCAACAGTTATGGCACTGTTAGTTCAAACCCCATCCGCCACGGCAAGGTCGTACCACATCGGATGGGAATAAATCGGTTTTTAATTGTCCTGAGGCTAAAAACCGCAAAAAAAGCAACAATGAAATCGGTTGTTAATTATCGCGGGACTTGGGCAAGACATGTTCAATATGCTGTCCACCGTTTTCTGCCACAATTGAAACCGAGAAACAGCATGTTCCACAACAGATCGGAGTGTCTCAGGGGTCGCGTTGTGAATGTGTTGCGCAATGCGTGTCTTCAATTCAGCTAAGTTTGCAATGCTATCACTAAACACAACATTTTTCAGATAACCCTACAGCCAGAAATCACAAGGATTAAAATCAGGTGATCTTGACGGCCAGCTGTTGGAAAATGACGGCTGATAATTCTATCATTTCCGAAATGCCTCTTGAGAAGCTGCTTCACCGGCTTTGCAATGTGCGGAGGAGCGCCATTTTGCATAAAAATGATGCTACCCACATATGCACGCTGTTGAAGTATTGGAATGACGTGGTTGCGCAAAAGACTCTCATAGCGTTTACCATTGACGGTAGGCCTACAGGTAACAGTATCGTACGACCCATCTCCTCGAAAAAAAAATGGCCCTACATAAACGCTGGCATCAACCCGCATCACACAGTTACCTTCGCAGAATGAAGAGGTACTGGTTCATGTGCGAACGTATTTTCCGTTGCCCATATTCTGCAATTCTGAGTATTGTTATGTCCTTGGAGATGGAAATGGGCTTCGTCTGTCCACAAAATGTTCCATGGCCATTCAGTGTCCACTTCCATGCGAGCAAGAAATTCTAGAGCAAACCTTTCTCTTATTGGCAGGTCAGCAGGAAGCAACTCCTGAACATGGGTAATTTTGTATGGATAGCAATGCAAGATGTTTCGTACAATTTTATGCACCGTGCTCACAGGCATGTCCAAAGTTGGGCAATTCCCCGTGCACTGCACGTTTGCACACCACCCCTCGTCTCTTCCTGGACTGATGTGGCCACATCTTTTACTGATGTCGAAGCAATTGGTTTCCTCCCTCTGCCAGATTTCACTTCCAAAGAGCCTGTCACTTCGAATTTCTTCATCATTTCCTCCAGACTGGCAGACATCGGACCACAGCCTTTTTTCATTCCCTTTACTGTCCGGAACTTCTTCAGAGGTACTGGCACAGTCATCGTTCTTGTAAAAGAGCTTCACAAGCAGAGCACGATCCTTCATTGTGAGAGTCATGCGAGCTTCTCAGAAGCAATGTGAGGAAAACCCGATACTGTCATGCACATTGAACAGTACAGTTGGTTTGACGTGCAACTCACGCCTTAGCCGTCGTATTGAGATTCAAATGTCACTTGTAGCCGAACCCATTTACGTTATGACGCTTAAAGCGCCATAACATTGGGAACATTGGGAACTTTCTTATGTCATACCATTTCCCCTTTCTTCGAGTACATTCAGTTCAAATTTCAGGTCATTCTGAACAGCGGTTCTTTTTTTACAGCATGTTGAAAGTTGAACTTTAATTATAATCACCCCATATATACATATTTATTTATTTATTTATAGTGAATTTCATCATTTAGTTTCAGAAAAAAACGAGAAAAAAAAATATTGTAAAACTGAGATAAATATAACAAGGTAAATCAGCAGATAATATAATTTCATCACAACATAATCAATAGTTTTGTGAAAAAATAAATCAAAACTGAAATGATAACGAGACGAAAACTTATTAAAACTTACTATGTTTTAATAATATATATTGGGGGATTCGATTTTCTTTCTCTGTAAATAATTCTGCAATTATTGACAATTTCAAAATATTTGGACAATTACTTATAGTTCCTTATTTATTTATTAAATGGTTAATAAATAAATATTAAATGGTTATAACAATGTAAATATAGACATTTAAATTTCGTTTTTCAATAAAGAAGAATTATTACAAAGTTATTGTCAGAGTAAGAAAACTCATTTAAAGCGCAAATTTTAACTTTGTAAGGACCAATAAAGATTTTTTTTTATCACTACAGTGTAGTAATAAATAAGGAAAAGATATCGAAACCCGCAATATATATTATTAAAACAAAGTAAGTTTTAATAAGTTTTCGGCTCGTTATCATTTCAGTTTTGATTTACATGTCTTGATTTACTTTTTCGCTGATTACACGCTGATAACTCATTATTGCAGAGACGCCATTTCTAAGTTTGACGCCATGATTTCCAGGCGAACATAAGTGATCAAATTTTGCCGTATAAGTCGATCTTTCTGAAGTGAATCCTTTCTGAAGTGTAAATTGAGGTCGGGTGGTCAGTTCGACGCCCGCCCGCCTTTAACCCCCAGTACCCATTCTACAGAGGACTGGGTGGTCCCTAGGACCCGTGTGGAGGAGGATTCAGCGTGAAAAAATCTCCGACCTCCGCCGGGGATCGACCCGGCTCCTCCAGTCTGCAATCAAGCGCCTTACTATTTGGCCACCGGGCCCAAAAAACATGTAGGCCTACATATAAGGTTTTTGAAGAGGCCTTTCTTAATCTTTTGTTGTTGTCTGGATGACCAGCAAAATGTTAGATAAGGAAGCAAAATTCATTCCTGACTGTGTGAAAATTTCATCCGACAAATTTTCGGTGCCACAAGTCTACTGACTGAAATGTGAATGTGCCTAAAACGAACGTTACTGCGGACTCAAATTCGGAATTTTGTTTTAAAATCAACGGTATATCATTTTATCAGGATGCAATGTGATAAATGAAAGATTTAAGGTACTGGTTCTTTTTTTTCTTCTTTTTCTTTTACCAAGTGAATATTTCTTTTTAAACAAAATCAATAAAATATTTTTTAATCATCATGACACAACTTCATCCCGACTGTCAAGGAATTGTGGGTCTATACCTCCAACAAATCTCAAAAGGGCCAACATGACCTATAAATGGGGGCCTTTAACCTTTAAGTCTACTGATGGGCGAATATAGATGTTTGAATATAGATCGATGTTCTGCAGTACTTATATGTGCGAGCAACTCTACTCAAAAATGAAATACACAAAAAACAGGTTAGGAATCCAGCTGACTGATTTAAATGATGTTCTGATCTAGCTTATCGCCTAATTTTCAGAGACTTTCAGGCGATAAACAGCATCAAATCTCACACTGATTTATATCATTTCATGGCATAAATATTACTTAAATAAATAAACATTATTGATAATTCATTATGTTTTATTATTACTACCTTAATTTAAGAACTAAGATGAATGTGATCCGCCGTCCACTCACTGACTGGCCTATCAGGAAGAAAGTTGCCTACAGACAGGTGAATTCGGCACTTTAGATGGTAGAGCGCTTATTTGATTTTGGTCGAAAACAACACCCTCCAGCCTTGGATCATTAGCCCCATATGTCAAAAAACGTAAATACGTCACTGCATGTTTGTAATAATAATGAAGCAATGAAAAATAAGAAATTGGGGAAAGCTTAATTTAAACTTTTCTGTAGTATAATTTCATGAATTGATAATATTAAGTTGACGCTGAAAAACTATTATTATGTCGTGTACTAATTACTAATTGTTCGTGTTTCGGAGGTAATTAATGATATGTCATGCTGCTGTCTGTTACTGATATGTTATATAGTTTTTTTTGTTGAAGTTAATTGAATTTAGATATGGATGTAAATGAGGGAAAGGTCAAGAAATCCTGTCCCCTTCCCAAAATCCTATTTTCCATTTTTTTTTTGGTTGGGCGGTAGTATCTCCTAACTCTGCACCATCCCCAAAATAACATCTTATATATGCCTATGACTTTAGATAATGTTAAGATAGGAATTTGCAGGATGTAATTTTGTTGATATCTAATAAATAAACGAACTGACTCAATTTTAAGTCGATATTTTTTTTTTTTTTATAATGAACAAGAATCGGAACGTCAGCTTTATAAGTATCTTTCCAATGTTTTGAAGCAGTATTTCTTTTTTTTTTCTTATAATTTTTTTTTTTTTTTTTGGAAAAAAAAAGAGTATTATGTTGATTTAACTACGTAACTACGCCTCTATTCTCAAATGCCCAAGTTTCCACCCCACTTCACCAGTCTTTCTTATAAACAAGTCGATTCTCATTGAATGGATTTTGAAAACAAGATAAAAAAAAATCACCTATGTTGACGGTTTTTGGTCCGTACTTCTTTACCTACTGGTCCATTTTGTTTTATCAAAATCAGTAGGGCCTTCCTTGTAACTACCTACAAATAATTAAATTTCAGCTTTCTGGGGTTATATTTTCAGTTAACGTGATCAAACACGGGCTGATAATGATAAATGTTTTTTATGACATTTCTTCTCAATTGAATGTACTAAGTATCGTATAATTTGACAATCTTTTTAACAGACTAAAACGTTGCTTGCTCTGTATAGGTCACCGCCCATTAAAGTTGATGCCACAAATAAGTGTTCCATCTATTTGGATATGATCTAGTGGATCATTTATGCCTAGGTTGCAAACATTACACTTGAATAAATTTTTGAATTGTTGGCAATTAATGTCGATCGTTGACGGTCATAGGTTTCTATCTGCAATTTTGAAAAAAAAAAAAAAAGAAGAAACATATGACATTAAAATATTTGGAGTATAAATTAGTCTATATAATTGTATAGTATTTATGACATTCTGCTAAAGATGGCATTCAGAAGGTTGGCCTGAATAACCTATTATCCATTATCTCCTTGTTTTGACTTCTTTTTTGATGCAGTTTCATAGGCGGATATAGGGGGAGGGCCGAGGCTATTTTCCTATTCTCTTTCTTTTTTGATTGGAAGACTGATTGAGGGGATCTCCACCTCCTCCGAAATTTTGAAAACGACGTTTTTTTTTTTATTTATTTAATTACTCGAGGTCGGCTTCCTATCTTGGCCTCCCTGAAATGAAATCTATATATCGGCCATTCCATGTAAAACAGGACAAACATACCATGCCCCTGTTCCCATTAATAGTAGAGGGCAATTCAATTTTTTCTAAAAAAAAGCCCAAAATGTAGTCTAATAATCACCATCACATAGCCTAATAAAAATGAACTTTGTTATTTAATATTAATTTTTGTGTTTTGGTTTCAATATTAGATGCTTTTTACTATTCAATACATTATCAAAATAACAAGAGGCTAATTATTGATTTTTGTTTCCACAATATCCCAATGTGAGTGCAGGTTGTGAGGGTTGGGTAGCCTATAGTAATGTAACAATGCAATGATACTGGTCAGTAGATAGGTTATAAAAGATAATGATTTCGCAGTATGTCACACCCGTAACAGGCTGTCACACCCGTAACATGATTTTCTGAAATTTTATGCTAGCAAAATTTAAGCCTGTATAAAAAAAGGTGAGCATCTCTAGTTATTATAGTAATGTTCCTATAATAGAAAAAAAATATAACCTTTGTCTAGGTGTTCTTAATTCACAGAATATTTTCGAATATGTAGGGAACTCAGAAACCAATGTCCATTTAGTGTCATACCCGTAACACCTACTAATTATTTTTTTTAGCATTGACCACAATATTTTCCTAGCATTACAATTTATGCAAATATTAACAACCCTAAGAACTACACTTTTGCAAAAAATTACGAATTTTTTTATAGAAGTTTATTAATAATAGAGCAATTAGTGTATGCAATATGTCACACCCGTAACAATGGAATGGCCGATATATGAAGGAGGAAGTGACATGGCCGAGCGGTCTAGATGGCGGTCTGCCGTGTGGCCGGTGTGTCGGAATCTGGGTTAGAATCCCGGTGTTGGCATGGCAGTTTCTTTCTTCTTCTGTGTTTCGTCCGTTTCTCCCTGGGACTATCTCTGGGTTATCCTGGACGGGATGTGAATCTCGTCCCCCCCTTCTTGAATATCACTAGCTTCGCCCTGACGTTGTCAGGTTGAGCTAGTTCCGTGGCCCCTAGTTGACCAAATTCGATAAAGGAAGGAAAGGAGGAAGTTGGTTGGTTTCTTTGTTTGTTCGCTATACCCTCCTAGGCCCTTTGACCGCTAGGCCTTTTGACCTAGACCCTTTGACCGATCTGGATCAACTTCGCATAATTACTCTTGAGAACCCTGCGGAAAAAACAGGCTACAATGAAACTTGGAAACATCTCGCCCTCCCTCTTATTTAATTCCCTTGACACTTTTGTAGGATTTTTTTAGTATTGGCTTATTAACTCACTTCTGTTGTTTCAATGGAAGAGTTCATGTGGCGCAGTGGTTAAACGCTGGTCTTGGAGGTATGGTTAAGTTAAATTACGTATGTTTTGGATTTTGACAAGGAACACTCATAAATTAAAGTGTGCCACATCCCACTACAGACCTATGTGGCCCTTGGGGTCGCGGGAGGTAAGGCTTCCGGCGTTCCGTGACCAACGGTACCAAGTTGAGGTCCAGTGGTCAGCCCGACGCCCGCCCGCCTTTAAACCACGAGAAAGAAACCAGGTACCCATTCTACAGAGGGCTGGTAGACCCTCGTGTCCGTTTGGTGAAGAATGGTGTGTGGAAAAATCCCAGCCCTCCGCTGAGACAGGCTCGAATCCGCCACCTCCAAACCTCAGTCAAGCACCCTTACCCAGTCGCCTACAGAACTCCTGGACGCATTGGTTCAAAACTGCTTGGTGGCAGTAAGTTTATTTTATTTTAAGATAGTTGATGCAAATATGGCCAATGCTGGTAATATGGCCACATTGCCAATCTGCCATTAATTGAAAAGGTATCCAAAAGATAACGCTAGAATATCAAACTATAAAGTAGAAAGTGTACATGGCTACCACAGTTTGCAGAATAATGTAATCACAGAGCCCAGGGAACCCCGTCATTTGAGTTTTGACAACGAATCGAGAATCTGTTATAATATTGTTGTTATTATAATATTATTGTTGTTGTTGTCTTTTATTTCCTTGCATTCAATTAATGATTATTGTTCATATATCACTTGCTGTAGTTATTCTAAGCTCGTTCCAGACACCAATGCTTCTTTAATTAAACTGATAATTAAGAGATTTTTCGAGATGGGCTGTAATCAGGTAAAATGGCCACAGTAGGCTATATTACCAAAACGAGGAATGTATTGGACTCATAAAAGACAATAAATCTGTATTTATTTGCTACACATATACCATGATTGATATTTTTTATATTCTATAAGCTTTGATCATTTAATGAATTTTTTTTTTTCTAACTGTGGATACACACATGATCTAAATTGTAACTTTGAAATGATTTTTGTTGTAGACCCCTGGAAAGTTAATAATTATCTGTGTGAAAATTTTAATGAAGTCAAGACACATTTACTTTCAACTCAAAATTATTAATCATTAACAAAAAAATATTTTCCTAAAATAAAGAGATGTTTTTGAATTTGGCCACATTACCTTCACAAGGGCATATTACCTGCACAGTGCAAGCTTTTTCAAAGATTGAAAAACAGAACCTTTGGGTTTTAAAAAACATCTTGAAATATTTTTTTACATACAACCTAAAGAGCCAAAGTTCTTGTCTACACATTTTTTTTTTTTTTTAGTGAATACCATAATCATGAAAAAAAAAATATTCAAATTAAGGTGGCCATATTATCTTCAGGTACCTTATTTCTTTTTTTTTTCCTGCTTTTTACTTAACTTCTTTATTTATGATAAGTAAATTTTCTTTTCTTTTTTTTTATTATTTTAAAATAAATAATATTCTTCGTAACTTTTTTGTTTAATTAGATGTTCTTAATTTACGAACAACGAAAACCCGGATCCGGAGTAAGGGGTGTAAACCAGTGGCGGCTATTCAGGGGAAGTAGGTGAAGTGACACTTCAGCAATTATTTGTAATAAAATAATATTATTTATTTATAATATAACAATTATTATAAAGAAAAATTTA
Source organism: Thereuonema tuberculata (assembly GCA_023159025.1). Lineage (NCBI taxonomy): Eukaryota > Metazoa > Arthropoda > Chilopoda > Scutigeromorpha > Scutigeridae > Thereuonema > Thereuonema tuberculata. Next base: position 203,825,699 of record JAFIDM010009631.1, read on the forward strand.
TTTTCCTTATCACGTATGTTGGTTTTAATAGAAACGTATTTTTGTATTTTGTCCCGCGCGGTGCGATTCTGACCGTCAAAGTGAAGTAGGCCTCGTTTTCAAGTTTCTCTACCTCAGGGGCGGAGTTTCGATCGACAATCGAGGCGATGGTTGCTATGACAACCGTGACGTACCCGCTGTACGGGTGAAGTTGAAGTAGCAGAGAACCATGTTCTCTTCTCCAGTGGCTTGTTTCGTAGTGCTAAGCTATTTTAAATATGAATCCTGTTTATGATATAGTATGTATTTTATTAGAAACATCATTTTCACGTTGGAAAGACGAAGATAAGAAGGAAGTTATTATAATATTTTTTATTGTAATATATATTACATATATTTATAATTATTTATTATTTATTATTATATATATTGCATATTATAATATATAATAATATATATATAATAATATATAATATATTTATAATATATGTATTATTATATATTATAATATAATTATTTTCCTACTAGCTCTTCACCTAACTTCACAGTCACGAGCCGCCACTGGTGTAAACAGGGGTAGGATGACCAGATTTTTACATTGGCAAAGCGGGACACCATTGACCGGGGGGGGGGGGGGAGACCGGAAAGAAAAAAACAAAACGGAATCTCCAGGTTCAACAACCAAAAAAACAACGGAATCTCCAGGTTCAACAACCAAAAAAAAAGGAATCTCCAGTTCGACAATCAAACAAAAAAAAGGAATTCAATAACCCCCCCAAAAAATCGGGACTTTTTTAAAATGCCGCGGGACGCGGGACAAATTGCTAAAAATCGGGACTGTCCCGCCAAAATCGGGACGTCTGGTCACCCTAAACAGGGGGCAAACCTTCTTGATGGGTATGCATATCTTTGAAACCGCTTAAGTTGGAAACACGAAATTTCACATGAATATGCTTTGTCAATATCGAAAAGGCACATATTGGACGAATTTTCAATTTTTGGGTTCTAAAGGGTGTAAATGGAGGGGGGGGGGGCAAAGCTTTTTGAAGGTATGTGATTCTTCGAAACTAGAGATGGGTAGTTCGTATAAAAGAACTATAGTTCATGGACGACTTAGTTCAAATGAACTAGTTCGTGAAAAGAACTACGGAGCGGTCTTCGTTTTAGTGAACTATCGTTCTTTTACCACTCCACTATTGGCTATTGGAATTGATTTATTTCGTTTTATATTAAGTATTTGAGACCTTTTTCTTTTTTTTTTTGGTTGTAAAAGTATTTGAGAACCTTTTTTTTTTGGGTTGTTAAAGGTAAAAGAACGACTTAGTTCATTTGAACTAGTTCAATAAAAAGAACTATCTCAAAAGAACTAGTTCAGCAAAAAGAACGACTTTGCCCATCTCTATTCGAAACCGCTTCAGTTGGAAACACGAAATTCGTATGAGTGTTCTTTGTAAAAATCTAAAACATACGTATCGACGAATTTTCGAAATTCACATCCTAAGGGGTGTAAACGGGGTGGGTAGGGGAACAAACTTTATTGAAGGGTACTTTACGGGGTTTTCAGTTCAGGTTACAAAATCAGAAAATAACATTACTTTGTAATCATCACGTGATTTTTTTACCAACTGGGGAAGATTTGAAGTGATAGGGATGTGGAGAAGTGCAGAAAGGGGTGGGAAGTCTTATATTTTCCGATCTCGATATTAATTTGATATCTAAGGCTTATCAAGTTACAAATTAGGAATATAACATTTAATTTCTAATTACCACGTGACTTTTTTACCAACTGGAAAAGATTTTAAGTGATCACACAATTCCAATTTCTTAATCATCCACATCAGCACAACTCTTTCTTGTAACCCGAGCGAAATGGGGATAAATAGTTACAGTAAAGCCCCGATTATCCGCGAGTGCCGCGAAAATTTTTTTTAATTACCAACATCAAAAAAAAAAAAAAATTTTAATCCAAGCCAACAATAGGTAAAGTACAATAGGCCCTACAGTGCGAAGGGTCGAAAATTATTGACAGATTTATTGTGCATCGTAATCCTATAGGCCTTCTCGGAATTTGTGGATGAGTGGCAGGCTCTTGCTCTGCAGAAATGTTTCTGCTGTACTGTACATATTTTAAAAGTTTTGCATATTATGTTTTTTGTATAATAAAACGTAGTTTTTATGCTGAAATATTTTTTTTCGTGTTTACACCTCATTTTTAGTCTTTTTTCGGGTTATCCGCGATTTTTACTATCCGCGGTACCCTTGCCACCCAATGGGGATGTTTAAGGTCCTTGGTTCGAGGCTAAAAAAGTCACGTGATGAAGGGACTCACGTTTTAAATCCTTCCTAAAAACTGCTGAATTTCGGATCTTTATTCAAGCAGATTCAAACTAGAATTCTAGTTTGGTAAAACAAACATAGTATTCTCCAATTGAAAACGAAATTTATGAAATATTTATTTTCTTTAAATAATCTACTACTAAAAAATATAAATCGAATAAAATCCACTGAATACACGTGATTTATTCATTTATCGCCATCAAAATATTTTTATCTCGATTCAAATAAAAACGATATTTCCAGCAATTAGGTTAATAAACAAAGGTTTGTTTGTTTGTTTTTTCTTTTTTTTTTTTTTTTGTATTTTCAAATTGTAAGACATAAGGCTATGTTAGTTAGTATTCAGCAAGGAACTACAGCTGAAAGATTTCTGTTGTTTAAGCTTCATATTTTTAATTAAATTAAAAAAAAATTTTATAGAAAAAAAAAAGAATAATAATATTAAAAAAACACCGCATCCTAAATGCCAAGTATATTTTCTAGCTTATTTTGTTTTCCCTTCTACTGTATCCTTTTGTTTTTTGATAGGAATTAAGTTTAAGAATGAACTTTCAATCCAAACTGTGCCTGATAATAAAAATCCTTTTGTATTATTGTATTTCCGCCCCTCGCCTCCGGTTATCTGTGCTTCTGGACACCACAGTCTTTTGTCACGCCTCGTCGATGATTTTAAAGATTTTCTTAAAGTTATCGAATTTTTAATTAAAAATAAACAGATTCCTTAATAGCTTTTATAAAAACACGAATAATTTTTAGTTTTAAATTTACAAATTGCTTCTTCTTATCTTTTCTTCTTTTGTGTGTGTGAAGAATGATTTTTTTTTTTGGGGGGGGGGGGGGAATAAATCAATACACTTCAATTTTTAATAAAATCTAGGTATAAAAAATTAACATAAAACGAATTTAGATGTATTACTATGCTTCATTACATAAATGAAATAAGTTATTTCTTTTTATTTTTGTTACTTTTTTTTTAAATTTTTATTTGATCTTGATACTATACAATTTCCTGAAGAATTTTGTAAGTTAAAGCAGAATACGATTCCTTTTTTTTTTTCTTAGTGGACCCTGTTCAGGAATCTTTTTTGATTTTTTTATGTCAGAAGTATTCAGGCCAGTTATTCCCAAAGTGCTCGCCGATCAAATTGACCGGCTACAATATTATCGGCACTGCGCTTCGCCGGGCGACCCATATGGTCAGTCCGCCACTATATACAGGCTGTATCAAAACTCTCTGTATAAATTTCAAACGGGGATAGAGAGCACCAAGATGAGGACATCAAGAGGGGAGGGGGAAGTCAGTTGGTTCCTCAGCACCGGTGCCAGGGCTGAGGCCTTAACCGAAGCCTATCACATGTAGACTTAATTATTAAAAAAAAGCCTAGATTTTATATAAACTACTTTTCTGCTATAATCGTCTGCATAGAACTATTCTGCATTACAATATTTGCATGGAGTGAGTTTTTTTAAACTTTTTTTCTAAACTTCATTTCTAAACAAGAAGGTTTAACGAGCAATTGTAATATGAAAACGGGAAAAAACTCGGGAATGCACAAATTCGTTTGCTTTTCACGATTTGAGCCCTTATCGACAGCAATCTGGGACAGCTGCTTCGTCCTTATTAGGACTCATCAGCCAGATTTAGCTTCGATAATCAAGCTCAGAACGCGTGAGTACCTATGGTTTCTTCTCCTGCTTACGGAAGTGGGACCCGGTAGAAGGCAAACGACAATAGAAAAATCGTAATTTTTCTGTACTTGTTACAGCAATTTTTCTATTATCGTTTGCTTTCTACCGGATCCCACTTCCGTAAGCAGGAGAAGGAACCATAGGTAGTCATGCGTTCTGAACTTGATTATCGAAGCTAAATCTGGCTGATGAGTCCTAATAAGGATGAAACAGCTGTCCCAGACTGCTGTCGATGATGGCTCAATGCGTGAAAAGCAAACGAATCTACGAATTTGTGCATTCTTGAGTTTTTTCAGTTTTCATATTACAATTAATGCATGTTAAACCTTCTTTCTTATTAATTTTTCGCCTTTGCGTTAGGCTTATCCTTTTATTAAATGCCTTTTGTGCCCAGCGCTAAGCGGGTCAAGATAATTTTTCTGTACTTGTTACAGCCATTTTTCTATTGTCGTTTGCTTTCTACCGGATCCCACTTCCGAGAGCGGGAGAAGGAACCATAGGTACTCACGCGTTCTGAGCTTGATTATCGAAGCTAAATCTGGCTGATGAGTCCTAATAAGGACGAAACAGCTGTCCCAGATTGATGTCGATGATGGCTCAATGCGTGAAAAGCAAACGAATTTACGAATTTGTGCATTCCCGAGTTTTTCTCGTTTTCAAACTTCATTTCTAAAAGCTGGAAAGAACATGTTGGTGTTGGTCACGGTTTTATTTTAATTTTTCTTTCGTGACATGTTTACCACCCTCAGCCCACATATTAGCTTATTTTTTTTAAAGTTTCATATTGTCCCCTCGTCCCTTGTTTTGTTCTATAATACTTGCTTATTGTAAAAGAAATCATTATTTGTATTCATAAATCCATTTATTTTATATTTTAATTTTCATGTTATCACCTCATTTTCTAAAGTTTCGATTTTCATTTAAAATATATATATGTTCCCGTGAGAATTTTTCTGTTTTTATTCTCATACAGGGCTGCGCCAAGCGAGGTGCCAGGGGTGCACGGCATCCGGGCGGTACGTCTTGGGGGCGGCGGACTGCAAATAATTTACTTTATTAGGGGCGGCAATTTTTGCCTGGCACCAACATACCTTGGTGCGGCCCTGTTCTCATAAACTAGTGTTTGCTATTTCCCACGACAGTCAACATGTCAATCATTGTCCTACGTCACTAATTTGAATCATACACCCCATATTTTATTATTGGCCATTGTTTGTTAATTTATGAGACATCACACAACTACATAATATAGGCACCCCTACGAAACAAGTTTTTCATTACTTAATGATTGTTAAGAAAACATTTTATGTTGTACGTGGGTCCTGCAAGAACGAAGGAAGAAATTTGCCAAGGCAAGAAGGATTAGATATTACTGATAACAAGCGAAGGAAGGCAGATGAATATGAGCGGTGTCGGATGTCCCCGATTTCAATGCAGTATTCGTTACACCAATAAGTTAGTCATATTGTTACCACTGATTTTAATTTATTCCGAATAGCTCATCAGAGGTTACATACATTGCAATTTCGGAATTACGAAACTGGAGGATACAATAAATAAGCTTAAGGTTTAATGGGATGATTGCAATAAATAAGCAAAAATAACCAATAGTAATGGAAACGTCTAATAGCTGAAATTTCTTCGGCCCCCAGACTTCTTTCTAGAATGAGAGCTTTCAATGACTTCATTTCCTATCCAAATAGTTATGTCACGAATCCAAGTCCTATGCAATTGTAGATCAGGCATCCAGGTTACTTTTCTCGGACCGTCACCTTTCTGGTTGTCATCCTACATCTGGATCCCATATCTTCAGCCTGGTTGTTACCTTCCTAACTTGTCCCGAATCTGAAACCTCTTTTGGTAGGTGGGCTGTCTTCTTCCTGGGCTTTCCTTCTTCTTCTATAGGCTGTTGGGCTCCTTGCCCAATGACTTACTAGCTTCCTCTGTGCGGTGGAGGAGGACTGCTTGTAACCAACTTACTCTACTGCTTACGATCTGTCTGAAGGGCTGGACTGCTGCCCGAATACGTTCTGCCTTGACCTGGCTCTGCTTCCCTTCTTATATACTCGTTGTCAGCCTCCTTCTGGCTGCAGTGAAGTGGTCAATTCCAATGCAGGGAGGCAAGAGTCCAGCTAGTCGACTCCAATAATGGGAGGTTAGGACATTTTGGCCTAATCAACCGGTAACAATATCATCGACTGCAGATCTTCAAATATACATGGTGGCATGCGAAGTCAATGTCAACGGTTGTGTGAACCAGTGAAAAATAAAAGAATCAGTACTTCGTTTCCGTGGTCAACAAGTCGTTCCGATTCCACAGAAACGCATTTGGGGCCCCGAACAGTAATCTTGGTGCACCAAAACTTCTGTAACTACTCTTTCTTATGTTATATTTATCGTGAGGCAAAGTAAAGTGCTATCCGAAAAAACTAAGGACCTGCATGACAGTGTTAAATTAATTTAATGTAAAAGTAATGGTTATAACTCTGTGTGCCATTTTTGAAAGGGAGAAATATGAAATCGTGTGGTGTTTTTGCGATATTTTTGGCTAAGAATCTATTGAGTTTTGACCATAATGTGGGAGGGAGGCCCGTTACTGCATTTGATATCTGAGCCCCGAATTTGATGGGGGGGGGGGCTGACCAGGGTGAATCTTTTTCGTCTAATAATGTATGTCCCCTGACGGCAAGAACGTCTTTTTTGGGAAGCGTCTGTACAAACTCACAGCAGCTCTTCCGTTTCCATTCGCAGCCCTATACACCAGACGCCATGTCAACCCTCTCAGCTATCGTGAAATGCTTCATCTTATATATGTAATGTGTTCGATTTATGAATGCAGTGGCAAACATTAGTCCGTTCTCACTTCTCTAACCGATTGCAGCGTCTCTAAATAGCGCCCTCTAGCACCGAAGGTTGCTGTCTGCAGACATACATTCAGACGAAAAAGGCTCGTCTTGGTGTTCCCTAGCTCCCATTAAAATTTGTACAGAGGGTTTTGATACACCCTGTACATAAGTTCTCTCACAATTTATATTAGGCAGAGCTTTTTTTAATGCTATAAACTTCAAAGAATATTTTCCAAAAATACTTGGGTTTAATGAAACGTTATTAAATTGTCTAAGAAGTGGAAATCAGTTATTTAAATGGAAAGTTTTCAGATCAAATACATCAAAATTCCAAGCATTTCTAATGCCAGTCAGCAGGTACAATGTAATATAGTTTGTCATTTTTTGAATAAACAATATTCTTGATGGATGTATAGCTTGAAAATTGGAATTTTATGAGTAGCCAATGCAAAAAAATATAGTCGATTTTTTTCGGTTATTCTGAGAGAATAGGTGGTGATTCAGAAAATGTCCAGTAATGTCAATGCACTGTAATTGATTGATAGCATGACCTTAGAAACTAGGTTTCTTTTACCATTGATATGATTATTGTCCTTTATTGTCGAATAGCTAAATTTAAAAGCAATTATTTATAGTAAACTGTCTATGAAATCAAAGAGCTGTATGAAAATGAATATATATATATATATATATATATATATATATATATATATAAAGTCCTTATTTTATAAAATAATTATATATATTATATATACAGTATTACAACTTGCATCCCATTCAATAAATTTTATTTTTTAATTTTTAAACCAATTTATTTTTTCTTTCTTTTCCTTCAAAAACTTTCTACAGGAGCTGCTGTTAAAAATGAGGTTTCAACAGAATCCGTTGAATAAATTAATCCGTCATCCAAGAAATGTCAGTATGTCTGAACATCGTCTCTTAGGCATAGTGATATACAGGGCCCACAAGGGTGGGGTCAGTTGGTCCCTCAGCACTGAGGCCCGGCTATCAAGGAGGCCCCAGCTGAGGTCATAACCGAAAAAAAAATTATATGAATTAGCCTATCACTTAGATTTTTTATAATTAAGTCTACATTATATACAAACTACTTTTCAGCTTTAATTGTCTGCATGGAGTTATTCTGCATTACAGTGTTTGCTTAGAGTGAATTTTTTCCAAACTTTTATCTAAATTTTGAGTGGAGGTGGAAAAAGTAGATATTGGTGTTAAATTAATTTACTCTAAAAATAGAGCTAATAACTGTGTGTGGCATGTTTAAAAGGGAGAAATTTGAAATTGTGTGGTGTTTTCGCGATATTTTTGGCAAAAAATCTGATTTTAACCATAAAGTGGGAGAGTGCCTGTTACTGCATTTGGTATCTGGGCCCTAAATTTGATGTGGGGCCCTGGTGATATACTCTTTCATCAACAATAGACAATAGTACATACATAATTCTCTGTTTTGAATTCAACACTAACAGTAGTTAGTGCTGAATTCGAAACAGAGAAGTATGTTAGTATTGTTTCTTTTGTGGGGCGCCAATGGAAGAAAATTATCCATTGACAAAAGTCCTAAGATTTCTATGATCACTGTTTCAATCAAAAATTAACTACTAAATAAATAAAGGCATTCGAACACTCACTTCCCCTCCCTCCCATTTATTCACAGTTATACCTATATCCCACAGTTAGGAAGAATAGTTGTGAGGCTGTATCAACAGAGCTTCCCCAACAGACGTCTGCCAAATCACCAAACATTCTCATGTTTGCATCGACAGCTGTGTGAAACTGGAATATTCCCTGCAAACATGCATGACACTGGTCGAGGAAATGTGCATAATCCTGCGGCAGACAGAGGAAAATCCAGTACAAGCACGAGAGCTGTTGCACATATTCTCGGTGTGGTCGTGGATCACATGCTCGTTTGGAGAGTGTTGAACAATCAGCATTTCCATTCATTGACAGAGGGTTCAGAACCTGCGGATTATTCTCGTCACTTAGAATTCATATGCAGGTTTCTGAAACAGACCTTCTGCAGCCTACTTTTTCAACGTATGTGCTCTTCACAGATGATGCACTATCACAAGTGAGGGCGTGGTTAACCCTTCAAGCCGGTAAGACGTACACGTGTACGTTCCGAGGTATCTGTCTCACAGCCGGTTTGACATACAGGGGTACGATATCTGCAGGGGTAGATAATTGGCGGCCTCCCGCTGTTAAATTTTAACTTCATTCTGTAATTTTCCACTGACCAAGAGACAATGAAATAAGCTTGCAATTAAGTGAAGGAATTTAAATTTCCGCACTGTAGTTTAACCATTAAAAAATTTTCTTTTAGCTTCTTTCTTCTCTCAATAATGAAAAGTACCGGGGGAAAGGCATATGCAGGAAAGAAACTCGCCGGCCTAAAGGGTTAATCTGTTATTTGGGCAGATGAAAAACCCCATGCCACAAGGGTGTTGCCATCAACAAAGCCATCAATGTTTGGGTAGGTATTGTTCACAATATGTTGATTGAACCACACATGCTGCCGCTCCAACTCAATGGACAGATTTACTGAGTGTTCCTTGAAGAAACGTTGCCAGAACTGCTTAACAATGTTCCCTTGGCTGTTCTGAGTAACATGTGGTTTCAACACGACGGGCCTCCTGTACACTTCAGTCATGTTGAGAGGGATTATCTTAATGACATGTTTGGGGGACCGATGCACAGTGAGTATTTGGCCAATCTAGCTGGCCAAAATTATTTCCGTAGTTTTACTGATTCAAAATGTGCCTGCCTACTGTAGGCGTCATTGGATGCCACAGATATAATTGGACATAAGCTTCGCAGTTTCCAGAGCATATTCAGAGAATTTTATGCCCACTTGATATAGTTTCTAATATGACTTTGAAATAATATATTAAATTGGAATCAATGTCTGTAATTTCAGCTGCTAATTCTGGATCTACGAAAAATCTTCGACTAGTATTACCGTCATTTGTATTTCCAAAGCCAGCCTTAGGCACGTCCACATCAAACCCATTTTATTTCTAAATTACTCTTCAATACCTAGCCTATTTTGGTTAAAAATGGCCTTTTCATTTCCTAATCTTAACTGCCATTTCTTAACAAGCAGCTTATAGGCTAGGTGCAGTAACTTACGAATATACGGATCCTGGAATGCAAAATCGATAACCCGAATTTTAGTGTTTCTGCTTTAACATCCTTCTTGATTGTTAAATTATTAGTCTTTGGATGTTGCACCACAAATGTAACACCTCGTTCTAGATTTTGTTTGAATGGCAGTGTCATTGATGATAAGCATCATAGTGTGTTTGACAGAGAAAGATTTATCTGCCAATGTCACTTTCATGTTTTATAACAAGTTTGTTGTGTTTTCTATGTAGTTGATTTCTTCGTTTGTAATATCCACAGACTCTTTGATGAATCTAATTCTAATGGGACGACAATACCAAGGCAAAGGAGGAGTTGGGTTCTGCCAGATTATTTTTTTTTGGTTGTTCGTACCACAAATTAGTTGAGTGGCACAAAAGAAATCTGAAATATTTTTGCGTTGGAGTCAGAATCATTTTGGAATTTCTGTTTGAATTGTGTTTGTTGTGATCCGTCACAAACCCCACTTCCAAATTAAATACTAATGTGTTACATTCATCTTCATCTAAAGTTTTGCACAATCTCTTCCAAATGTGGCAATAATCGAGTGACAGTACACTCCGGTAAATTTTGCAATTTAATTTCAGCACAGGTAGCAGTCACACGATAGAATTCCTTAGCTGTGTAAGAGTCTATTTTAGCTTTTTGTAACACACTGTAGCATGGGTAGAGCTTTTTGTTAGTGCTCCTGATTATCTCATATTGTCTTCTGGAAAGATCAGCTTTCATAAACATTGCCAATGCTCTTAATGGTGTCAGTTGTGCTTTGTCTTCTTGCAGAGAGCTAGAGTATGCTTTCCTGTATTTTCTTGCTCGACTTGGAGAACTAGTGATTTCTTTTAGTATTTTGGAAGCATCTCTCTTTCCTGTAGTTTGTAATTTCATTTGAACAGCATACATCTGCAGTGCTACTTGGGTATTCTGTTTTTCTTCTTTTGCTTCTGTCACTCGATTCTCTAAATGTCTTCGGTGGCTGTTCCGAATGCTGTGCTACTATTGGAATTTCAAATGGTTTTTGTAACCAGTCACAATTTTTTCAAGAAATTTATCTTCTTATGTGCTACTATCTATCTACATTGGAATTCAGACTTAATATATGAAAATTTCCTTTGAATAGTCTTCGCAAGTGCAACGATAATTTTCGACAAACTCCAATTTTTCATTAATATTAGATAAGTTTTGTTGCTGCATCATGTTAAATAGTTCTCTTCGAGTCATTATTCTGACATCCAATGATCCTAAAACAAAATTAAAAGATTTTAAAATTAAATTGAACTTGAGGTTGAAAATTCACATTTTTGTAATATATATTTAATGACTATAAATCATGGAAATTCACGGGAATCTGCAGCTGATTTTTGTGAAATTGGTTGCTGTAATCCTTTATCTTTGTATTAAAACAAAAATCATTACTGGAACGCACCCTGAAGTATAACAAATCTCTTCAAGATTATTAAAGTTGGTTAGAAAAAAAAAAAAAAAAAAACCTTTTTCAAAACACTATCTTAGTCAAAATGAAAATATTTCAAACGTATGCACACTTACCTACTTAATCACAATCCATAATTATTTGCTTTAATTTTATTCTGAATAAAATATATTCAATGTAGAAAGTATGCCTATGCAACAAACATCGAGAAAAGAGACAATCAATTTCCGGCTTGTTCCACTGCACTGAGGTTCAGCAGAGGGGATAAACCAGGGGTAGAGCACTGTTCTCGAACTATTCAACTTTGTCATGGAAGCAATTATTTCTACTTAAAGTTTTACGAAATTGACTTTTGGCCAGTTAGATCAGCCAAATGTGCAATGAGCCGAAGCGGACCTGTCGCCTGGTCGCCGAGATCATTTGCTTTCTTCTTCTGGGTATACATGAAGAACATCATGTCTGAGACTCCAATTGATTCTGAAGAAGATCACATCGCAAGAATCGCTGTCACCACTGCAAATGTTCGGGAAATGCCGGGGAATCTTTCAGCATGTACGACAATCCATGATTCGACGTTGTCATGCATGCAATGATGTTGCCGGTCACCACTTTGAACACCTTTAGTGACTAAACACATTGTTAATAATCATGTCCATTCTTTTCTGTCCAGACTACATCACTATCTCTGTAAACGCCCCCAACACTTAAATACGATGTTAGCAGATGTACATTCATTAACAAAAAAAGTTTATCTACCATTAAAATCTGTAGAGAGTTTTGCAGCACCCTGTAATGTTTGAAACTCATCACATGGCTGAGGGCAGGCTGCTTTTACAAAATGCTCAACCTACACTATACGAAACCACCATATAAGTATCTGATAGAAACCATTCCTGCTTCATAAAATATCCGACATGGAGAAATCTGCAACTAGTGTTACAATCTCCTCTGTTTTTACAGTTAGTTCGAGACAGGAATCAACCTGCTCCTGATGACATACCGGCATCACCATCAGCCTGATCTCCACCTTCCCTTGTTGGTATCAAAGAGATAGAACCATGGAGTAATATATTAGAAGTTACCGTATAACAAATAACGGGTTTATTTTGTTCTGATAAATATATCATCATGATAGAACGTCTATCTCTGGTTGATATCTCGCAAGACAATGATCTCCATGTCAAGTGGTTGATGAACGCCCTGCAAAACCAAAAGGACAACGACAGGACCATCCCATAGAAGATTGCGCAACAGCCGAGCTGGAAGATATGTTTCATTCATGTTGAATGGAACCATGTAAATTTTGGTCTTTTTAATCTATGTAACCACTTTTTTTTTATATACAGCGTTTTTCATAATTCCCACAGCATCAGAATTTCCATTGTTAAGGAAAAATATTGCTTAATTTGGTAGGACCCAAGACTTTTAGGTACAATATTTTGATTTCATTTTTTTTAGTCCGAACCTCAGAAAATTACTTCCAGTTGATGTCACTACAAAATAGCACATTATTAGATTTTTGTGATATTTGGTGTATGGGAAATACTTGATCATTCTTCAATTATGTACTGCAAAATCGAGTTATTACAAAAGTACTTCATAACTTCCTGCTCTTGTTTGCTGAGCAATGTTTTTTTTTTTTTTTTTTTTGGTAAATTTTATTATAATTGTTTATTTTAACCATTTATTATCTTTCGCAAGTTCTTTTTTTCTCTATATTTTATTAGAATAAACAACAAAAAATAACAGAATAAGGAAAATGAATACTAAAGTGCAGGTTAATAATGGCACAAATTACGACTTTTCCCTCCCCATTTTCATATTAGCAGTTCTCACTTTCATTGATCTCCTCAAACTTTTCTACCTGTTGCAGGAGTAATCATAACACCTCAAACTGTGGTGGGAATAACTAGTACAGTGATTACTGATCTCGCCAATTTGAAACAAGCAGTTGTGTTGTACTTGTAAAAGCTTAATTTTACGCTATTGTTCGATACAATGGAAAAGTATTCAATAGAAGAATGGGTGTTTCTGTTAAAACCATTTTATTTCGACAATTCTTACTGGCAAGCTTGCAATTTGTTTGGGGTTCAATATCCCAACCGTCTAATCCCACACTCCAGAACCGTAGGAAGACTGGTGAAAAGGTTTGAGGAGAATGGAAAAGAACAGGAAGACCAACAGAGGTGAGGACCCCAAAAATGAATGCGCCGCTGTTGAGGTTAACCCACACTCAAGTGTTCGTGAAATTGCGTCTGCAAGTGGAGTTAATGTAACCAGTGTTCAAAGGATTTTAAAGGACTTCAAATTTCACCCTTTCAAAGTAATCAATATTGATGACCTAACTGTGACGATCCGGACCGAAGGATAGAATGGGTGATGGAAGTATGCAACAGCGACCCAACTTTTGTATAAAGAGGTGACAATGAAAAATGTGTCTTTTATTTTTACTTCGAAACCAAACGGACTTTTTGGCCAACCCAATAGTTCACAATACACTAGTCATAAAGTGACGAACTTTTTTACAATGAAAAGGAGGGCGCAAATAAATTGAAGAAAAAAATATTTTATTTTATAATATTCATTGCAACAATGATACACTATAATATGATAAATGCATAATAAAAACATTTGTAATATTTTATATTGTAATTATGCTTACATGCCTACTAATTATTATCTTAATGAGTATTTTTTCATTGAATGAATATTTTGTTATGGCCCGGCATCGATCGAATACTGAGATTTACAGATTAGTCTTCAAATATCGAAAAGGAGGACACTTTTCAAGGGAGGACAGAACTTATAAAAGAAAGACTGTCCTCCCTAAAGGAGAACGATTGGTCACCTTACTAGTCAGCAGGTGTTCACTGAGAAGCAAGAGTTCCTGTTAGTTGACTAAATTATTAAATGCTGTAACGCTCTAAGTGTCAGTAACGTGACATTTGATGTCCCTTTCTTTTGCCTTCTTTATCCTAGCTTAATTATATCTGATTATTTCTCAAGATACTTTATTTCTCTGAATATTTCTCATTACCCTACAATAGCAGTGTATTCCCTTACATATGCTATCTTCAGACATGATCAGTTTGAGTCTGCAATGTTTTATTATTTTTATATCTTGTTCTGAATTTAATGTGAGTAATGGACACACACATATGTATATGATTACATACACATTATTTCCTGCAAACTTTTAATCCAAACACGGAAATCATTACATGTTTAATTAATGGAACATTCTACCTTAAGAAATTCAAAATAAATTTGATTTTACAAAAGCCTTGCTATAATCTGCTCAAAACATAGTGTGAGTAACGTGACGTAATGAAATTCTTCCAAGACTAACAAAATTTGAGTTTTAAATATTAGATCACTGAGCTTCAGAATTTTCTGAAAGCAATTCCTGGGCTTTCTTACAGTTAGTATTTGACAATTTTAGGTAGTTATGTCTTCTTACAGATACTGGAGTGGGAGCTGACACTTCTGAAAGAATATCATTTTGAATATCCATCCATTGGCTGGAAAAGGTTGAAGCATGGGCTAGGTAGATGCATAAATGTCAGCTATGCTTTTTTTGTCTGGATAAGATAGCTTCTATAATACGCCAATGAGCCAAATAATCAGTTTCAGGCTTATAAACTGTATACCACTTCCCTACTTCCAAGGCAGTGCCATTAAGGCTATGCTTATGAGTCTTCAATAATCTCTTGAATGGCATGTTGGATAATGGTGATGTTTGCACTTTTCCTTCAACACCACACCCAATTTCATGACTGTGATACCTTTGAGATCTTTAGCTGTAACAAAAAGTTTCTGTAAATGCAGATCCTTTGAATGTTCTTGAATTTCTTTACTACTAATGGTCAGCATTCGAACTGTTGATGGGGCACTTGTAATTGCGTCAATAAATGATCACTTCCTGTACAATGAACTTTCGTTTCATTACCAAACTGAACACACTTCTTTACACAAGCAGTAATTCCATCAACTGGACCTTTGCCCTGATTTGTGGGAAAATAGTTCCATTTGAATTTTTTTGTGATTCCTCTCTAAGAAAGCTAGCGGAGCTTTTGAATTGGCTTTAAGATCTGTCACTTCATATTATAATGTCTGTATTCTGCTGGTAGGCACTGCAGGGTTTTGTCAGTAAATACAACAATTGATGCCTTTAAATGATCCATAGTATCAGATACTACGGCTAGACTATGTTGTTCCTCATGGTATTATATGGAACAAGTGAAAACTGTGATTCTGACCATAATAAGCACTTTGTACTTGGTTTTGGTAGGAGCACTTATAATTTTCAGAAAATTCTACTTGAATCAATGCAAGAGAAGATCCTTGCTCAAGGACAGATTTCTTATCTTCATCATAGCAGATGCCTGTACTTTTTTCGTGTAAGCATGCGATAGAAACTGTTTCACGTACAAGGAGCCAAATTGTTGGTATACATTGTGACAATCAGTGTGAGTAACGTGACAGTTTCGTTTTCCTTCAAATCAACAGCTAGCAGAGCCTCTACTTTCATAATGTTTTGCCTACTAATTTCAGAAGCTTTTCTTGTCACGTCAGCATTCCTTTTATGTTTGTGGATCCAGATAGTAAAATGAAAAATGAAAAAAACAAAAAACAAAACAAAACAAAGTATAGTGGGTAACGTGACATCACTGACACTAATGTCATCTTTATAGTTTCACATGGAAAATGATTACCTTTTATTGATAACATATAATTTAATAATAACATAAGACTAGCTTTGAGTTGACAATGAAGTTCAGATCAACTTGCACCTTACTTCGTAAATAACAAATACTTCAAAAAGTTGAAAACAAATTACCAGTTTGAGAGAGACTGAAAGCATTCTATAGAAGTGAAGCCATTTTTTTGTGTAGTAGACTAAGAGCCACATCAATCAGATGTTTTTGGAATCTACAATTCCCCTCCTTTCATTTGAAATGAAAATCACAAGCCACACTCACATGTCAGTATTCGACATGCATGTCCACAGTTACATGGATTGAATGTGAAAGCTTAATTACAGTATGACTTACACAAATATACGTATGTCAATTAGCATATGATTATGCTAGGAAATTAGCCTGCAAGTATCCTGAAGCATGGGATAATAACACAATTGCTGGAATTGACTGGCTTCAGGGTTCATGAAGCGACATGACAATCTTCTTGCATTGCAAAACCTGAGAACACCAGCCTGTCGAGAGCTACTGCTTTCAACAAAACAAATTTAATGGAGTTTTTTGATAATTATGAAAGAGCTCTGCAATCTGGAGAATTCACTGAGAACAGGATTTACAACCCTGATGAAATGGGTGTTACGACAGTTGTGCATGCTCCAAAAGTTGTGGCTCAACTTGGTGCTTGGCAAATGGGGCAGGCTGTCTCAGCTGAACGAACTATAACATGATAGTCTGCATGATAGTCAATGCTGTTGGCAATGCTACACCAACAGTTTTTGTGTTTCCCAGAGCAAAATTTCATGACATTTTTATGTATTAATTACTTCTAACAGACATGGGGCAGTTTTGAACATTTTACATGAGCTATATCTTATTATTCTGTGCAATTTCAAGTTAAAAAAGGAATAAAAAGAAAGAGAATCATGTATCTTTGTAAAATCATTCCAAACATTAAAAATTAAAACCAAGTAAAAAAAAGTTTTTACTAAAGCATAAAATTAAGGGCAACCCATTAAAACCTAAACTTCACCTAAGGAGCGATATCTGATGCACAACGACAGCCGACTGTCCATCGGAAAAATTGAAATTTTGAATTTTTTTCCTGGGCAACTACTGACTCGATGGACTTGCAATTTGGATATGTTTTAGTTTAGAGTATCTACTATACAATGAATATTTTTTTATTTCTGGCTATCAGAAAAATGCAGACACAGTCGACGGTGTCTGCAAACTGTTATAGATACAGTCGAATAAAAATACAGACTGTGTAGCAGAGTCACTAAATGAAAGCATATTCATATTTCAAGTCGATCAGGTTAGTAGTTGTCGAGCAAAAAATTACCCAAACCTGGTCTGTAACTTTTAGCTAAATTCTGTCTCAGATTTCTGTAGACTATTGTTACATGGCTATCAATGACCATGTTTTCTTTTGTTATGGACTATGATATATTAATATATTAGTTCAAACAAATATTGTTTAACTTTTATGTTTATATTTTTTTTATTATGTTTATAAAAGCTTAGGTTTTAAGATTTTGTAACAAAAAACTGTGGGGATATCTGCTTAGGCTGTAAGATTTTGTATATCTGATAATTGTGGGGATATTTGGTTTGGAAATGACCGAGTCTTTGTTTGACACCCAGAAAGCAGAAATGGGAAAAGCTTAGCAAGGTAATCCTTGCATTTAAGGGTTTATTTTGGAAGAAGGAAGTGAGGAGAGACCTTTCCTATATATAGAGGAGGGAAAGTTTCGACGTGGAGGGATCTGAGAGATGGAAGCAGCGGGACTTCACGAGGTTAGGCGCTGGACACCGAATACTTAAACAATGGATCCGAAGCCCAAAGGACGGAATTAGGAGATAAATCACTGGAGAGACCCAGCTGAGCAGCCGAGTTTCCCGAGCTTTGGTGAGGGACGCCCCATATACCAACAAGGGACCCTAGCTCAAAGGACAGAGTTAGCAGATAGATCACTGGTGAGAGCCAGCTGTAGCAGCCAAGTTTCCCAAGCTTTGGTGAGGGACG
>JAFIDM010009631.1:203843870-203873763 GCA_023159025.1 Thereuonema tuberculata
GGAGAGAGCCAGCTGTAGCAGCCGAGTTTCCTGAGCTTTGGTGAGGGACGCCCCTTATACCAACAACGGATCCCTAGCCCAAAGGATGGAGTTAGGAGACAGATCATCGGAGAGAGCCACCTATAGCAGCTGAGTTTCCAGAGGTTTGTTGAGGGATGCCCCGTACACCAACAATGGACCCTTAGATCAGAAAGACAGAAAAAAAAGGAGAACCCCAGTGGAGAGAGAGAGAGAGCACGGCTGGCAGCCGATTTCTCTAAAGACAGCCAAAGGACTTAGTAAATCCAAACATTATCCTCATTTTTTTGCAATTTCACTTTAAATTTTATTGTTAAAGGAAATATTTTTGGGAGCGAGTTATTTTTAAATTCTTAATTTCTAAAATTTAGGTTACCTTTTGTTATTCATTTTTTTTGCTTGCTTAATAAATGTTTTATTTTTACTCAGGTTTTGTCAGAGTTTATCATTTTTTTAAAGGGATTTTCCTCTGGTAGGCTACCTGAGAAAGATCCTATTATGATTTTTTTTCCCTACCCTTTTTCATTTTTTGAGAGATGGCTGAGAAACTATAGGTATCTCACAACAATTTTATGCTGCCTGGAAGAAGTTGGCAAAGTGCGGAAGATGGACAAGTGGGTACCCCCATGAACTCACAGAAGAAGACAAGGTGACGCGTTACACAATTTGTTCTTTACTCCATCTTCTTTTAGAAAAAGAACCTTTCTTGGACAGAACTATAACCTGTGACGAAAAGTGGATAATGTACAACAATAGGAAGAGCTCATCATCTTGGCTGGATAAGAACGAGCCACCGACAGCAATTCCTAAACCGCCTCTTCACCCACGAAAAATTTTTTTGACTGTTTGGTGGTCCACTGCTGGAATTATCCATTGCAAATTTCTTTCCTGAGGACAAGCCATTACAGAGGTGTGTGTGTCAGAATTGACTGAAATTCACTAGAAGCTAGGAAAGATACAGTGTACACTGGTAAATCGAAAAGATCCCATTTTACTTCATGATAATACAAGACTGCATTCGGCAGAACACATCCGCAGGAGACTTCACGAACTTGGATATGAGATTTTGCCTCATCTGCCTTATTCACCAGATCTTTCACCAACAGATTTTCACCTATTCAGACATATGGACAACTTTCTGAGGGGCAGGAGATACCTTCAAGATTGTGATCTCAAAAAGAACATCGAAGGATTGCTGCAATTCAAAATCACGGATATGTGCAAGAAAGGAATTTACAGTTTAAAACAGCGTTGGCAAGATTGTATAGATGCAGATGGAGCCTATTTTGAATAATAATAATTACACCCAACATTCAAAAACATTTTTTGAATTCTTTCACTCCAAACCGACATTTTAGGGTTTCCAACCTGATATATTAGCATTTAAAAAAAAAAAAAAAAAAAAAAGACAACAAACAAAAAAACAACAACAGTAAAATAAAACAATAATTTAAATAAAGTTATATTTATTACTGTAGTTCTACATTATAACAATATCACTGCACAGAATTATAAAACTAAATAAAGCTTTTAGTTGCAAATCTGGCTGAGTTAGTTTGTTTTTTTATTAAAATGGAGATCTGCAGATTGATGTTGAGGTATTAATTGGCAATGTTTCTGATAAATCTACGGACTAAATTAGGTAAGCTTACTACTTTATACAATTTAACAGTTGTTCCAGTGGTCAAGAGGTGTAAAGAGTTGCACTCAAACATAGTCTTCAATGAAACTCCATAAAATGAGTTCGAATCCCCTGCATGTTTGATATATTTTATTTTTTTAATTGCAGAAAATGCTTTATTTACTGTACATGCTAGAATCATTTAAAATAACGAAATATTTTTTCAACACAAAACTAATGATTGCACAAATACATATTATCTCCAACAGACTTTAATAAAATTTCATTGTAGACTTAATATTCTTTTCACTGTCCAGTGTTATATATGCTGATGTCCTTTGTTCGACTACTGGAACATATACAATATCAATCTGGCAAGAATTTTTTATAAGTTTGTTATAGGAACGTAAAGTTCATTCCTAGATGAACTAGAACTTTGGAAATTTCCTTTTTTTTTTTTTTTCGTCAAACTAAAATTGAAGATCATATTTTGAAAATGAACTAGAACTATTTCATTATTTTCAGAAACTTTCCAAACACTGCTAAATAGTTCCATAATCAATGTTCATTCTTTTTGTGAAAATTACCGGATCGATTTTGACTTCTTAGCTAAAAATTAAAACGTTTTAGTAGTTAACCTCCTACTAAAGGTGAAATTTTGCATCTTTGACAATGCTTTAGGATTACTATCTAAATAAAAACATTAAGTTTTAAAAAAGAGATTACGATCCGTTAAGTATTGCTTTATTTCAATATTTCCCAGCTGATGGTTTATGAAGTTGTCCAGGGCTTCACAAACCGAAGTCTGTAAAGCATATCTTTGCATTTTAGTTTAATGTTTTTCTTTTTTTTTTTTTTGGGTAGTTTACAATAAAAATATAATGTCTGAAGGGACTTGCAAGTAAAATAAAGATTGGGTATTGCTGATTTATTTGATAAGCAAATATTAGCCTTTTAAGTTGAAGTACATATAACTCTACAAAGAAATTAAAAGCGAACTATTTGAAATTGTAAATAAAAAAGTTACATTCCTTTCAATTGGAAATACCGATACTGAAAAGTATCAAAAGGTGGATATGCAAAATATCCCTGCTTACTCTAAGAAAAACAGTTCTGGGTGTTTATAAGTGATATTCAAGCTGAATATAGTGGAAATGAAATTAAGATCTGGAAGATTATAATAGATAAAAGTAAATATAAATATACTAATTTTCAATGCTAGAACCATTGGGAATATTCATAAAAAAAAAAAAAAAGGTTTTGTATAGGTTTCCTTGCGATTTTTGGCTTCGTTTTGCTTAAAAAATTTTTGTGGGCAGAACTTCAAAAACATGTTTGATTCCACAGTCCCATAGCATTACAGCAAGGAAGTATTTCATTGCATTATTTATTTTCAATCTAAGAGTAAATGAAAACCCAAAGTTGTTCATTTAAGGTGCAGACAACTTATAAGTGGTGTTTCATACCAAGATGCAGAAATAATTCAATAAAATTTTTAAAAAGATTTTTATTTTGGTGCCAAAGGACCCTATCATTAGGACAAAATGGTTACAAATTGTCAATTGAGATGAAAAATATGCTCCTTTATCAAAAACAGCGATCTTTTGATGTGAAGATCATTTTGAGATATGTATATAAACTAAATTTTACTATTATTACAATACATTAGAACACTGAATCAATTCATTGAACAAAGCGGCCTTTCGCAATTGCACTTTAGTCCCGCCAAAATCAGAAAAATAATCTACCATGTTCGTTCCTACGCATGATATTTTTTTTTGGTAAAAGTCTAGTTAACGGCACCCCGGAAGTTGATCAGATGAAATCTGTTTGGAAGGCTAATGAATGGGAAAAAATTTTGAAAGGGCCAAAATTGTTTCCAAATTTACCAAAACATACATCCTGCAGCTAAGCAGACCTAACTTAACGGAACCTACAGCTAATTGGAATAAACGCTTTGGTCCTACGGACCTCATCAGCATGTAAGTTGTTTCGAAGGCCATACGAGGGGTGCCAGATACTAGACTTTAGCCTTTTTTTTTTTTTAACCTAGCCAAGAAATTTAAAATCTTACATTTCTAATTTTTTATTAGTCATTAAATAAGCAATTATGAGGTAAGGATTTTTAAATAAATAACAAGGCCTCCTTCATTGATATTTATTGAGAAACTGTTCTCATATTTTTCGAGTTTTACTTTATTAAAAATGAGGCACTTAGAAGCCAAGGGGTACAAGTGACATTTAAAAAAAAAAATGAGTTAAGTGGAGGAACAATTACCTTATATGATACACAAGCGATATAACTGGGAGCTTTGTAGGTGCTGACATTTAGCGGGGATAAGAGAAACCACTGAACACAACAGTTCATATGCTAGGAGGACAAGGGTTACAAGTGCTGTGATGGTAATATAATGCTCCTTAGTTTCCAGATTATAGCAAGTGTCTTACTGTGTGTCTTACAATTATTGATTCATTGCTCTCTTAAGCTTCAAAGTGTATACATTGTGTGATGTAGTGTTTAACAGATTTAGAGAATATGTCTGGATCAGATGAAAATAGCGAACCTGACCTCTACAGTAGGGGTAAGAAGTTCTTCTCAGATATTGAATACAGTATTATTTTCTGAAACCCTACAATACTAGTTTGTCATTTTAGTATCAGGCAATTGGCAATTAAATCAGGAAGTATGATTTATAATGTTGACATGTCTGCTGTCACCCCAATTTTGGGGTGACCAAGAAGGCAAAGAAGAAAAGCAACCAAATTTTTGTGCCAGAGCAATGGTCAACTAGTTGCTAAGTCCAGCAGGAAATTTCATGTAATACAAATGAAGGATAAAGACTTTGTCTCCCTGGATTTACTCAAATCCTTTTTCAAAGATAGTCAAAGGTCTTCAGAAAATACAGTAGCTTCATTTTCAAAAGGACAAACAGTTCACACTCTTCTACAAAGAAACCATCAGTGGAATAAAGGAAGATTTTGAAGTTTTTGACATGAAGGAAGCACATGCTGGAAGAAACCATATGCAACTACCCCATCTACCCCCAAACCATGAGAAACCAAGATTAAAGTTTCTGAATACAAAAATCTTCAGGAGCTTCTTCCTTATATCCCTCCCATACATCACAGGTTCTATGTAGACCTTCCTCACAATGGAGGAGCACAAAAGCATGAAGATACTGATACTGATGAACCTGCCCGCATTTACGAGAGCAACTCAGACTAATTTGAATGCTCCATCTACCTTTAATAACAGTTCTTTTAATTTTCTGTGCATAAAGGTTTTGGAATTGTGAAGTTTTGCAGAGATTTTGAAAGATTTAAATCTCAGAACATATAAGTTATCATAATAATATGTTATATTTAAATAAAGACTGATTTGTGTACAAAATAAAGGCTTTTGTCATAATTTATATACCTGTCTTCGATAAACAACCTCAACTTTACGCTTGGAGGCCAAGGGGTGTAAGTGATACTTCATGCAATAAAAGGAGTCATAACTAATTCAAGTTTACATTTTTCGGCTTCAAATTTCCTACATAAATAGGGGTAAGTATGAGTAAGAAACATATACCATTGTTGGCTTATTAAAGTCCACCTGGAATTTTCTGTACTCATTAAACTTTGGACTCAATTTTCTCAAAGTATATTTTTGTCACTTGTACCCCTTGGCTTCTAAGCGCCTCAAATAACTTATCTCCTAATAACAGTAGAGTTCGGGTGAAATTTTTTGAAAAACAATACTATTTAACATTTAAAAAATAAATTAAAAAAAATTGGGGAAAATGGAATATACGTACATTGTATTAAATGGAATGTACATATTTATACATTCAGATTATAAAAAAGAAAAAAAAAAAAGAAATACTCATAATAATAATAATTATATATATATATATAAAGCCCTTACATATTAAGTGGAAACCTATCCTCTTTTTTTTTTTTCCTTTTAACAACACAAACATTGAAAATAGTCAGCAGTTTAGTATTTATTGCTTTTTTTGTTTCCATAGATAAATTCAATTACTAATGCTTTTTTTTAATTACAAATAATGCTTTTTAAATAATTTATTATTTTCTTTTCTTTGTGATTGGTAATGATTTTTATTGCGATGGACAGTTTGAAGTGGAGAGGTGTTGTCCGAGAGGCCAAAACCCACCCTGGGTTCTAGCGCCAGGAAAGAAGAAGAATGATTTTTATTAGTGCTATTTATAGTAATACCAAAAAAAAAAATGAAGAAAAAGGAAAATATAATACTGAATTATCATTTATTTATGAATTTTTTCCTAATATTTAAATAAGTGCTATCCTATTTCTTACCTTATAGTAATGTGTGTTTATGGCAAGACGAGATGATTTAGCAATGTGAACAAAAAAATAAATAAATAAATAAAATAGCATAGGTATGCCTTTTGCTATTATCAGTTAAAAATCCATTGAGTTTCTATTTCAAAATATGAATTTTTTTTAAGTTTCTTTGGAATAAATAGTTTAGAGTAATATTTTTAATAACTGCAGTGGCTTTATTGTTTTTAATCAACATTTTTTGTGGTTAAGTTTAATTTTCGCAATTCCATTTCATGGGATGTTTGCCTGAATCCACTATTTTAACTAAGAATTGATAAATTTCCGTTGTAAGAATTGACGAAACATATATAATAAATAACTAAAATTGTTTAATTTTGATCATTTCCTTAAATACAAAGAACGAGAATCGATCTGTTTGCGTAGATTTATTCTCTAATAAAACGAAGACATTGGAATAACAGAAATACCAATCGGAAAGTTAGGCTAATCTCATACATGCGATCAAAACTAAATTTCAGATTTCTTAATTTGACATTCAATAAAGACAGTACTTACATTTTTTTAAGAATTTCAAAACTAACTAACATATTGATCGTATATTTATTTATTTATTTAGATATACTTTTTTTTTTTTATAGAAATCGAAACTAAAAGTTCCCGAAACACTTTAATGTTTCTCATTTTGGCCCCAACAAAATCAAGGTTTTTGAAAACAAATTAGCCACAGTCAATATCAATGAATGGATGGAAGATTGCTGGAATCTCCTTTAATGAATCCTTCATTCATTTTAACTGTTTTTTTTTTTTTTTTTTTTTTTTTAACAATAATAACTGAAAATAATGAAGCTTTAGGATGATAGTATTACGAATTCCTTCGAGGAAGCAAGAGATCGCCAAACCAATCAGAGAGCGTTTCCATGTCATGTGCAGATTTTGCACCTTTAACATTAAAAATGTATATTAGAATATTATTTTTTTAAATTTTTTATTCTAATTTTTGTGTTCTAAGCATTAAAATCTATTAAAACAAAGTAAAATTAAAAAATGTGTTCCGGAATGCAAATTCCCAATTATGATCTTCATTCCAGAATCATCTTACAATTGTTAGTTGTATTTAGGATTAAAACTTAAACTTCAGTATGAAGACCTGTCTTAGCCACGGCCACCAGTGTATATATATCACCTTATTTTCCTCATCATTTTAAGAAAAAAGGCTCTTTTTCTTTATGCAATCAAAAATGAGAACTCTTTTTCTGTAGTATGATTTTAATGTTGGTCTTAATCTCACTGACGTAGATTATAATCATTCTTTAACAATTCTGAAGATGAATGAACACTAATCCATATAAGTAAAATTCAGGATTTTATTTTTTTAATTCATAACACTTCATCAACAAAAACACTCACATTAAATAACAAATAAATAAATGATTACATCAAGTATAAAAAAATTGCATGAGAATATATTCTAATTTGAAATTGTACAGTCAAACATCTTTGTTTTCTAATGAAGCATATTCTCAATTCTAAGATATAAAATATTTTTGTTTTTGTTTTATCTGTAAGGAGTACTTGGACGGACAATGGATTTGAATAATGTTTCATTCTATGAACGATGTTTAACTTCATGATGGCACTTACAATAGAAATCTTCTCTTAAACAATTCTCCTTATGTTTTCACTCTTCAATTCTTTTACTGCAAGATACTACCATAAAGGAATTGAAGCGTGAAAGTATGTGAATTATTTAAGAGAAAAATGTTTTATAAATTTGAATTTGTTAACTTTGATCTTCCTTGTTCTTTGAAATTTCTTATTTTACTTTTGTATTAATATCTAATACTAGGTCATGGAGATAAGGCTCCCAGCGTTTCCTAACCATTGGGACTAAACATTGCTGTTTGAACAGCAGTTTAGGGATTGATTGCATGTAATTAAAATTAACATTACTCAACAATTTTCTTTCTTTCTTTTTTAGCCAGCAATCTGATCCTTCTTAATCTTCTGAAAAAATAATTGAGTCTCTGAAACTTATTTTGTTCAGTATGTTCTCATGAAGACTTATCTTATTTAACAACATGAAATTCAACCATACTATCAGTGATCAGCAATTGTAAATCTTGACAAACTGTCTAAAAAAGCTTTCTGTGCAGATCAGACAATGAAAGCTTTATTATCTGATATCTAAATTTTTGAATCAAGTGTAATTCACTTACAAAAATTTACAATCTAGCCAGAAGTTTGAGAACCAAGAACATGTGACTGACATATCTGATTCATTAATCAAGATTTATCTGCTGCTTAAAACTAGAGTAATAAACAGAACTGGCTCTAACCACCTACAATTGGACTCTTTAATTTTTGTTTCCCACTTCAGGCCTGTGTAGCCGTTGGGGTCATGGAAGATAGGGCTCTGGCTTTTCCTAACCAACAGAGCCACATTGAGATCGGGTGGCAAGTCCAACACCTGCCTGCCTTTAACCCTTGGTTAAGAAACCCAGTACCCATTCTTCACAGGGCTCATTGGATTCTAGGACCTGTCTGGAGGAGAATTCAGCATAGAAAAATGCTGACTTTCACTGGGGATTGAGCCTGGCTTCTCCAGGCTGCTGTCAAATGCCTTACCACTTGGTTACCCGACAATTTTTTCTGGCAGTAAGCAGTACAATGTATTTATAATATAAAACAACTTCCTAGTAAAAAAACATCTACTTTATTCTTCACAATATTCCTTTTCTATTAGCTAGGAACTTCCTCAGGTGGCAATATTTGAGGAAAGAAAACTGATTTCTTCTCCTCTATAATTCCATCGATCTTAATGAATGCATAATTTTGAATAAATAAACAAATTTCTCGATATCTCATTAGAATTCTTTTAACAACAATTCATTAGTCCAATTGTATAACAATTCTTTTAATCTAACTAAACAACAATTTATTATACAACACGAATTATTCTCTCAAAAACTGAACAACCATTAAATCATAAAGAAACTAATATTATTGGATGACAGTCAGAAAATTATAAATATTTCTCTCTTTTACTCATGAACTGTTTACTGTATCCAAATGATACATTACTTACTTTTAAGAATCTGTCCTTATTTGTACACTGTTTCCAATTTATTAAACATGATTCCAACATAAGCCTCTCCTTTTCATCTTGTATCTCATAAATGATGTCTACTATGGGATCCGGGTTGAGCATTTCTTCCTGGCAATGACACGCCCAGACAGATATTTTACTTTTTCTTTTTTTATACGCTCTTAAGTGTTCAGCTAATCTCTCTCTCTCAATATTTGTCCCGTGCTTCCATGGTAACCTCCCCCCCCAACAGTCTCTGTATTTTAATTTATAAATTACCACCATTTTATTTAATATGTATTCCTTCTCTAATTTATTCTTTTTAAGAAATTTATTGCCTCTGTAAAAAACTAATCTAATACCTTTATCATTACAAATACACTTAACATTTTTCATTACCTTATTATATTCTTTTTTCTCTTTCTTGTTTTTTACTTTCGTCCTCTCCTTAAGAAATCATTTAGTCTATAACTTTTGTAATAAAGTAATTAGCGAATTCATTCATTTCAAAAATTTTTTTCATATTTATAATCTTCTTATGCTACGATTTCTTATACTCTGTATATTCTGTTACTCTTTTTAAATAGTTCTTAATAATCACCTTCTTAGTACTAATCTTATGTTCAGAATGAAAATTAAGAACATTGTTGCTTTTTAATAGTGCTCATATGATATCATATCTCATATCATATGATATTGCCTTAGTTTATTAATAACACATCTAAAAATGCTAATCTATTATCTGTTTCTTTTTCTACAGTAAATTTTAAATCACTATTAATTGAATTTACATAATTATAAAAATCTCGAAAATTGCCTGTCAGTTCCCTCCCATATCAATAAAGTATCATCTGCATACCTCATGTAGGTATAATTATTCTTTTTCCATTTCAAAATTTTTTGAAACTCAATTCAATTAATGTAAATTGTCCCTCAGATTGACTCCCCATCGGGAAACCTCTTACTTACTTAAAAAATGTCTCATTGTAACTGAAGTAACTATTATAACAAATCAAATTTAAAATTCTCATTACTGTTAACCACTTTAGCATGATGTAATAATTCTGTATATTCATCACATATACTACCCAATGAGATTTAAGGCTTCTTTAACAGGAATATTTGTATACATGGCTTCTAATTCTAATAAAGACAATCTTACTTTTTTTTCATCTTTGTATTTTCATTCTTACCCTTAAGAATCAATTCTGGCATATTCTTATGTATCATTTCTGGTGAATACAATGCCATTTTCTTTAATATACTATTTAGAAATTTTCCTAACTGTGTGGATGACCAGTAAGAGTTAATAATTGGCCTAAGTGGATTATTTCATTTGTGTGTTTTGGGTCTAGGTTTGAAAACTGGAGTATCTGTCATACTTTGTCTTACTGGGAATAGCTAATTGATTTTTTATCTTTAAGTTTTAGAATTTCTAATTTGGCCTTCTTACAAAGTTTAAATGTGGGATCTTCATTCAATTCTTCAAAATCATCTGATAACATTTCTTGAACTTTGCTCTCAAAATCTATTATTACCAGCTTGTTTCCTTTATCAGATTTTGTTATGATCCTAGATTTATCTTTCAATATTTTTTTAATTATTTTTTTCTTCATACCTTGATATGTTTCGGCTCATTTTTTTATCTTGCAAGTTTTCTAACATTTGGTAAAAACTTTTTTTTTTTTCCTTCTACCTGTTCTTTAATTTTCTCAATTTCTGTTATCACTTTAATCCCATTAAATCCTTTGTTTATATTAAAATATAGTCCTTTATTAACAGCTATTAACTCATCTCTACTTAATTTATTTTACTTTGCTTAAGTTCACTACATAGTCTGATTCCTTATAAAATTCATCCCATCATCTTGTGTTTTCCAATTCAATTCTTTTACCATTTTACCATTGAATTCTTTCTGATTTTACCATTCAATTCTTTAAGTTTACTATTAAATTTTCAAGATTCCATTCTCATGACTTCTTCGTATATATTAAAAGGAAAAGTGTTCTGCATTCTCTTATTTAACCAAAATTCTTTATTTTGTAATCTTCTTATTCATCTCCATCTGATTATCCACCAATTTCTATTGTGTATCTTGAATTATCATACTAGCTTTTCATTTTTTATCAATGACTGTAACTTCTTCAAGTTTAATGGTTTAGGTATAATACCATAAAATTTTGAGTTTTTTAATAAGCCATCATGGGATTCCCATTTTGCTAGCCAAGTTATACATTTCTGATGGTCCATTAATAGCTTGTACACTTTACATCCAAATGTTTTTTCAATTCTTTGTATAAAGTTTATGTTCTTATGATGTATCCAAAAACCATAAACTTACATTCTTCGGTGCATTTCTGTATTATTCACAAATTCTTCATACTTCGAAAATATATTTATAATACAAAAAAAAAAAACCCAAGGTAATTAATGCTTTTAGACACTGTCAAAAGCAAAGCGGTCCCATAATATGCACAATTGTATAAACAAAATAATTAAAAGCAAGACTGTTCCTTTATGTTTTACAGGCAAGCTGTAGCCTAGGGCTAATACAATGCTTAGTGCATCATTTGGATATGTTAAAGAATTTATGAAACAATACGTTTGTAAATATTAACAATGACGTCCTGTTGGCAATTGTTAGTATTATGTATGAATACATACAGTATTACTAACACTGCTATGGAAAACATTAATTTTGGGGGTCAGGGAGGGGTTCTACAGGTCTTGATTTTTTTTTATGTTGTCACCTACTTTTGGATGCTGAACAGAATGGTGAAGGTTTCATTCTAATCTCTCTCACCATTTGGCCGCTATGGAGTATGAGATACAGACAACACAAAAGCAAGAGTGGTTCCGTATGTTAACTGTAACATGGGACCGCTAAAAACTATTAAAAGCCTAGAAGTTAGGCTCAATCGCCAGTGAAAGTCAGTATTTTTCTATGCTGAATTCTCCTCCAGACAGGTCCAAGTGTCCACTGAGCCCTGTGAAGAATGCGTACTGGGTTTCTGAACCAAGGGTTAAAGGCAGGCAAGCGACTTACCACCCGATCTCAATGTGGCTCTGTTGGTTAGGAAAAGCCAGAGCCTATCTTCCATGACCCCAACGGCTACACAGGCCTGGAGTGGGATACTTTAACTTATTAAACAATACATTAATGCCACGTGTGAACTTGTAGAGAAAAGTTTATTTAAATTGATAAATTAAAACTGCACAATAAAAATTAAAAGATTTAAAATAAAAACTAAAAACCAGCAGTTTCGATGGCTACCAAGGAATCCTTTTCAGGATGTAACTAAACAAGGACAAAACATATAGTGAAGATAGGTGCCTTCACTATATGTATTTGCTATCCTTGTTCATATATACCTTGAAATTAGCCATCGAAACAGCTGGTTTTATTTTTTATTTTAATTTTAAATCTTTTAATTTTAATGTGTAGTTTTAATTTATCAATTTAAATATTCATTATTTGCAAGTTAATTCCTTTATTATTACAGAGAAAAGTGTCATGATAACATAAATTTTTTGGATGAAAACTAAAAACAAAACAAGATACAAGAATTAATTATTAAAAAGGACGAAATATTCTTCAAAAATAAAAAAGAATAACCCACAAGAAATTTTTAGAATAGATATTCAATTGGAATAAAAATGCTGTAAACTAACCAGCCAAACCCATACATTTAAGATATATGAATGCAAGGTAAATACAACTTTTCTCTTACAATATTTACACAATGAAACTCGAAAGATGATTTTTGCTAAAACATGTATAATATTTTTAAAGTAGGAAGTATTAATGAGTAAAATAATAGAATTGTCTTATCTTATCAAAATCTTTTATTTCTTTTATCCAGAATTACTGTAACTTTCAATGATATCTTCAATAAACTCCTTTGTGTAAATTATAAAGATTTTTTCCCCATAAATGTTCTGTTGAGTGATAGTTATGCCAAGCCTTGTCTTGGTTGGTTGGTGTTTTATGGCACAAAAGCAGCTGCGGCTAAGCTGCGCCACAAAGCCTTGTCTTAATAATGATTTTGATAACTTTATTGATAAGTTGTCACTTGATTAAGTTATAAATCTTTTAAAAAATTCTTCATGTTTAATTTAAATTTTAAAATAATATGAGGATCTTGTTCCAAAATAACTTCAAAAACTATTAAACATATCAAATACTTCAACCATAGACACAAAACACCAATCTTCACCAATATTTCTTTCTTTTATTCAAAGAACTTCTTGAAGGTTTATATAAGAAGAAAAGAAAACATCTTTCTTTTCTAAAATCAACAAATAAATTAAATAGAAATAAATCTTCCATGATCTAAACGTGAATAATAATAAAAACAAATAAAATATTCATGATCTAAACATGAATAATAAAACAAAAACAAATAATCATACCCGAACCAAATAACAGCAACATAAGATTCATGATTTAAAACAATAACAAAATATCTTCTTTAAAATATCAAAGACATCCATTACAATCTGTAATCTGAATAAATAAAACTCTAAAACACAGACTTACATCAAGTTCAGTATCTCTTTCAATTTCTTCTTATTACTCATAAACTTTGTAAAAATACCAAATGAGATTTCGTTAACCTTTAAAGATTTTTCTTTATTGATACACTGACTGCAATTCATCAAACACGATTCCAGAAGTAATCTTTCAGCTTCATCGTGAGATTTATAAAAAAAAATTGACAAAAGGCTCCGGATTATGGTTATATATCAAGCAATGATCTGCCCAAACAGAAATTCCTTTTTTGTTACTTTTATTAGCTCTTAAGTGTTCTTGAACTCGTTCTTTTAACAACCTATCCATCCGTACTTCCAATATAAAAGGCTTTACATTTCCTACATTTTAAAACATAACACCCATTTTGTGTAAATCATCAAAATCTTTTGTTTCTAATCATTTTCTTAAACAATGTATTACCTTTGTAATAAATAATATTAACTTCATTCTCTTTACATACATATTTAATATGCTTGTCTAAATTAACCCAAATAGGTAATTTTAAGTATTTGTAATTATGATCAATACTTTTAACATCTTTAATGTTATCCATCTTAGCTCTGTTCTTATTCTTAAAGAATTTTTTAAAAGGAGAACAAGTAAATTCCTCAGGATATTCAAGAGGACCCCACATATAAACTGCATAAGAAGGCTATACTGGAAATACAAAAAATGTAAAGAGATAAGATTTTGAATTTCTTTCAGTATAAGGATATCTTTAAATATATGACAAAGACTCCATCTTTTGAAACCAAAATCAAGATACATAAAGAAGGCTTTCCTCATAGACCAGTGATAAATTCATTTGGATCTCCTTTACAAGGATTTGGGAAATTTTTTAATTCAATTTTACAGAAACTGCCGTTGAACAAGCCTAATGTTATTATTAAAAATACTTCTAGTTTAATTAATATTCTTCAGGATTCCAAAAAAGATTTATTGGTTACATAGAAAAAGGTCAAATTATATTCCACGGATATCATGGCAATGTATACAAACATTGCTATTCAAGATGCTCTTAGAGTAGCTGAAGAGAAAAGTACTCATGATATTATGAAATCATTTAACATTGAACATAGTTATTTTATGAAATTATTGAATTTGTTATGACAATAAATACTTTGAATATGATGGTAAATTTTATGTACAATCAAAGGGTTTTCCTATGGGTAGTCCCGTTTCTGGGACTATCTGTGATATTTATCTAAATTGGGTGGAATATAATTATATCAGGGTGTCTACAAAATCTGAATAAAAAAATTCCCTGATTTTTCCCTGATTTCATGAACAATTTCTTTTAAAATTCCCTGATAATTCCCTGATCTGTTCAACCAAAAAAAAAAAAAAAAAAAAAACGATCTGTTCAACCAAAAACTTCCCTGATTTTAAGTAATAATTGCAATATTCCCTGATAATTCCCTGATTTTTAGAATAACAGAATTTTTCCAGAATTTTTCCAGAATAACAAAATTCCCTGATAATTCCCGGTTTCCCTGATTCTGTAGACACCCTGTATATATTAGAATGGAGTAAAGCAAAATTTTTATATTTAAGATATGTCGACGACATATTAATTCTATGGGAAAGGACAGACAGGCAATTTCCTAAATTTATTTCATATATTAATTCATATCATAAAGATCTGATATTTACATTTGAAAAGGAAAATGATGGGAAGCTTCCATTTTTAGATGTATTAATTAAAAATGAAAATCATGTGTTGATGTAAGAACATTATAATAAGAAATTTCAAAGTAAACATTTATTAAATTTTACTTCAAATCAAAGGTTATCCACAAAAAAGAGCTATTATTTTTAATAACTTAAAAAGAATCACGCATTACACAGGAGACCACAAATTATGGAAGAATAAAATTACAGATTTGAAAAATAAATTATTGATTAATGAATATCCTGAGGAATTTATTTGTTCTACTTTTAAAAAAATTCTTTAAGAATAAGAACAGAGCTAAGATGGATAACATTAAAGATGTTAAAAGTATTGATCATAATTTAGACAAGAATATTAAAAATGCATGTAAAGAGAATGAAATTAATATTATTTGTTACAAAGGTAATAAATTGTTTAAGAAAATGATTAGAAACAAAGATTTTGATGATTTACACAAAATGGATGTTATTTATGTTTTAAAATGTAGGAATTGTAAAGCCTTCTATATTGGAAGTATGGGTAGGTCGAGTTCAAGATCACTTAAGAGCTAATAAAAGTAACAAAAAAGGAATTTCTGTTTGGGCAGATTATTGCTTGATATATAACCATAATCCGGACCCTTTTGTCAAAATTTTAAATGAATCTCACGATGAAGCTGAAAGATTACTTCTGGAATCGTGTTTTATTAATTGAAATCAGTGTATCAATAAAGAAAAATCTTTAAAGGTTAACGAAATCTCATTTGGTATTTTCACAAAGTTTATGAGTAATAAGAAGAAATTGAAAGAGATATTGAACTTGATGTAAGTCTGTGTTTTAGAGTTTTATTTATTCAGATTACAGATTGTAATGGATGTCTTTGATATTTTATAGAAGATATTTGTTAATGTTTTAAATCATGAATCTTTTGTTGTTATTGTTATTTGTTTTGTTTTATTATTCATGTTTAGATCATGAATATTTTATTTGTTTTTATTATTATTCACGTTTAGATCATGGAAGATTGATTTCTATTTAATTTATTTGTTGATTTTAGAAAAGAAAGATGTTTTCTTTTCTTCTTATATAAACCTTGAAGAAGTTCTTTGAATAAAAAAACGAAATATTGGTGAAGATTGATGTTTTGTGTCTATGGTTGAAGTATTTGATATGTTTAAGACGAGGATGTTTGCCAAATTAATTGCCACTATTAAAAAAATCTGCAATTTATCGCAACTCAGTATTTTGAACTCCGAAGAAACAACAAGACAAAGGTGGTAGAGATTGTCTTTCAATTTAAAAGAATTCTGGTTTTTAACATGTGATTTTTTTTTTTTTAATTTTGCTACTATTAGCATAAGTGAAATGCCCAGGAGCCAACTGTGGTGCTGAGTAAATCAGGAGAGTTTTAGATTTCTATTAGATTGTATCTGTGCAGTATTCCAGATTTATTAATCAATTTATCAGATTATCTTTTAACAACCGTTCAAAAAAAAAAACAAAAAGAGGCCCTGAAATGACTTTTGGATCATGGTCTTTTTTATTTTTTATGTTGTTAGGTTATGTGGTTCTTTGTCATAAACAAACAGCTGTCCTGAAAAATGCAAAAACTCAAAGTTTAAACTGAAGATATATCAATTTCCACTTTACTTTTAATTATATAATACAAAAACAGTTACTGTTATAACATCAAAGTAATTTGAAGTTAGACTAAATATAAAAATCAAAGCCGATTTATAAGAACAATTAATAGCAAGCAAAAAACAACTAATAATATCAAATTACTAGAACTTTCTGAATAAAATATTAAGTAGTAATTTAAATAATAGAAGGGATATTTAATGTGTCATTTGGTCATTATGTGAAGCAGTATTTCAACCTAAGATACGTGTTCTAAAATTCAAACTTCTGATTTTTATGTCTTAAATCTTTGCCAACTCATATAGTCTTCTGAAAGTAAAATTTACTGTAAACATTTCTGAAAGTAACAATTTACGTTTTACAGATTTTCAAAATAAAAATATGGGATGCTTTGATGTTGTGGACAAAATAACCAACACTTCATGGAGTGTAATGGATACTCAAGCTTTAATGTGAACCTTATAGTAGGTACATGAATAAGATGTTTTTGCGAGTAGTCAATAATTGATATAAAGTCTAAACATGAGCATAACATCCATTGTTGGAAACTTGTTCATAAATAGTGCAGAAACACTCTGCGAATAATTCAATATTGTACTGCAGAATCACTCAATGCAGATGGTTCAAGTAAAAATATATATATCTCTTCACAGTTTCTCATGCTCACAGTTGAAAATAAAACTAAGAAATGTAGATAAATAGTTATCTTGAAATTGCATTAAAATACAAGACATCCCATATTAAAATTATCCGGACAATGGGACACAACCTCAAAAAATGAAATAATCCCATAAAATAGGAATGTCTGGTTATCCCAGCTTAAAGAATTCTCTCGTTTCTGTAATCAATTCCATTCATTCTTCATTATGTATAGACAGATACATAATGTCAATAAGAGACTGCACTGTATGATTTCCAATGAACCAACATAGTTACATTGATCATGTGACTTTTGCTTATTCTGGACCAAACTTTAGTAATATGTTATTTAAAATAACATATTAATATTGTTAAATTACATAAAAGAAAAAGGGTGGGCTACTATTCCAGTGGTATTGGCACTGTGCTATGGGAAGGAGGAGTCAGGTGTTACTTCTACAGACAGATCTTAGGGGTTCACCTAGCTCTCTGAAAACGAGGCCTTTCCCAGGCTTAAGGGCAGGAGGCAGCCATACTGACCACCAGACCCCACATTCATCCCCATGGTTGACAATCATTTATACCTCCAGTGACCTGAAAGGTCTGTAAAGTGGAATACTTTAACTGTATTGAGTCCAATGATATAAGTACTGGACTACAGGCTGGATAAGCAGGGTTCAAACTCTGGCAGAGGTCAGGAATATTTCCCAAGTTATGCTACTGCAGAAGAGCCCTAGGGATCATTTAGCCCTCTGTAAAACGTTGATCAATATTCTTTCTTAGGGCTTGAAGGCGGACAAGCTATGAGCTGACCATCCAAACTCAACTTGTCCCAATTGGTCGAATTTGGTATATGAGCCTATACCTAAGTTAAAAAGCCTCTACACAAGAGAATGAATGGATCACAAAAATATGTATTAGCAATGAATGGATGAGTGGGTCTGGTAGTCCAGTGGTTTAGGTAAGGAGTCTAGATTCATTTCTAGATGGTGGTTGGGGCTTTTCTCATGGTTATTTCTCCTCCAGACAGTTCTTAGGATTCACCCAGTCGTCTGTCAAATGGGTACCAGGTTTCTCAGTCAAGGATTAAAGATGTGCAGCTATCGGGTCGACTATCCAACCTCAACTAGTCCTGTTGGTCGAGAATCTCAGGGAGCCTTAACCTCCTATGTTCCCAAGAGCCTGCATGGCCTGTAGTGGAACAGTTTTAATGAATGGATGATGTTAAAATCACCACTCTAATGATATTGTGTCTAAGCTGTTTCATTACCAAGAAGAAATAAATACAGGACCAATTTTATACAATTATTTGGATATATAAAATATTTGGTTTAAAATTGGAGTTTTACATTTAATAAAGTCTGAAAAATCTTGTAGGTCCCAAAAAAAAAAAAAAAAAAAGCATTCATCATGAAAAGAAAATTTTGTAATTATCTTACTCTAAAAAAAAAAAGATTACAAATACTACATCATGAAAATCAAAAATATCAGAAATTAGATGCCAATGAAAACAGATTTTATGAATCTTAATTCAATTTTCAAATTTGATGAATGTTTAGGGAATTATAAGAAATAGTTACACGGACCTTAGAACTTTAACTTGGACACTTGTCTAAAGATTAAAGGATCCTTGAATTGATCTTCAATAGAGTAAGAAACTTTTCAATGTATTACTCTTCGAGATATGCCCATGGTTTCATCTATCCCTCTGATCGGTAGTTAAGTATACGACTTATCACACACATTATTTCATTATAAGGGTCTTCTATATCTTTTAAGCAAGGTCTGATAACAGACTAACAACAGGAATTTAACTTAACAACAATTGTATTTCAGTTAATAATTGTAAGTTAAGTTATTTGCTATATTTTTGGAAATTTCTGTATTGCCATTTGCTGTACAAAAAGTTTTGATAACAATATACAAATACATTTGTTAGTTTCATATAATGAGTATCTTAATATTAAGAACATATATTTCATATTATGAACATTTGCAAATATAATCAATGCTCTTTTAAAACTTTTGCTTTAGTTGTAGCTGCATAAGTGTTACTTCTATTGAGTGGAGCAAAAAAAGTTAAACTTATTTGTTTCCAATATACTTATACTCCATTAAATTGTTCTTCAATTCTAACTTCAATGGTAAATACTTCTGTCCCCAAAATTTTAATTCCTTTTTTTGGTTGTTTGAGGTTCGCTTCCTAAATCTGGCCTCCTCCCCTTGAAATTAAATCCTACATTGATCCATACCATATAATTTTCCAATGTAACTGAAACAGAATAAGGACGCTCATATAATTAAGATTTTGATTGTTATATAAAAATCTGAAAATCAGTTCTTGATATGTCTTCTGATTATTCCATCACACTGGTCTGCATGGAAATAAAAAAAAAAAAAAAATGAGTGTATAGATTTGAAGGTGCTGAATCCAAATCTTTATATCAGGCACTATTTCCGGGGAGAGCCTTTTATTTTTAGAAAATAAGTTTTTTTTTTATGAATATGCATAATTGTATTCTCTTCCAGACTACTTGAATCCTCGGTTTTATTATGAGAGACGACCAACAGATGGCTCCCCTTATATCAGGACTCACTTGCTTCAAGATCCATCGTGCCTTTTTTAGGAACTTCGTTAGAGTATAAATAGGTACATGTGAGATGCCGTCGTGAAGTTGATGTGAACTGACATACACACAAGTGCTAGTTTGTAAAGTATTCACTAAGGGTTTTTAATATTTTGTTTTACGAGTTCAATATTTTGTCTGCTTTGTGAGATCAGTGCTGTTGATTCGAGTGTAGTGTCTCCTTACTATTTTTTACTACATAATTTTTATACCTTAATGTTACATTCATCATGTTCTTGCAACCTGACAGCTTCTGCTACATATGTGGTGAAATCACAGAGAAAGGTGCTTATGGCACATGTACAAAAGGCTTATCATGTCTATTTAGGCTGCAAGGTTGGTGACTAAGATAAAGTTTGGGCCCAAAAAATTTCCTGTAACACATGTTCAAGAACAATGACTGGCTGGTTAAAGTGGTAAAAGTGTTTAAACACTGACAGTAAAGACTCTTTATTGATTCTTCCACAGTAAGCTTGAAAGCAGTTCTGTTACACAAGTGGTAATGAACACTCTTCAATCCTATTGGGTAAATGACCCAGATGAAAGAAACATACCAAAACTTGGTAATTTTGCTTCAAAAAACTCAATATGAGAAATATGGATGGAGCATATATTCAAACTTATAAAATAATTGCTTTGTTGACTGCTCTACAAGGAGGATATGCGAATACTGTTATTTTTTTTTTTTGTTATCTGGGACAGCCCTGCAAAAGACTATCACCATGTGATGGTCTGATCGAAATGAAGCTATCTCAGGTGAAAAGAACATAGCACATCAGGCTACAAAAGTGGATACCACAAAATATTGTTGCAGCTGCATATTAAAATTGATTAATACAGTAGAGTTGCGGTAATCCGAGGTAATTGGGGCTGATGGTACCTTGGATTACAAAAAACTCGGATTACACGGAAAAAAGAAAAAAGAAAAAAAAACTAGAATTTTCAACTAAAACGAATCAAATTTAATTTATAAAAGATATTAAACTTATAGATACATTAACAATGTTACCTGGTTGCATGAAAGACTCTTTATAAGCATTTACAACTTTAAAAAACTTTCAAAGGTCTTCTGTTTCAAAAGAGAGGCATGCCGGAGGGTCTGAAGTTGGCTTGAAAAATCGAACATTCACCCACCCTCGAGAATTGACTAAAAATCTGTGTCAAAACCACAGACAAGAATGGAACGTTAATCATCCCCTTATGACCATGCTGGAGGCAGAGACTACTCTTTTACGACTTCTTGTGGTTTTCAATTAAAATTGGCTAGTGCGGCTGCACCTCGGATTACACAGAATCTTGGATTACCGCGACTCTACTGTATTAGAATTAATGAAGAATTTTATGAAAGCCATGAATAGAGATGGTGTTACACTTTTTTAGGCAATGTAAGGGCAGATAACTATGCAGCAGTCATCAAAGAACTACTTTCTTCATATAGAATATTTGGATTTAATATATCACTTGTTGTATTTCTCACATTCACACCTGATTTTCTTTATGCAATTGATGTGAGCAGTCTCAGATGAACATGGAGAAAGATTTCATCAAGACATATCCCTGATGGAAAAAAGATAGTGAAACTTGGATAATTCGAAATTCTGGATAATTCGAATTTTTTGCTCGGTCCCTAGAATTCTGTATTAAAATTATGTTAAAACATTCAAATTTTATTTTGGTCCCTTCAGCTTCGAATTATCCAAGTTTCACTGTATTACAGAAAATGGGATGAGATTATGTTGTGGACTGCTGTTGGGCTCTGCAGTGAGATGCTCTAAAGATAAAATATGAGAAAGAAGACAACAATTTTTATTTAAATTTTAGATTTATTAGGATTCATTAGTGTCACATTTCTCTTTTCGCAGTGTAAATAAATATTTGGTGAAATATATTTATCTTCTCTGAGTAAAATAGCATTTTTAATTATTAAACCCATATCTCCAGAAAATTGTGGGTCATAGAGCATAATGGCTATTAGATTCAGATTCAGAGCCCTCAAAGATATAAAATTAAGACCAAATTTTGGAAGGGAGGGAAGAATTTTTTTTTTTTTTAACAGACCTATGATTCATGGCAAAGTATGGAAAGAGAGTATTCAAGTGTTGTACTTAATTCATTCCTGAAAATGAGCATACTTCAGCAACAGATTTATAAGAAGAATCCACTCTCAATTAAATTTCTCAATTCCTCAATCCACTCTCAATTCAATTCCTCAAATGTTATTCCTCAATTGAATTTAATCTGGTGCAAACCATCTTAAGGGAATTAGCAGAAATAAAAAACTCAATGGAATTCTTAAATAAAAAATATGATGATATTCTAGGGAAGTTAAATGCATATAATAAAGCTAAAAAACAAATGGAAGAAAAGCAAAAGAAACTGGAGAATGACAATAGAATTTTTAAAGATAATATGAAGAATTTTGACAAGGACATTCATAAATTAGAATTGCCATTAAGAAAGAATAATATTGAAATTTCAGGAATTATAGAAACTGAAATGAGAACCTCTCAAATATTATAACTAAATTGGCTGAATTTCTACATCTTGAAAACCCAATAACCAGAATTGAAGCTATTCCTAGCAAAAGAACAAAAATAGACTCATTATAATAAGATTTATGAATAGAAATGATCAAGATAATTGGATAATATTATCTAAAGAAAAAAGAAATATAACTTAGGATGACATATTTGGAAATAAAAATACTTCTGAGATTTATATTAACGAAAATTCGTCAAAAAAAAACTAAAGAATTTATTTTGGAAAACTAAATTAGAAGCAAAACTAAAAGGGTACAAGTTTATTTGGATGAAGAATTATAAAAAGTTAATTAGGAAAACTTAAACTTCACCTGTAATTAAGATTACAAATGAAGAAGATATGAAAAAAATATAAGTACAAACATGACAAATTTATATACATTAAATAACTTTGAATTAGGTGATCCAAAGATTTTAGAAAATTTTATTTCTTGGAACCCTATTTCATCAAATAATCAACTAAATATTAATATTTTACTTCTTAATATACGTAGTTTAAGAACTAATTTTGATTATTTGATAGATAATATTGGTAATAAAATTCATTCAATAGATTGTATAATTCTTGTTGAAGTTAATATAAAAGATGAAAAAATCCATTATTTCAATATATCTGGTTTTAAAAAAAATTATAAATTAAGAATACATAGTAGAGGAGGCAGTATTGTTATGTTTTACAGATCAAAGTTTTTGGTAAATCATATTACCAATGATACTTTCACTTATGAAAGTATTCATTATAATAATAATTATCCACTTACAAAAGATAACTTTATCTTCTATGTAATATATAAACCTCCTTTGACAAATAAACGTCTTTTTATAAATGAATTAAAAAACCAATTTGTTAGAAATTAAGCGTACTAATAATAATAATTTTGTTACAATTGCATGTGTATAGAAGATTTTAATATTGATATTAATATAAATTGTACAATAAGTAATTTAACTAATGTATACTTAAAAAAAATTATAATTTGGGTTATAAAAACCAAATACATAAAACCACAAGAAATTTCACTACAAATACTTATACTTTAAACATGTATTGATCATTGCTTCACTCATTTGAACAATCATAATATAA
Organism: Thereuonema tuberculata; assembly: GCA_023159025.1. Classification (NCBI taxonomy): domain Eukaryota; kingdom Metazoa; phylum Arthropoda; class Chilopoda; order Scutigeromorpha; family Scutigeridae; genus Thereuonema; species Thereuonema tuberculata. The sequence continues at coordinate 203,867,623 of JAFIDM010009631.1, forward strand.
AAACCAACATAATTCAATGGGATGTCTCAGATCATTTCAGTACAGTGGAACCTCTCATAACGAGCATAATTCATTCCAGAATCTTACTCGTTATGTGAAACACTTTTTCCCATATAAATCAATGTAAAATACGATAATGCATTCCATGTCGAAAAAAATACTCAATTTTTTTTATTTTAACATTTATTTAAATAAAATTACTGTACTTATAAATTGTTAAGGAGCGTAACAACCTGGAATGCAATTTCGATTTGCAAAAAACAATAAAAAAATCGAAATAACTAGTTTATTGTTTATGAATTTATGACAAATAATTAATTCTTTTTTACTAGAAAGCTGTCTTAAGACATTTGTTTTTGCCGACGCTTCAAAATTTGGTGAAAATGTGACACAGCATTATCATTGCTAGTGGAACGAGCGCTAAACACAAACTGACGCACATGCGCGGAAGTCCTGGCTCACAAGTGAGTGACGTGAAGATGGGACTTCCCCTTTCTGCATCACTCGAAATGTCGCTCGTTAAGGGAGCAATTTTTTCACAATTTTTTTTGCTCGTTATGCAAATTACTCGTTATGAGAGGTTCCACTGTATTTTAATTGAAATAGAAAATCAACATAATTTAAATGATAGTAAGAATAACATTTAATAAGACTAAACTTCCTATGAATGAAGATTATTTAAACAAAAAACTGCTAGATCTTACTTCTGAAATTAAAAAAACGATTATAATAAAGACCCTAATATAAATATATATATATTAATACATATATAATAAATTAATAAAAATTATTGGTAGATCAAAAAAGTTAAATAAATATAATTATCACAATAACAATAATGAATATAATCATAATAAGAAAAATAAATATAATACATTCAAACAACCATGGATTAATGATATTATTATGAAACATATCAAAGAAAAAAATCATTTTATTTCTTAAATATAAAAACAACAGAACAAATAATACATGAAAATAATTATAAAAAGAAAAGAAATTGGTTACAAAATTATTTAAATAAAATTAAAAATCAATATACAAATAATCTCTTATGTTATAATACTTGTAACTAATAAAAATATGTGGAATTTAATAAAAAAATATTAATCATAAAACAAATAATAATAATAATAATTCAGAATTATGAAATCTAATAGAGAAATATAATAGTAATATTGTATTTTCTTAAAATACTTTGTCAAAAAAATTATTATATATCCTTTAATTCATATGATTTTCATAATCCTAATTCTATTGCTTTCATTTTACCAAATCAAAATGATATTTTAAATAACATTAAGAATCTAAAAAACAGAAATTCCATTGGTTTTGACAATATTTCCACAAAGGTAATAAAAAATAATAATGAAAATTTTTATCTCTCTATTGTTGAACTTGTTAAAAATATCTTTCAAATGAATATTTATCCTAACTTATGGAAGATTGCTTATATTGTACCAATCTATAAAGAAAGAAATCATGAGGAATATTCAAACTATAGACCAATATCTATTCTTTCTAACATTTCCAAAATAATAGAAAGTTATCTAACTAAATCTATATACAATTTTATAATGAAATCGAATATACTAGATAAAAACCAATATGTATAGAAAACCAGTATAGACGATCTTTTAATTAATTTAAATAATACTATAAATAAAAATCTAAATAATAGCAAAGAAACTTATATAGCCCATATTGATTTCAGTAAAGCGTTTGACAGTATCAATTACAGTATATTATTAAATAAACTAAAAAACTATGGCATTAGAGGCTATCTCTACAATCTAATAAATAATTATCTTAGGAATAGGAAATTTAAAATTAAAATAAATTTATAATATCAAGTGTGGTGTAATACCAAGTGTGGTGTTCCTCAGGGGTCAAATGTAGGACCTTACTTTTTATTTTATACATAAATTCTGTTTGTAATTCCATAAAAAATTGTTCTATATATATTTATCCAGATGATGTACTACTACTTAGTAGCGATGAAAATCAAAATTGTGCTTACATGAATCTTCTGCAAGATCTAAATAATAGTTCTATTTGGGCATTTGAAAATAAAATGATAATTAATCATAAGAAAACAAAAATTATGATAGTTAAAACTAAAATAAGAAAATAAACTTTAATTTACCTTTTAAATTACATAAATATTTTGCAATAACTCAACTAGAAACATTAATAATTTATCAACAAATTGCGATTGTACATCCATTGATTTTGTAAATAATTATAAATATCTAGGCTTTTATATTGATGATAATTATAATTAGAATACACATTATAATTATAATACAAAAAGATTACATACTTAAATAATAAGACATGTAAAAGTAAGTATCACTTTAAACTAAAACTTATTATATTCAAATCTCTGGTAGATTCTGTTTTAAATTATGGATTACAATGTTGGTGTATTTTTGACAAAATAATATATATAATATAAATAAGTTAATCTACAAAATTTTTGATACTATTTATATTAATTATAAACATCAAACTATAGAAAAAATAAGAATTAAATATAAAATTTTATATATTGAAGTAAATATATGTATAAGTCTATTTTAAGCAATTTTTATAAATATAAAAAAAAAATCAAGAAAATTACAATTCCAATACTTAATAAGATTTGGTGCTACAAGCATTTGATTCTTCAAAATACCATACCACGATACTAAATTTTCTATTCCTGATGCTTCAGGGAGGGTAGCCGAGTTGCAATAGACATAATGTGCTTTAATGTTAGGGTTATAAGTTGGCCACTGACTGATTTTGATGTCTGTCTAGTTCATGTTCCTATATCCTACATAGCATTAATATGACACTGTCATACACATTCATACATTTGGCAATATCTTCATGACTTTGACCTAATTGATCTCTTGATAGTTATTCAAATAGCACTTTGAAGAAATTAAGAAACAACATCAATTGGAGGAGTGTTAAATTCCAAGACATGCAGGTGTCCCTAGTTTTACACACTGATAGCTGCATCAGAACATGGTAATACAGTACTCCCACTACTCACTGTATACAGGGGTGATTCAAAATGAAACGTCATAACTCCAGTACAGCATTTTGAAGGTTATTAAAAATCATAAAGTTCATATCAACATATTTCAAATTGTTCAAGGAAAGGGGAGATGAGAATTTATAGAAAATAAATACTTAACAAATAAACATCATCTTAACAATAAATCATCATCTCATTTTTGACTATTTTTTTTTTTACTATTTTGATAGGAATGTTAAAACACAGATGACCTGGTTTACTGGTGTCAAGGCTGACCTGAGAGAAATGAACATTGGGGAGGAGGAGATTATGAACAGGAACACATTTAGAAAAAAGATCGAGGCCTTTGAGGGCTTCCTGGATAAGACTAGGAAGAAGGGTGGCGTGCAGTGGACAGAGGAGAGGAAGGAGCAACAGAGGGAAGAGGTATTGGAGGGAGAGAAAGAAGAGAGAAAAGAAATCATGACAAAGTTGTTTCACGTGGTCCATAGTCAGCCAAAATCGAAAGAAGAAGAAACATCATCTCCACAAAAATATACAGTGAAACCTCCACTAACGGACACTCCCGAAAAGCGGACACCCCCCAATAGCGGACAATTTTGCAATCCCCACTCCCTTAATATAGACGTTTCCATGTATTGACCTCTGATTAGCGGACACTCCCAATAACGGACAACATTCTACAGAAAATGAACGATCTTGTGTTGCTTTTCAAAAGCAACAGAATCAGGCTACAGTAATACGTTGCGTCCAGAGGAAATTTTGAAATTATGGATCACAAACTCCAACGAAAACTCCAAACATATCAAAGTTCGGAAACAGAGACAAGTGTGATCGACTCAGTTGTCTTCGATTAGTTTTGTGCTGCACGAGCAAAAAACATTCCCATTAGTGGGCCATTATTGCAAGAAAAGGCGTTGGAAGCAAAGGGGACTCTGAAGGCCTTGCAAAGTTAAACGATTTAAATATTCATATTGAGAAACATGTTTTCAATGCAAAAAAGAAATTTCAAACTCTGTTAACTGATTACTTTAGTTAAGAAAATAAATTTTCTAATCCGTTGTCTTACTTAAAATAATGACAAAATTAATACTGTAATTAATTTTGTTATTATTTTAAGTAAGGCTAATGGATTAGCATTCATTTAATAAGGAAAATAGTAAACAGTTTGCAATTGTTCATATTTTCTCATAGGGCAATGTTAATTGTAGAAATTTAAGATTGTATGTAATTATTCATTAAATGACATGCTACAAGCTAAAAATTGAAAAAAAGATAGTCCTCCCCAATAGCGGACACCTCCCAATAACGGACGAAACTTCCGGTCCCGTGACTGTCCGCTATTCAGAGGTTTCACTGTAATATGAAATATATTTATTTAACAAATTTTTGGAAATTCTTTTCTTCTTTCCTTTTTCAAGTTTTTTCTAAACAATAAAATAATTTTATAGATGACACATATCATATACACTCTCCTGGATATAGTTTAAAACAACAATCATTACTCATTAACAATATTACTTCTGACAATCACTTACCCCCTGACTAACAAACTGTTATTACTTCTAACCATTCTTCTATTTATTAAAATTTAAATTTACAATTTCAATTCTTCAAATTTTACCAATCTTTTATTAAATAAAATAAATACTTACCACCAATAAAAACCACAAAAAAGGCTGTTTTCAAGTAAATACATATGAAATGACAAAATTGTAAATGTTTGAATGTCTGTCCCTAGCCTCAGTGAAACTCCCAACCTCCAGTAGATTGATTTGGGAACATTCTGTAGTATGTCTGGATTAAGCATTTGATGGCTAGTATCATAAATTCTTTGTATAATTTTCTGTTAGAGAAAGAGTTCTTGATACAGAGGGATTAAAATCACCTTGTATATAAAGAACATTTCTTGTTTTCTTATTAAAGTACTGTATAAATATCTCTCACTATGTTTATTAATATGCATTTGTTTCTTTTGAACTACCAGTTCCTTTCCTTTAACAATTTGAAAATATGTTGACATGGGTTTTCTGACATGTAATGATCTCCAGAATGCTATTAGAAGTTATACAATTTAATTCTGCATCACCCTGATATGTACGCTCACTGTAACTGAAAAAAACTGCTTATTTAAAAAAAAAAAAATACTAAATCTTGTATTTACTTAATTTGTGCCAGTGTACTGATCCATTAACTACATAATTCCATTTTTAATTCTTTCAAGTATTTTTTTACTTGAACACATAACAATGAGAAAATAATTTTCCTTCAGCGAGTTTGGACAGATTGTGTTATTATTTTTTTAATATGGGAAAGGTAGTTTTAGAAATATTAACTTAATAAATGCATATTCATATCTACAACATTCACAACAATTAAACTTCAACCAACATTGCCATAATTTAGGTTCACTGATACTTCATACACAAATAATAAATTATTTTGAATTTTCTTAATGTATATCAAGTGAAACATCTTTTGCTAGTACAATATTGAGATAATGCAGACTCAAGAGATATTAGCAAATGGGAGAGATGAGGACATTTGCATCTTACTAGAATCAGTAGCCATCAATGAAACCAAGGACATAAAATTGCACAGAAAACCTTCGTTAAATTTCATATGCATTAGAGAATCAAATAAGGAAGGTGGAGGGTGTGTGTGGGGAGGATTGATTAAGTGTCTAGCACTAACTGCTACCAAGGTTGTAAAGTGTGGTTGCTTTTTTCTCAATTTCTTCACAAATAGTTTCTTTAATCCAAAATATGACATTTGATGATGGCTGCTCTAATATGTACTACATTCATTAGTAAACATTTTGCTTTATATTTTCACAATCTTGTCTTTTGCTATCCACATCTTGATTGAACAACTAATTCATAAATGAAGTATAGAAACATCAAGTAGGAGATACTTGTAAATGCCTATGAAAGTAGAGCAGAACACTTACAGTTCTGCAGGAAATTTTTGCATTAAATTTCTTGGGCAAATAGAGAATTACTTCAGAATTTTTTCCTTTGTGCTACTTCAGATTCTTGAGCTTTGTGAATGAAAATCTTTAATGATAAAAAAAAAAAAAACGTTAAAAAAAAAAAAAAAAAAAAAAAAAAAAA
>JAFIDM010009631.1:203873863-203916133 GCA_023159025.1 Thereuonema tuberculata
AAAAAAAAAAAACATAAAAAAAAAAAAAAAAAAAAAAAAAAAAAAAAGTTGACAAAGCTTGGGAATGAAAAAAAAAAACCTTTATTGGAAGAAAATGAGATGTGCCCTTAAATTGACATAGACACACTATTTTTCTACAAAGTTACCTGTCAAGATCTAATGTTTTTCTATATTAAAAACTAAAATTTTCTAAATAAAAACGAATATCAATGTAAAAGAAAGCTTTTGAAATAAGATACTTTATTCATAGGTGTATTTATGATTCATAAAGTACTGATGGTTTTCACTGGCCCATATCTTTTAAACTAGTGCTCAAAAAAATCTGAAACTTTCATATAAAATCATCAAACATATAAGAGTTATATTTTCATGTTATTATTTATTCATTATTATTGAATTTCATTTTATTTGCGTTCAAACATCCCCAATATATCGGAATTATTATCCAAAAAAATTATTCGACTGTCTCCCAAAAAAGTCATTTGTCAGAATGCATTTTCAAAAAAAATACAGTTTGTTTTTTTTTTAAATTAAACAAAGGAATTAATGACAAACGCGTTTAGATTAAATTTTCCTAATTAGGTTTCTGTATCATTTGAATATTGGATCCAGACTTTTAGAGTTTAAACAACATCAGACTGTTATTTAAATATACGATATATTGGGGGTGTTTGAATGCAAACAAAATGAATTTCAATAATAATGAATAAAAATAACATGAAAATATAACTCTTATATGTTTGATGATTTTATATAAAAAATTTCAGATTTTTATGAGCAGTAGTTTAAAAGATATGGGGTGGTGAAAACCACCAGTACTTTCCTGTACTTTATGACTCACCCGGCATAAGGCATTACATCAAATTCCATTTGATGGAATTTAAGTGTAAAATTTACTTTTCATTTGCAAATTAAGAATGTCACAAAATCACGAAAATTAATAAAAATTTTTGATAATCATTCTTTTATTCATTGGTGTTTCTTTCATCATCTGCTTCACTGCCCCTATAACATTTGCTACAAAAATAAATAAAGAATGTTTCATACAGATGGCATTTCTTACATTGATATAATTCTTTCACAAGATTGATATCTGAAAACCTGTTATCAGCAGTAATATTTTGGCCTGTATCGTATACAGTGAAGTCTCCCTTATACGAATATGAGGGGGAACCAAAAATTATTCGTATAAGTGAATTACATATAGGACTATGGGGGTTTCGCCGGGGAATGAGAAATTCTTTGTATAACTGAATGTTTCATATAAGTAAGACTTCACTGTATTGGAGAAACAAGTCTTATTACTAATGTGATATGGCCCCTCTGGTTGAGTTGCACCATATATCTCTTAAGTTATATGTGTAATATAATTTGACATCAACCAATGCATAAATATTTATGCCTTATTTTTAGGGGTTTGGATGCTATATATTGCCTGAAATCACAAAAACCTTCTAATTTTTCATCTAAAGTGACATTTTCGCCTAATGAATAGCATTTCCAGAAATTTTGGACAAATACTTCAAAAATATTTCTTGTAGGTGCAAGTCGATCTAGTTTTTTTCTTTCTTCTCGTTTTGCGATCATCAAATCGCATACAGCATATGAGAAATTTGAAACACATTAGTCTCATTACTAACTGAATTTTTCTATTCCATTTTCATTAGTATCCCATAGTTCCTCCAAACTTAACCGATTGATATGTGTAACACCAGTTAATTATGAAAGTCCTAGAACAGCTTTCATTTTTCAATTTTATTTGTTTGTGGTCAAAAAAGCATTCCTTTTCGTATTATGCGTATCCTGGACTATAGTTATATACTGATTCGTGTATGTAACAACTAAGTAAATACAGAAATACTATATAATGTTCAGTAAAAACTTGAATTGCTTACTATTAACTATTAATTATCAAACTAAATATAATTAAAGTTTAAATTCAACAAGAATTTACATCTAGCATACCACATTCAAACAAATTTCACATGTTATGTCCAGAGTACATACACATGAGTGTTTCAGCACTATCAGGGTGAAGATCTGTTTGGTGGACTGTCAACATTTGTTGTGGGAAACCACACTGCCTGCAGGGACTTTTTAGCCCAAGTACTAAGTTCTTCAACCAAACCCCTCAAACTTGAACAACTCACTATCTGCAACTTCCTTCACTTGGGTTTGAAGAGTGGCATACCCACAATGGAAAATATGTTGAGAAATGTTTTTCAACCTAGGAATTTTCTGCAAGTAGGGCATTATGTTCAGATTTAATGAGCAAGACATTAAATTTGGGAGGTAGAAAAGTTTGGAGATGGCTTCGAAAACTTCTCCTCCGGGTCTTCTGGTAACATTTTTTTAATCCTTTATACTCTTTTCTACAAGATTTTTAATTTTATTTTCTTCCCTCTCTCTCTTGCCATGGAGTGCCTCAGTGCAGCAGTACTCTTTGTCACCTAGAACAAGTTTATGAACCAAATCAAATAATTAACTTTAGGGGCAAATTTGTGAGCAGTTGGGTACTCACTACCTACAAGAAATGAAATCAGAGAGGCAGTTTGTACAAAGTATTCTTGCACAAAGGCAGCCTCAAATAAAATTGTTTTCTTCTCATTGCTCGAAATGCCTTGAAAATATCTCACTGCATTGTTGGAATCACTGAGTTGACTGAAGTACTCTACAAGTCAACAAAATCGAGAATATATTGTGACAACTTTAGTTTTCAGCATCTCTATTAAGAAAGACTGGTACGAAACAGATGTGAAGCCTCAAACAACAACTAAAAAGAGCCCTCAAAGAGAAATGAACAAACAACAACAATGAGGTTATGGATGAATTAAGGCAAGCAGTGTTGCCAACCGAAGTCAAAAATTATAGTTGAGTCACCTATATGCCTCATTCATTTGTTTGACTTTAGTTGATTTAAATGTTTGACTAGTGTTTCCTCGAGCATCAGTCAAAACATTTAAATCAACTAGCACCACAAACAAATGAATGAGGAACTTGTTTTGATGATTACATGATTATTTCTTTCTTATTTTGCACAACTATGCAGTTTCGCATTAATAAACCCATTTTGAGACATTTTGTGCTTAAAAAACCCATTATAATCACATATTTATGTAAGTTACACCAAGATAACATAAATACACCGTTTACAAAACATTTTACGGATATCGTTTTTACCAAAAAATAGGGTCCCTACCTATAAGACAATGTCAGGTTTCATAAATACTGTAATGATTTATTTTTGTATTTATTTATTTTTTGTATTTTTAACTAAAATCTATTCTCTCTATTTTTTTTCCCTTAAAATAACCGTTAGTTTTATGAGAGGTCAGGTCATCAGTCTGATTTGCCGTCCTTTCGTCCTTTGAACCCACAAACACAACATTACAATACCATTCAGTCCTTTAGTTGGACAATTTACATCTGGCAAATGAACCAGTAGGTTTTGAGATCTCCTTCTGTTTGATTATTTTTCCTTCTTCCATAAAATATATTTATCTTTACCAATAAAATAGCTTTTTTGCTCACAAGGATCAGAACCAGAATCATCTGCATCTTCTGTAGTATCTGAGCCATTGTCACGTACTTCTAAATTATCAACTTCATCAGAATCTGTCTCACCAAACTCTTTTCTAATTTCAATGTTGCAATCCATCAATAATCTACGTACTTCCTTTACATCTTTTTCATTGTTCTGATCATATTTTGGATTTTTATTCGACACTCTAAAATCATAGAGAAATGTAAAACTACCATACAACTATTTTGAACAAATATAATAAACAAATAAGGAAATATTTAGCGAGTATTACATCAAGAACGAAAAAATATGTAAAAATAAAATAATGTTTATGGTTGTAATGTATCCTCATAGATAAAATTAAGGCAAAACGAGTTATTTAATATAATAATTAAAATAATTCAATAAATTAACAAAGTTATTATAAATTTCAACGATAAAAACCCAAAAAAACTTACTTTTTAAATTATTGCATCTACGGTCGCAATGTATCTCACAGATCATTAGCCAGAAAGGGTTAACACGTGCAGGCTGCATGATCACAAATTTATAACTAATGTTTTTGTCGTGGTGGTTTCCGTCTGAGAAATAACAACAAAGTAACACTAGAAATTGATGTTACGACATTGTATCTTATAGATAATATTACAACCAGCGGAGGGTTAAACTGGAGATTTCAAAGCATTCCAATACTTTTCAATTAAATAACATATTTAGCATTTAGCTTTCTCAATTCCAGATAGTGACACTGCCAAACATCAAACTTTATCGATTACGCTGTAATGGAAACATGCACCATGAGAAAGTTTTAAAGTAAAGTCAATTTTTCAGGTTATCTTAATTTTGAATTTTATTCAAACATCAGTTTTCAAATTTTAACAGTGATCATTAGAAACATTAAAGTTTATTACTTAGGAAAATTAAATTATCAAGTATCATAATACACAGTTTCAATAAATGATCGAAGATTTTCATTTCTAATAATATAAAAAAAGAAATCTTTTTGGTTCCTTTGTGCATTCCGTAGTCACCATTTTTTTTGAACAACAATAAATATTTTTTTTTTTTTTTTGTTGTAATTTAATTTAATCGCGCGTGTCTCTCCCGCCACTGTTTCCTCATAGTTCATTTCCGGTTCCGTCTCATAGGTGACATCATCATCATCATAGTCCAGTCGCAGCCTCTGCAGTGGTGAGGTATCATTGGTAATTAAAAAATAATTTGAATTTAACCAGAAAATTAACTCTTACAATTCTGGAGTCGCTTAGGCTTATAGAAAATTGGATTTAGGAATTAAAACTTAAAGGATTCCGGTTAGATTAAATTATACGACGACCAAATTTTTTAGTTCACGTGACCCTTATGCTTTTGTGAGCGCATTTTACAGGTAAATATCTTTCTAGGTAACGAGTGACAAAAATGATAAATATATTTTTAGTATAATCACGAAACTGAGAAAGAAATAACTAAATATTTCTCTGTATTACAGTTTTTCGAACAGTGCTATTTCAAATTTGTACGGTTAAAAAGAGCAAAAATGTATGCTGAAAACAGTAAAAATTAGGCCTAATCTTTGGAATGGATTTATGGCGTCGTCCCCACATGGTTTAATCTTAATCTGAAGCAATTTCATTATATATTTATTGAAAGATTTACTAAAAATTACCAATTGTAGTAGTTAAAGGAAAACATTAGAATGACTTGGAGCAGGCTTAATCAAGGAAATAAAAGAAATTTTATAACAGCTCCTCAATATTGGTCAGCCTCTCTTTGATTTTCGAGCAGTCCCCGTTCTCACGTCAAGTTTTCAAGTTTTTAATAATTAAAATGTTCTTTTCCGTTAAATAATTTAGCTCAGTTAAGAGTTAAATATTTTATTTTATCTTCTCTTATGTTTGCAGTATCTAAATTTGTTTTATACATGATTCAATAAAGCATTCGAGTGGATTATGTAGTGATGTATTTTTGATTTGACGTGGGATTTGAAAACCTTATAGCAGACAGATGTAAATAAAAGTATAATGCTTAATGATAAAGGAAGGTTGAGAAAAAAGCCATACGAAATTAAACTGAAGAATCTGAAGTAAGCTTGGCAATGGAAGAAAGCAATGTGTGTGAAGATTTTTTTTTTTTCCCCCTCCCTTCCATTGGCCCAGCTTTCGTCATAGTGTTACTAACGTGAAAACCAGCCAAGTTGATTGGAAGACTGTTTATTGTTAAAAGTTAGTAAAATTAGTAAAAATATTAATTAAAATTTGCACATCTTATAATATTCAAAAGTGCCTTTATTAATTTTAGCGATAAGATATTTTCTTTCTTTCTTTTTTTTTTTTTTTTTTTTAATTTTTTGCCTAATTTTTATTTTGTAAGTGGAATTGTTGTTTCGTACAAAATTGTTTTTCATATTTTCTCTGATCAGATTAGTTTGAAAAAAATTTTAACGTTTAATTCATTCATATTGAATATCATTAATTTCTACATATTGGTTTCTTTGACACTTTTTATTTATTTATTTTTTTTCTTAACGAAACTTAGGCGTACATAAAACATCACGACGGAAATATACTATAGTGATGAAGTGGGATGTAAAGTTTTTCTATTTTTCATTTTTTTTTTCTTACGTTTTTCCTTATTTATGGTAGAAAATATTGGTTAACACGAAAATGACCAGTGGAGGCCAGGAAAGCTTTGTTATCGAAATTTAGTGTACAGATGATAACACTTAGGCTTAATTCATAATTTTGTTTGTATGCACCTTATTCACAGCTCAGAGGATATTTACAAAAAAAATAAGTGTTAGTGTTAGGAATTCTTGCTCCATTGTTACTTGTTTTCACTTTGTTTATAGTATTTAGGACTAATTGAATATTTTTACTTTACCATGTTGATCTTTGAAAATATAGGAGGGAAGAAGTCAGACTTCTATCTTGCAGATGTTTAAAAATTAAGGTTGCCCTATATCCACTTCATTTGTTTAATCAATCGTTTTTGTTTTTTTTAATTAGCTATAGCCCACTTTATTTTATGAAGGTAAAATAAATGCTGAAACTTGTATAGACCTATTTTTTGTTTTTTTTTGTTTTAGTTTTTGCTTCTGGAAACTGCATTATTAGTTACTAATGGAGTTAAAAAGAAATAATTTGCCTTTCAAAAAAATTGAAAATATAAAAATATTTGCTGATTCATTAAATTCAGCATTAATAAGTAGTACAACTTATTTTTTGTAAAATATTTAAATATTTGTTTCTTAAATATACTTTTACCTTTTTTATTTAATTATTGTTTTGTTTCAGATTTTGTATTTTGTAAATACATTGTTTGTATATACTGTATATGATGAGTGTGGCTGGTACACGAACACCTAAGGCGGGAAAAGAGAAACCCAGTAAGAGTTCTGTTAACAACATGAAATTTGGCAATGATGGAAAGACACCGGAAAATCCGAATCCTAAAATTCAGGTAACATTTACTTCAGTAATAAACGTGTGAGAGATCTTAATTGAGATTTTATTCATATTTTACTATAATTTGACCTAAGATGAATTTTTATTACTGAATTGAAATATTTGTTTACTGGTTTTTATCCATCACTTCCTAACTAAGGGAATTAAGATTGAGGCTTTTTATTTATAATAGTTGGTTTTGAATATCAAGTTATTAATGGTTTCTGTATCTGCAAGGAAAAATTGTGCTAACAATATGTGATTGATCTTAAGTTTCTCAAGTCTTGTTTCAATATGGTCAATATCTACTTACTTTTTTATTTTATTTTTTTGTCTCAAAACTAAAATTAATATAAAATTTGTATTGTGAGCAACTTCTTTTTAATATTTATTTAATTACCTTTTGAGTTGATATGTTTGAAGAGATAAAGCTGGCAATTTTTGATGATTAGTGTCCCACTACAGGCCTAAGTGGCCCTTAGGGGTCGCTGGAGGTAAGGCTCCCGGCATGCTGTGACTAACAGGACTAAGTTGAGGTCTAGTAGTCAGTCTGACACCCATCTGCCTTTAACACCAGGATAAAAACATAACCATGTTAAGAGAAGGCTGGGTAGACCCTAGAACCTGTTAGGAGGAGAATGAAGAGTGAAAAAATCCCCGCCCTCTGCTGAGGTTGGAGATCAAACCCGCAGCCAAGTGCCCTTGTCTATTTGGCTACCGATTCTTAATGGTGGCTTCTGTTATTTTGATAAAAACCATTACAATGAAAAAAGGAAATTTAGTACATAAAATGCTGATTTAAATTATTTTTTTATTTTTCTAATAAGAGAAGAGATATGAGCTCATGAGTAAAAGGCAATTTTAAATCATCAAAGAAAACTGAAGTAATTTCTGCTAGTATAATGGTTGCTTCATTATTGCCATGAGGTAAACAATATCATCCTATTATGACAACTTAATGAAATGAATCTCTTGTATGAAGAGATGCTATTTAACCTTTGTTTACTTTTTATAGGACAAGATTTTCTTGATATCAATAGGACTGAAACAAGTTTCCTTAAACCTAATTTGACCTGGTAAAATTTGTAGATTTGATTCACAGTAATCCATACAAGCTGAAAACAGTCCCTTTTTAAATTTATAAGTTGTATATCTAACCAATAGTCTTAGAGATATAATCAAAAGTAGATTTATGATTGAATTGAATTAAAGTTAAGAATCTGTGGCATGTCTTTCGTACCCTGCAGAATACAATACTGTATTAAGTTGGATATAGTAGAGATTTACAGTATTCAGTATTTTGCAAGGCATGAAACAAATACGATTCTATAGGGTCTTTACTTGGTTCTATGTTTTAATAAAATTAACTTCAAATGCAGTTGAAGAATAGATTTGCTTCAGTGTATTTATATTTGTTTCAAATTGGCCTTTCCAAATCCACTTCATATAGACCTCAGTATGTGCGAACAGGATTTTCAGTTTTCAGGATTGTGTGAAAAAAACAAACTGAAAAAAGGGAAGAAAAAGTTTTTCGGGGCTTATTGGCTTTTTGAAAGTATGTTTTTTTTTTTTTTTTTTTTTTTATCACAATAACTATTAAGTATGTTTCTTAACCCTTTCGCTGCACAAAGTGTATATATTTGCCTGAAATTTTATTGCTGTTGAGTGTGGAAAGCCGATTTACCAAACAGTCTTGAAAAAACTTCTTGTTATGCTACTAGAAGCGAACACATCCTCAGTGACATGAACCTCTTTATAATGCAAGAATGAAAGAATTTTAGTGCTGGATATGAAAACCTTACCTACAGAAGATACTTGAAAGGCATTGCAGAAGCATATCAATTCTAATTTTTGGTAGTTAGTTTTTGCATCATTGTGGAATGACTGTGAAATTTAATTCTGCAGTGAAAGGGTTAAGCAGACAAATTACGTATATATTTCTTTCTGGGGGCGGGGTGACAAGACAAAAAAAGTGAAGATTTATGCATTATGCTAATTTCAAATTCCTTAATATGCAGCTTAATTACTTGCCTTATCCCTTTCAGACATGCTGGCTGTAGTGAAAGTGTAGTTTCAATATAATTTTCTACTGAAAAAGATACCGCGAGTTCAAAAATAAAAAAATAAAATTTTGATTCTTTCTTTTCTTTTTTCTTTTTTTTCTTTCCCAATATGATTTATGACCCACACAATTGTGCATATGTCAGGTCTCAAATGACAAATTAAAATTTTTTTGAAAAGAGACAATTACATGTTTTTTTGGTAATTATAATTATTGTTTCTGCTTGGTACAGTAATGTTGTATATTCCCACATTAGATGGAATGAATTTTCTTTCTTTTACTAAATAGAATACTTCTAATACAGAATAATGAGCTAAAATCAACTATACTATATCCATGTTTAAATATAAAACCTAGAATAAAAAAAATCAATCAAAATTAGATGAAACATATTTAGTAAGATATATAGAAACATAAGTTATTATTTTATTTAATTTTATTTTAATTCAGTATAAAAATATTTAAGATTTATAGTAAATAATTTTTATGAAAAAAAAATAAAATAATTTTTGTATATAATAATTAAGATTAAAATCTGATCTTGTATAATGCTTAATGTATGAAACATATTCAAAAATTTTCATTAAATTCTGAAAATTAAATAAAATAAATTTGTTGCACATTTAAAAAAAAACAAAAAAAAACTATCAGACTTTAGTCCTACTTGACACAATTTGTGCTACTGAAAGATTTGAACCGAATATCGTATTACTACTTCATATCCTTTATTTTCTAACAACTTAATATATGTTTAAAGGTTTCTATAATGCAATAAATGTCTTGAATTTCTTAAGTATTTTAAGGTGCAAAATTTTTAAGGTACTAAAGAAAATGCATGTTCTTCGATGCAATCTTGAAAGTGTTATTTTGTAAGCTTCTACTGCCTTTTAATGTCAGTCTTTGGAACTTACAAAACCAAATTCGCATTGGCGCTTCCAGCACATTTGTGCTATGCAGGACCAAATAACTTAAGCATTAATAGTTTGACCCCCCAAAAATTGAAACCTAACCCACACAATTGTTAGTGTTAAATAGTTTTTTTTTTTTTTTTGATTATTTAAATCAGTGTTGTAATGTTCATAATCTTTGCAATTTTTAACATTTAGGTCCTATAGAGAACTGAAAGATTTATAATTAATACTAGTTGATGTCTTAAATAATAAACATGTATATACTTTCTAATTACACTGAACCAAGGAAGGAAGGGAGAAACTAGTAAAATGTAGAAGAATCAGATTCTAATGCAGTAAAATCTTCAGCAAAGGAATTTTCTTTAATCCTGGAAATAGAAATTATTAAAATACAGTGGTTCATGCTAATTTTAAACTCTTAAGGTATTAACTGTAGCTCCTTTGTGTTTTCTTGTCCCCAGCGTAGCATGTCTAAATTAATTGATAAGATGTGTATAAATCAACAACAGAGTAGGAATAAAAAGATTTAACTTCTGGTTTCTCCTGTAGTTTTTACAGGGTGTCTACCAATCGGGAAATCCGGGATTTGTATGGGAAATTTGGGTTGACATGAAATGTACGGGAAATGTCCTAAAATTTTCAGCATGATGTGAGGCCTCGCAACAGTTTTTTGTTTTGGTTGAACAGATAGCTTTACAGTTTTTTTTTTTTTTTTTTTTTTTATTATACAGAAATTTTTGTGAAAATGTCCTTAAATGTACGGGAACTGTCCTTAAAATTTTTGTTTGAGATTCTGTAGACGCCCTGTTTTTGTGTTTTACTTGGAGAATAACCAGTTAATATAACTGTTTACATATCTGATTAAATTTTGGTACCTATAGCTCTATCCCTCCCCCCCTCTCCCCCTTTGTTCACTGCCCAATATGGACCAAATTAATGTGCCAGAAATTTTGCTGTGATTTCAGCATTGCTATTTAAGGTTTCTCATCTTTTGTGTGCAGATTTCAAAATATGACTGATTTCTGTGTGCCATACTAATAATTGATTGAAATCAAAAATTTATCAGGATTTGACTTTAGTGAGTTATCCCAAATATAGCACTTTTGTTCTGTTTCTGGTGCTAATAAAGACTGCCAATTTGAACAGTTGATTTAGGATAAACAAGTGCTAGTGTTATTAAAGTTGCTGCCAATGGTAAACATTCATAGTTCTTTTCTTTAAAATAGTTTTTTCTTTGATAGTTCTTGAAAATCAATGAAATTTTTCATTGAGTTATTTAAATAGTTTTTATTTTTTATTTTTTTTTATTTAAATCAGTGTTGTAATGTTCATAATCTTTGCAATTTTTAACATTTAGGTCATATAGAGAACTACAAGATTTATAATTAATACTATTTTTCTTTCTTTTTTTTTTTTTTAAGTCTGTGGCAGAAACTATTCTATTTTTTTTTTTATTTGTATAACAGCACAAATATTTCATTCCTGGTTAGATATTACAGATAAATAAGGAAAGTTTATTTGATCATGTCTTAAGCTTCTGTTGCATAATCTGTAAAAGTGACATTTAAGAAAACATTTCATGCAGTTAGCATATCTACCAATGTGTTTAAATACAGACTGGAAGTAAAAGTTGTGAAAGTACAATCTTAGGGCATTTTATATGCAGTGAATAACTTCTGAAAACAAAATTCCATTAAAAATGTCCATTGCTTGTGAAATCCATATCAAATCTGTTTAGTATTGTATAAAATTGTATTTGAAGTATAAAATATTTTTACATAGACCTTTTCAGATAGCTTTTTTTGTTTTTGTTTTTTTGTTTTTACTTTCACTGGCAAAAAGAAAAATATCTTGCAAAAGATGTAAAGACCAGATTTACATGAAAGAAGTTGTAGTCACGTTGTCTAAGAAATAGTTTTTGGTGTGATTCTGTCATTATGTTGTTAGTGCTGTGCTGTGTTGTTGGTTTTTTTTTTTTTTAAAGCTCTTTGAAACCAAGAACATAGCAAGTAGAGCTATAACTTTTGATTTTCAGTTTTTGTAATGGGAATGAGTAGCAATGCAATCTCCATAGAATATTAAATTAATTGTCTGAAACCTCTTCCAAACTGCATGAACGTTGTATTTAGAATCTTTTATTGAAGCAGAGCTGGAGTACATGTGAATGCTAGTTATGAATTTTTGAAGAGCAATAATCCCATAGCAAACCCATAGCATCAAGAAGAAATGAAACTTCTGCGTCTTCTCCATTGTTTATTGAAAAATAAAAGCTATTGCACCAATATTCATCATATATATGTGATGTTTAGTTTAGCCAATGCCAGTTCTTGGCATCTCTGCCATTTGCCGACGAGCCTCCCAATAAAGACCTTGTTTGATTTTTTTTTTTTTCCCCTCAAAATCAGCCTTTACATTTCTCCAGATGTGGGCCATCCCTGGCAAATTTAGATACTGTATTGAAAGGGTTCTTAAAGTAAAAAGATACTAGAATATTATAGTCAATGTCATTATTCTCCATTTGTTCCATCCATAGCCATGCCTCCTGCCGCAGATTAACTTCGAGTTTTCAAAGAATAATTGGTATACATAAAATAGAAAGTATTAATGAAATTTTATAAATTTAGTAATATAACTTTTCCTCTGCATTGCATGTTAATGAAATTTGTTTTAAAAATTCAGTATAACAAGAACGACTGCAAATTCTAATGCTATTGAGCTATTCATTATATCAATGGATTGGTCACCTACAGAAATTTCATATATAGTCATAATGGAACTCTTAAAAATAAATTTTCAAAATTTTAAGTTTTTGCTTTTAAGACAATGAATTCATGAGAACCAAAACAAAGTTCTAATGTATAAAATTAAAGAAAATGTAAAAATTTCCAAAATCTGTTATTTTGAAGGTTTGTTTGAAGCAGTGTGTTTACTAATAAAAAGTTTTTATAAAATTAGAAATTCACTTGTCCCTTGGGGACGGCAGGCACAAGAGAGTTAAGTATACAGATTATGTCCTCCTGTGTTTTTAGCATGTTTTAATTTGTTTTAAACAAAAATTCAATGATATTTTTTACAAAATTTCAGTCAAGACTGACATCAGTGATTTGTTCTATATACAGTGGAACCTCGCTATTCGTACACAATCCGTTCCAGGAGGCAGTTCGAATGGCGAATCATTTTTTTCACACAAAATATAATGTAAATTGGATTAATCCGTTCCAGACCCAGAGACGATTGCTTATATAAACCTTTGTAACAATATGTTAAGCCTAAAATACATAAAAACTATGAAAACAATAAATATATAGGCCTCTCTTATTATGTCTTTCTTTTTCAGTATTGACGATATGGTTGATTTCGCCATGCCATATTGAGTTGCCAGGTCAGAGACACGAGTTCCACTTTCAAACTTCGCAACGATTTCTTTTTTTTCAATTCAATTGTCGTTCTCACTGCTTTCCTTTTAGGCTTAGTTGAATCAGTAATCTTTTTTAGACCCATGGCTGCACTTTTTTTAATAAAAATAATAAAAAATAGCAATAAAATATCACAAAGCTTCACGAAGCTTGCGTGGATGATGCGTAGCGTACGGAAGCTATCACGATACTGAACTGAAGCGACCGCGTGGCGCGGCCAGTTCCGAGGTCACGCTGTCCGAATCGCGAGCAAGCGTACGAATGGCGAGTTCAATTTTACTTGAAAAAGTTGTACGAAGAACAAGTTGTACGAATAGAGGCGCGGACGAATGGCGGGGTTCCACTGTACTGCTAAAGCTTGCTTATTGAAGTGAGGATTTTTACTGTTCTATGAATACCATTAAAAATACTTGTCTGAATTGACAATCTGATCCAGACCAAAAACAAAAAATCATTTTCATATTGATGAGATCAAGAAAGTATGAAATTATATGGGAATAAATTAGGAACTGTCATAAATTAACATTTTGTTTATGTAGCAAACTTTCTGTAATGAGGATTTAAGTTTTTGTGAAGATTCATATATCGTTGCAACATCGTAGTTCATGTTCATTAATAATTTTAACGTGCGTTGAATGTTAATAAGATACTATGTCCAAACCGATGCACCTATTTAAACTATCTCAATTAATTTAATTAATCAATTAAGTGACTTGAGGAAGCGTCGTCTGATTGACGCGAAACCATGGTAGTGTTAATTAATGTTTTAATGTAAACTTTATTGTAATTGTAAATAGTTTTTTTTTTTTTTTTTAAAACAAGTTTTAATTCCCCTTTTTTATATATTAAATTAATTGAGATAGTTTAAACAGGTGCGTCGGCTTGGACATTGTATCGTAGTTCATGTCTTCAGCTATTATGAAGGATAGTATTAAGGCTGTGTTGGTCATCTTTTAAGAAATCAATGATTGCCATGGTAAGAGTAAAAACACCCAGAATCAAATGGTTCCTTTAGCTTTATCTTCAGTAATAAAGGAATAGTTCCCACTGAAATCTAAAAGCTGAACTTACGATCACAATCTCCTTTTCATATCTGAAATAATTGGACTGTACTGTGATGGTGCAACACAGTACTAAGAAAATCAGACTAAATTTTATAAGAAGGGTATTGAAAATTGTAAAGTGTTGCTGTCTTCATAATTAAATCTGTTCTATATGTGTTTAAAAATTTTGACTTTTCACCAACAACCATTTATCTTAACCCTTCGTGGACAGTTTGGTGAAAATCGTGCATATTTGCATGACCCGTTTCAAAATTTTTTTTTCAGGTTTTCAGAAATCTTTGAAGCCAGAGGAATGGCAAGTAGGCCATCTGTGATTGGCTGATCCTTTCAAAAGCGTCAAAATAAGAAGAGATATAATTGGGTTAGCTACAGCAATGAATAGAATGAGAGGGGGAAAAGCAAAAACAAAGAGTGACAAACATGGTTCACGTTCAGGACTCTGACTCACAGGTTTTAGAAGTATTTTTACAGCCTGAAATAAATAAAGGAGATTCTGATGGTGAAGCAGTTATCTAGTCATATTGAGGAACTTTTGGATCAGGAATTGCTTAATGAAAATGCAAATTAAAATGGCAGTAGCTCATTTTCAGATGGCGATAGTAACAATCTTTTAGATATGGGTGAAAATAAATAATCTCATGGATTTTCGAAGTGTAGATTGCAAGAATGGCCATGAATTTTTGAAGTACTTCCAATACAAATTGTGTTTGTAACTAACTGGTTTGATGTATTAAAAAAAGAAATACAATAAGCTTTATTTAGCTCGGATATTTTGTGCAATTTCAATGACATAATATTAAACGTTAATTTGACTATTTTAACTTATTTATTGTAATTTATTTTCTATTTCAGGCTTTTAAATACCGTGTTAAAATATGTAACAAAATTGATTTTAATTTTTTTCATAAAATTAATATGGTAATTCCAAAATAACTTGTTTGAAATTGAAACTTCAATTGTTGATTATTTATCCATAGAAAAAAAAATATTTTACTGTTAATTTTTTACTAATTTTTTTTTCTAAGATGTATACAAATTTGTCAAAACCATGGTTGTCCACAAAGGGGTTAATGGTCAAACCAGCTTCATCATGAACGTTTCTTCAGTGCTTCAAATAATTTGAGGTTATTAATTAATGGAATTTCTTATGTACTATCTTGGCTGTAAAGTAATTTTATTTTTATAGATTAATTCTGATTCAAAGAGTGTCAACCTGAACCAGCCAGCTGTGTTTTGATCTCGTGAGATTTGCAAGCTGACATTTACAATATACATTTTGAAAGTACACTTACACTTGGTATCTTTATTGTACAAAAGTGAATTCGAACTGATATAAAGAAACTTTCAGTTCCATAGGTTCATTGCTGATTACTGTTCTTGTGCTTTACTGACAGCTTGTAATAGATATTGTGGATCCATACTAGAGGCCCAGTTTGAATCAAAATTGATAATCTTTCATTTAGTAGCAAAAACTGATTAATTAACTGTTAACCTATTAGAAATTGATTTGAGCTAACCATTTTATAAGTGGATACAGACAGGCATGTCAAAAATACAAGGGAAGGAGATGTTTTCCCACTCCAGTTAATGTTGCTCATTGTTTTGGCTTAACACCTTGAAAAATTGAAAAGTACATTAACATGTCCATGGCGTTGCATCCATTACAATGTTTTTTGGAGTGGATGATGCTTTTGATCAACATTATCTGGAGTAGGAAAACCCCTCATTCACTCATTAATATTTTGACATTAATTAGTATAGCCTATTCTTTTTTCAGATCTAACTTACAAGACAGACTGGATTATTTCTAGATAAGATTCAACCAGAGGCTTTTTTGATCTAATATTTTTTGGTACATGAATGTTAGGGAATGTTACAAATATTAGACTAAATCTTGATGGTATAATCTTAATATATTTTAAGTTTTTGAGTGTAATTGAACGTAGGTAGTCACGATATTTCAGTGCTGGTATACTATTGTGATGGCTTTCCACTTACTTACCTTCGAAGGACCATAAATGGGCTCCTTGCAGGAATTTCAGATTCAGTGCCTAGCTATAGCTAAACTTGGATTCCCAGTACACAACTTACTGTAGAATGTACATTATTAATGCTATAATAAACAGTTTTAATGGAAACCAGTACTTATTCAGCAAGTTTATCAGCTTGTGTATGGAAGCAGACAGTATTAAGAGATCTGTTTTATGTTGACACAAGGGAATTATAAGATTAAAAGAAAGTAGCAATGTCATTGCTTTTGTAACTCAGAAGTTATCTGTATATTGCCACAAAACAAAAGTAAAACACTAATTGCCACAAGGAAGAAAAAAACAAGTTTAAAATTGAAAAATAACAAACAATTCCATTCTTGAAAGAATCTTAATTTACAGTATCTGAAAATTTTGTTAAAATTCGTATTAAAGCTAATCTAAATACCATCAAATTCCTAGACCATTTTTAAATTTTGGAAATACAGTAAAACTTCTCTAATCCGGCTGGTCCTGAGTAAAATTTTTTTAATTAAATTAGTCTCCCTGTTTTGAGTCAACTATGCATGCTTGCAGCAAGTCCTTGTAGAGTTCCGAGAACACAGTGTTAGTCACCACGCACTTGTCTGCTGGTACTCAGCCGGTGCGCAGAGTCTGTATTGAGTTCTGAGAAGACAGTGTATTCAGTGGCGTAGCAACGCCTTGGGGGGCCCGGGGCGGGAGTTCCATTATTAAGCAACAACCAAAAAAAAGAGAATTTCCTATTTAACAACCAAAAAAAAAAAAAAAGAAATAAGCTGGCTGGTGGGGCCCCTCCCAGGCGGGGTCCCGGGGTTGACTGCCTCCCCCCCCCCCTTGTTATGCCACTGAGTGTATTATATAATATTATATAAATTGTAATTTTTCATGTAAATTTAAAACATTATAAACTAGATGATTTTTATTTTATTTTACAGTACGTATATTGTTAAAATGTAGTTTAACGCATTTGCGTCATTGTACTGTATACAATAAATAAGACTACTGTAATTATAAAATACACTTTTTATTTGTATTGTTTTTAATAAACATTTGAGTGCAAAATTATGAAAATAAGGTTAAATTAAACCTGTCTTTGTCTTCACAAAAATTGAGTTATTTTAAGAACACTCTCGGTAGTGCGGCTTTTCTGAAATCCGGCCTACTGGGCGCCACATTAGCCAGATTTGAGAGGGTTTACTGTATATATAAAAATGTATTTCCCGACTAGTTCTTGTATCCAAATGTTTATTTTTTGAAAGAACAATCCTTTTTTTTTTTTTTTTCCTACCTTTTTAGTTTTAGTAATTGTGTCGAGAGAAATGGCATTACCAACTACTACTATTTTTATTTTTTTATTTTTAAATTCTGATGTTGATTAACTGCTATCAAATATTTGTACAAGGAAAGGTTCAGAATGAATGAACTAATATTGAGACCTCTTCATTCTACACTGGATTGAATACTATATATTGATATATGAAAGGGTTCAGTGTTATAATTTTCTGTATTTTGCAGTCTCGTTTTTTTATTTAATATGGTCTTGAGAAGATCGAGCATTGTATGTTATTTTGAATTTTCAAAGGTATTGTTGGTAGAATAGATATGATTGGTCAGAATAGCAACATTTATCCTTACTCCAGTTAATAAATATATCTGAGAGCTAGCACCTGTTTTTTAAATTTCTGTAATATTTGTTTGGGTTCAGGCAAAAGCTCTTAGTTTACAATTCGACACGTTACTACTACTAAGATTATTTTGAGTTCAATCATGCATTTCTTTATATTGTTATGCAAAGTTTATAAATTTGGATTTTTTTTTTTTTTTTTTTTTCAATTAAGCTTTTTTGTTGTATTAAAGTTATTTCAACACAGGAAGGTGTTTCAGCAACCCTATGCACAAAGTGTAAAGTGGGAGCTATATAAGAAGGTTCTGTCTGGTCATATCTTCTTTGAAAGCTTAAGACTTGTAGAGGTGCAGAAAAATAAGTTCCAGTCTTTGGTCACTTTGTCTCGAAATGGCTGAAAATGAAACTTGTATGGGGTTATGATTTCGTATACAATATGAAAGCATTTCTTTTTTTTTTACTTTTGTCTTTTATGAGTACCATTACCACATATTTGTTGCTATTTTATGTGGATGTTTATCCCTTTTATGGCTAGACTTATTGAAGTAGTCAGCTGTTATTTTCAAGAACTGTCCTAGATTTATGGAGAACCATAAAATTCATAACATACTATTATATCATTAAGAATGTAGTGCTTAATGACAATATAACATGTGCATTGTAAGCTGCAAAATGAAATTCAGACTTTCAAAGCCATTTATACTTTTATCACTTAAGTCTCCATTGTCTTCCATATATTGTACTTTAATTTCATGTCTATCTCATCCCTCCTACTTTCTACTTAATGCCTACTTCAAGTTTAGAAGATGTTTGATATTTAATGTTGATTGATTTCTCCCAATTTGATTTAGGTGGAATATTTCATATCCAAATTTTATTTATTTATAAATTTACAATTTGTCCTAAGAGATTCTTGCATGTTAAATCTGTATGTAGGTTCTGAGGGTATTTATTTTATGTAAATTATTACAGAGAATATACATGAGTATATGCTTTACAATAATTTATTTTTATAGCAGAAAGAATTATGATAATCATTGAAAAGATTGTTGAATGTTGTCACAATTTAAAAATATTGTAACAAGTAAATAACATTGTATTATAACACACACCCACACACATATATATATATAAATCAAAGAAAAATATTAAGAATTAGGTAATAGTACATAAAATCTGCATTCTAAAAGTATTTTAGAAACTCTAGCAGTACTAATTTTTGTTATTTTATTTATATAATGTAAAGATGCATCTTGGGGATGATGATTAACTTAATATAATAAAAGTATAAGACTTTAAAAGCTCCAAATTATTTTTCCATTTCTTATATTTCGTCAAATTGTTTTTTAACATATCTATTTTATTATTATGGTTGTTTTAAGTTATCTTCTATTTGTGTAAATATTTTTAATAGAATTCTATTTGGTATTTTGTGGCCATAATTTTTTTTGGGGTATTCATAATATAAAATGTGTATTAGTTTATTTCTTGAGTTATGTATTTTTATTGCTATGTAGTCTCCTTATTTTATAGAATTTTTTTTATTATAAGAAAACTATTTCATTGCTACTATTCATTTTCTATCCATGTGCTTTGCACATTTCCATTACTGTTTGTTCTTACACCTTGATTATTTAACAAGTAATATTTGCAGTTTTCTGACTAAAGTTCTTCTGAATGGAGTAATACCATTACCTACTTTAAGGAAATGCAGCTTCATATAGTTAAGGATCCAGTGTCATACAGGTTATTTGTAATGACTAAAACATTCATCAATTTCCTTCCCTGATTTTGAACAGCCAGTCCCATCTCCATTGAATTTTATGAAGTATATTCTTTACAATTCTTCTGAAGTAAGACATTGAAAGAAGTTTCAGTATCAGTTTTAATCTGTATCTTTCCATTTCAATTGTTTCTCTTCCATTTCTTTCAGTCATCTGTAACTCCAAAATTTTGACTGTTTATTTTCATTAATCTTAAAGATAACCAGTTCATTGGAGTTCTACTTCCCATTATTTATTTTTAGAGCCTGTATGTGTTCATCCATATTTAAAAATACCATATATGTATCCATTGGTGCAATATTTGTTAATTACCAGCTTGTCCTAAACATCACTTTTCATTTCGGATAGTTGTTAGAAAGTATGTCTTTGTAGGAACAATCAGTTAAATTCCTTGCCATTTTGTTTCATCTGGGTTGAACTCTATGATCCATCTATTGATGCTTTGCCCAGATTTTATACAGTTTCATGTCATTTGTAAAAAATATCTTTTTTAGTATGTTATATTTGTATACAATACTGTTTTCAGATTGCAACTTTTTTATACAGGTCTACTATCAGTTTGTGTGAATTACATACATTGTTTCACATTGGATGGAACAGCATAAAGATTTGAATAACGCCACAATTCATTTTCAACACATGAAAGTGGAATACTTTTCTTTGAATTGTCCTTCAGAAATCATTGTATTAAAACATTGTCCTGTGAAATTGCATTTTTAGGAGTCGTGTTTTTCATTGCCTTATGTCTTTATTTTGACTTGTCATCTTTACCTCAATGTTGCAAGCTCTAAATTTTTCATCACAACATAAGTTCTAATCTGGATACCTAATTTATTGTGCAATGATATCAGTAACCAAGGATAGTGTTCATAATGTCTTGTTTGAATAGTGGTTGATATGTTCTCATTTATACATTATCTAATCATTGTTCTTTATTGGATATATTCTTATGTGGAGACACGTTATGCTGTCAAAAACAGATTAACATAAATTATATATCAAAATGTTCAGCTAAAAAACAAAAATAAAGACACCAAAATTTTAACAGATTGACCTCTAGGTCAAAAGTTATAAGCTTTCAAAAATCTTCGAAAACAGAAAGTTACTGTTACAACACAAGCGTGCCTAGAGGTGAAAAGTGAACATATTTTCGATTTCAGTTTTAAAATGGTCAATTTAAATTTGAAAATTTTTTTTTTGTTTAATATTCACCAGTCTTATTAGGTGTAATTTACACATTACTCCTGTGTAATAGGTGATGGAAGTTTAATGTACGATAAAAAAAATTAAAAATTTTTTCTTATTCTATAATTAGATCATAAATTAATTTTTAATGCTATTATTATTATAATTCTTCTAATTAATTTGACTAAATAATTAATAGTTAATGTAATCATCTAATCGAAAGAGGTTTGCCTCAGCTATGGGTAGTGATAAACTCGCGATTGGTGTACTAGTTTGCTATTTGTGAAGAAAATGAGTGAAAAGCAGAAGCTTACCGGTAAATGTAGTAGTTACATGGCCAGTTTTTAAGTTCATGTAATTCTGTATGTAGAGAAACATGGGAACTGAGCTGCTGGGAGAGAATTTGCTGTTTTGGAAGGATTTTTTTATTTCTTGCGTAATTTACGCACCCCTATTTCAAAATGATTTTTTCCTCCAAAAAAGTGCAAAAAATATGCAAGTAAATACGGTTTATCTAGTAGAAATACCAATATTATAATTTTGTATTTTTACTTCTAATTTTGTAATTTAAAATAGTCTTAAATATGAATTTTTCATCAATTTTTAATATTTTATATTTATATCTAATTTTTGATTTTTGTTCTGTAGATTTGTTTTTATAATTAATATAAATATTTAAAAATTTAAAAATCATTTTGTTAATATTATCAATTTGATATTTAAAAATATCCAGCAAGTTAAGCCATAATCCAAAATAGAATCAACAAATGATTTAAAGATTATTAGTTTGTTTAAAGGGTAGAGATGTTTTAAATGATAAAACATAAGTATATGTAGAAGTTTTTTAACAACATAATTATAATGGGAATTCCAATTATAATTATCAACATGTAAACCTAAATACTTTTGATTCAATAATATTACAACTACTTTGGCAGTTATTAATTGAATTTATATCATTTAAATTGGAGCATGTAGCTTTATGTAAAATAAGAAATTTATTATGTATTTTTTTGTTTTTGTTCTTAATGATCATAATTTTAATAGAATGTATATAAATCATAATAAAACTAAACGATCATTTAGAAATATTGTTGAGATAGTCTTGAAGTAATCTAAAAGCTTCATCTTGAATTTTATTACTACTAAAAAGTAAATATCGTCAGCATAAATATATAAAGAATGTTTAATGTATTTACTAATGGAATTCATGTGTAAGATAAATAACAAAGGACCCAGATTTGAGCCTTAAGAACACCATTTCTTTACTTTAGTAAAATTTATAATATATTTTGAATTTTCTATTTTTAAGGTAATTTTTTAAAAGATCATTAATAGATCGCCTCTTTTTCCTTAGTTTTCTAATTTTTATTAGAATTGTATGATTAACATTATTGATTTTAGTAAGGAGTTTGATAAAGTCAACATACGCTATTTTTCCTTCATTTAAATTTTTATTTGTTGTTTAAATTATTTAAAAGTTTAGACTTACTATTTCTTTTGATATGCATATTGATTATAATTATGACTTTTCATATTAATAATGTAATTTTATATTGATTTAGTTAAGAAACTTTCAAATATTTTTGAAGTATTTGAAAGAATAGATTGGTCTATAATTATCAAATTTATTACATGCTCCATTTTTATGAATAAGAATTATGTAAGCTATCTTCCAAAAATTGGGCTTTTTACAAGTTTGAAATATATTTTTAAATAATTCCGTCAAGAATAATGATAGTTTTCTTGGCATAATTAAGTTCATTTATAGTAATGTTATCACATCCAGTACTGTTTTTTTTTTTTTTTTTTTAAATTATAAATAATATTTAAAATATCATTTTGATTTGGAGGAAATAAAACCAAAGAATTTGAATTGTTTAATTCATGAATTTCATAGTTAGATATATCACATTGGTTATTATTTCTGTGGGTAAAATTTTGAAGAAAACAACATTAATATCATAATTCGATAATTTATTAATTTCCTGACTATCAGTTTAGTTTTTATTATAATTAATGACTCATTAATTGTCCACATGTTGTTGTTTCAATGAGTTATTCTCAAAAAGTTATATCTTGTTTTTTCTTTTTTATTTATAGTTTTTCAACCAATTTCTTTTCTTTTTATAGTTCTTTTTGTACGTCTTATTTGTCCTATTATTTTTAAATTTTTTAAATAAGATATTTTTTTTCTTCAATTTGTTTGAGCATTTCTTCATCCATCCATACTTGTTTAAAATTGCTGTTAATATTATTTTTAATATTATAATTGCTATTTTGTTTTATGTTATCATCATCATAATGATTCCTTATATTTTTAGTTATATTTCTAGCCTTATCTATAATTCTTTTTAATTTATTAATATAAATATTAAGATCTTTGTAATTAATTTTAATTTCATTCGTGAAATTTGAAATGTTTTAACTGTAATCGATTGAGAATTTAATTACTTTACTATTATTATTATTAATCCGATCATTATTGTTAAAAACCTTAATTGAATTTCCATAAGAAACCCATAGTGAAATATACTATTCAATTACACTTGCCTTTGTATCATAAGAACATAAAGGAGTAAAACAGTTATCTATACACGTTTCCGAAGAAGTTCTTACAGTTACTATGTTTCTAGTTGTCTTATAGATATGATATTTATATCCTAGATTATAAAAATTTAGTAATTTTATCAGAATTTATATCCATATTGATATCTCCTATACATAAACAATTATAATCTTTATTTTTATTTTTTATTTCAAGTAGATTTTGTTTGGGTTCTTTGATAAATAATATTTTAGTTGTATGAGGAGGTCTATAAATTATATAAAACAGTCTTTTTTTATTATTTGTTTTCATAAATGTTACAAATAATATTTTCATGTGTAATATTATCATTTGAAATGTAATCAACAGCATAGTTTTCTTTAAAAAAAAAAAAAAAAAACCCATAATAATCCTGGTATATTATAATTGATCTCTTCCTTCTTAATGTTAACTTCAATTAAAAGAATAAAATTTTAAAGATATATTTAACATTTTAATACATTTATTAAACATTCATGTAACACTTGTAAATAAGTACACTTTTTTGAATAATACTTAATCAGATAACATTCAAAACATAGAGCAATTTTGCACCAAGCTCATTTGATTACTGACAATTTTTGCGAAATGGAAATTCGCGTTTTCATTCTATTGCCAATGTGCAATTTTGAAGACGTTTAATGAAATCTTTGATTTGACTAGAAATATTCATCATTTTATTATTATTATTAATATTAAAAAAAAAAACAGTATAGTAATCCGTATAAATATAAATAGATTTGTATTACTATTTTTCAAAAATATTAAATTGATATTAAAAAATTTATATCATATTTAGACTTACGTTATTACTGTCCAGTGAGAAATTATTCAATATAATTATTACAATAGTATTTTATTTTCCCTTACGATTTTTATTTTGAAAATTAGGAAAATGCAAGGAAATTTTTCAGAATTCAGATCAAATTAAATTATTCTTGACAAGTAATAATTATGTTGAATAATTTCTCACAATAATGAAAATTCCATTAATGATCAAAATAAGTTTTGCACCACCCACATCTTATCATAGCACGAGATGCACATTGATTGCAAGCTATGTTACAATGAATACAAAATTCAGTTGTAGTTACAGCATAAAGATGGATCCAAATTATTACCTCGTATAGCAATGTTGAAGAAACGGTGGAGACTGAAATTATTATTTGAATTAAAAATCATGTAGAATTAAATTTGTTTAGATTAATATTATTAATTTAAAATTTAAAATAAATGCAGTACCTATACAGTTTTATGAATACATAGTAAGTCTGCAAAAAAAATTAATCCTTTAATGCCCATAGCAAAACTACTGAAAGGACAGTGATGAAAATTGATAAACATAATAAAAATAGTGTGAAAGACATGAAAATTTTTTTTTTTTTTCTGACTGAAAATAATTAGGTTGCACAGATTCGGATGTCCAATAAATTGGGCATTAGGCATTTACCTGAAATCAATAAATCATTTTTTTTTTTTTTTTTTTTTTTTGCAATACCAAAATAGAATACCTTGCATTTATTTGAACTTTTATTTTTTTTTCTTTATCTTTGGTCTTTGATCACTGTCCAAAGGCAATAATGGCTATACTAGGCCAATGACAGTCAAATTGGCTTGAGTATTGAACAGAATTTGCCATACTGTTTATCTTTTTCTTTTCTTTGATTGCATGTCCAATTCATCATTTCATCACTTAATTGTCTCCATTTTTAAAATGCACAGGTAATGAATTGATTCCCCCATCCATGCTGGAATGCAATTGCAATGGCAAGGAAATGAAATGCGTGTCTTTTCTACTGTCAGTGTTGTTCAATACATTGCCATGAACACACCACTCAAATCAAATTCCATCCACTGTTCTCTTGTGTTTTGTAACAAGAAATGGGACACTTGATTCCTCCAGACTTCTAAAATAAGAGTTTTTAGGAGTAACAGCTTTGTAGTTGACAATACTATTACTTTAAGCCATTTGCATATGATGATGATATAAATGACATACAGTAATGTGCTTTATCAACTCTGGAATAAGAAGCTCCGTGCCCCTTTCTTCTTTACTTTCTCTGTTTGTAATGGGCAGTCACGTATCCGATTTTTCTATAAAATACCAATGGTTTATCCTTTTACTATCAAATTTTTCAAAAATCGAATGAGGTAAAAGACATGTTCTATCATTTCAAGTGATGCCATAATTGGTGTTGTGGAAGGCTAGAGATATAACAAATTCAAAACAAATGTACCCAGTTATTCCACATCGGACCGATAGAATAAAACTGGGCTAAAAACTTCCTGGCCAAGCATTTCTAATCCTTTTGACAACCTTTGATAGGACCATCATTTCCTTATATAAAGGGATGTATTGTGAAAAAATGGCCACAAATCACTTATGTTCAGTGAATGGAATCTAGGTATCGTTATCACTGTCACTTGAAAACAGTTTGTCACTTTTGGCCTGAATAGGAGAACTGCTCTAGTTACTTTTCATTTTTAGAATAAGATGCATTATAAATTTTATTGTAAAATTATTTGATTTTAAACATAAATGTAAAATAGTGGTCTCATAATGTGTAAATACAATATTTCGTTCTTTTTTACTGTTTAGCTTTAATAAATTATTTATAAGGCTAACAAATTATATAAATATCTATTTCATTATTCAATTTATTTGATTTCATAAATAATCTGAAATGTAAATTGATATATTAACTGACATATTAAATTTGTTTCCTTCTTATTTTTTAAGCATCTTCCTAACAATACCACATGCTTCAAAATTAATGTGTTATTATAAAAAGAATATTAAAAAACTGTTGACTGACTTTGGTAAAAATTCAGTTACTGCCTATTGTCCAATTTATTGGACATTCTACAAAGTCTCCACTGTGGCTGTAAATTTTATTCAAACTACACTTTTCCATTACATTATAGCTTCAGACATTATATATCAGATATAAAACATGTTATTGTAAAAATTTTCGGCAGTTAATATTTTATTAATAATTGATAAATACTCAAGCTATTTTAATTTTGTAGGGAAACGCCATTTGTAACAGTGATTTTGTAAAGTCTCGTGAATAACATGACACCTGATAAATCAGGGAACTAAACTGTCTCAAACATTGGTCATTTAGTTCATTTCCTAAGGGCAATAGTTGCTGAGATAAAAATTAATAAATGTCCAAAATTTTGGACAAAAGGCTATAAAGGGTTAATAATAATAATAATAATAAAGAACTTTGTGGTGTTTTTTTTTTTTGTTTTTTTTTTTTTTGTTCTTTTTTTTTATTATTTCCTCTACAATGTCCCTCTTTTTGTTATTTTGACTCGTAACTTTTGACCAAAATGTCACATATCAAATTGTTCAGATTTTCAAGAAAAGAAAAACAATGATACCCAAAACTTAACAAGGTGACCTCTGGGTGAAAAGAATTTCCATTTCGCAAAAATTGTCTAATCAAATGAGGTTGTTGCAAAATTGCTCTGTTTTGAATGTTTTCTGATTAAGTACGGTATTATTCAAAAAAGTGTACTTATTTAAAAGTGTTACATGAATGTTTAATGTATTAAAATGTTAAATATATATTTAAAATATATAAACTTAAATTGACCATTTTAAAACTGAAATCGAAAGTTTTGTCACTTTTCACTGCTAGGTGTGTTCGTGCTGTAACCGCCACTTCCTGTTTTCGGAGATTTTTAAAAGCTTATAACTTTGGAGGTCAACCGGTTAAAATTTTGCTGTCATTATTTTTTTTTTTTAGCTGAACATTTTGATATATAATTTGTTAATCTGTTTTTGACAGCATATAACGTGTCTCCAAGTTAGTATTTCAAATTATTGGCTAGTTCTGCTATTTATTTAGTACTTTTCTATATTCATATGAAACGGACACTGAGTGAAGATATTTAGCAGCTATTTTATATTCAGGCTATTAACCATCATTTCTCAGATTTTACATAAATAAAAGATCAGCTTCGATGCACTGCTTTCTTTCCATTTGATTGCCACTTGTTTCCAAATGACAGCTAGTAAACTTAAGTAAAGCCATCCATTCTTATTTTATTTCAGTTATGCGTGGTTGAATTAAGTAACTTATGCTGATCATCACAATTTGTTTTTGGCCCTTTTTCATTGTTGATATATAGCAATATTCACTTTGTCTAAAATTCTGTTTGCTTAACTGTCGTCAAGTTTGTATAGAGTGCCTTAAGACTTAACTATATATTCTCTGGAGCATAGCCATTATTAATTTTCAGGTTGCTATTCTTTCCATTTACTTTAAATTTTAAGGAAAATCATGATTTTTATCATTAGTCAGGAAACTTGCATCTTGATGATTGGCTTTTCGTCCACTGCAGTTAACTAAAATTTTATGTTTTCTAAATTATGTTCTCTCAAACAATTTGATTCCCTGAAAACTAATTGATAAGAAATCTATATTAATTCCAAGTCAGTGCAGTTCATGATTCTAAATGATATTTAACTCTGCAATCTGTAAGCTAGCCACAATTTCTTCCCCTTTACCTGTGATCTTTCAAGTGTTGGGGTTCTCAAATTTTTTCTTTGTACATCCCTTCAAAATATTTCAAAATCAGAATTTTTAACTGTAAAATTATAATTATTTCTTAAAATTAGCAATATTTTACTGGAATCTTTAAAGTTTTGTTACCCATTTTCTATTAAATTTAATTGGTTTTCTTACCATAATTAAAGATACTGCCTTTCATTCATTCTGATGTTCACTACAGAGATATCCTGAATTTTATCATTATGTAATTTTAGTGTAGCTCAGATAAACTCTCCCACAGGGACGAGAGCATGCAGTTAGTACAAAATCTAGTTTTTAACATAAGGTCATTCCATGTCAGATCACCTGATGAGTTTACCACACCATCACAGATTTTTATGAAAATTTATTTGCATGTAAGAGGTCATAAGATAACACATTCTGCAAAATATAGGATTTTTAGGTTAAATATTTGCCGAGATACAAATTTTTAGAAATTATTTTTTGTGTAAG
This sequence comes from Thereuonema tuberculata, assembly GCA_023159025.1. Lineage (NCBI taxonomy): Eukaryota > Metazoa > Arthropoda > Chilopoda > Scutigeromorpha > Scutigeridae > Thereuonema > Thereuonema tuberculata. Next base: position 203,902,490 of record JAFIDM010009631.1, read on the forward strand.
TGCTGTGCTGCGCCCCTTATTTTACGTATTTTCTTGAATACATCTTATCGTAATCAATCAAGTGGAACCAAATTTGGTTTCCCCATTTTTTTTTTTATGCCAAATCCAAAAATTGTAATGAAATTAGTCTACAACTAACAGATTTGTGGTAATGGAAAGCATGTAAGCATTTAGGAAAGCATTTAAATGGCCATGTGGGATCACATTTAAAAATTTGAGATTTTAACCCAAGTCTGAAAAAGGTAACTAGAAAAAAAAGAATCAAGTTGGTGTTTTGCTTCGGAGCTTGGGGAAAAAAAAGCGCAAAGTACTTGTAATTTTACATCGTGGTAGAAGAAAAGGACTTCAATACTGAAGAATTTCCTAAATTCACTAGATCTCTAAAGTACTTCAAAGTATCCTAAGCACTTACTGTTGGCATGCACTTTTAACCTTTGAATCTTTCCCAGCATTTGGCAATTGTTAAAATACTGTCGTTTTACTTGTATTGCCATCCATTTTGCCCATGCAGATCTGAAGCTGGTAATGTGTACAGTACATGAATAAATGGAATGTAACATTTAGTATTTCAAATTATTGGCTAGTTCTGCCACACCACTAGATTTGTTGATTCATTTCTCCACATAAAGTTGACCAACACATGTCTTCCTCGTTGCTGCATTCATTTGTACAGCCAATATACCAATGAACATCATACACAACAGCAACATATACTCCTGTACACAATGCATCTGTGTTAAGACTTGGAATCATAGATGAACCAATAACACTAACCTTTGTGCCAGTTTTTAGCTCATTTTGGGACAGGCAATATATCATCAGCTCAATTTAACTAACTGGCACAAATCAGTGGTGACTGTGTGTTCCGGGTACAGTTTTTGCAGAATTGATTCACTGCTGTATTGTTGCTGCATTATTTAGAATGTCAGATTCTCATACGTAAAAAGAAGTAATACCTTGGATATTTAGCCCAGATAAACAGATCGTTTGGTGTCAATGTTTACTTTCAGTAACTTGCATGCTTACCTGAGCAATTAATCTCTTCAGTTCCACCCTGTTGCATGGGCTTTTCCCATGTGACATTGCAAAAAAATTCCATTCAGCCTGAATATTGATTTCAAAAATATCTAGAATTACTAATAATGCATATGCTATGACAATCCAATTCTGTACCAGTTTCTGTGATTTTTCTATGATATACTGCAAATGGATGGAGTGTAGCTTGGGATGTATCCCAGTGGAATCCTTGAACTGCATCTTAGCATAGAAATGAATAATTTTCTGCAGAATCCAATGACTTGTCATCTTATCAGGCAAATTGGCTTTTAGTTATAATGGTATAGTGATGCACAGTTGAATCATAAATTGCATTGCACAGAGTATGCATAGAATCTTCAACTTTGTTGTGATGGTAATCAATTTAATTTGTCCATTGTGCACCACTGCTTGTATTCACAAGTATCATTGACATTTTATCATTTTCGACAAGTAATTTTTTTATGGTGGCCTGCAATTCTTCAAGTCCAGAGCACTTATTGCATCATTGAAGCATACAACTTCTTGATTCAATGGAACAGACAAGCTTCCCGAACATTTCTTTATAATCAGTCTTTGTAGCAAGGGCAGGGACCTATAATTTCAAATTTTGGTGAGTTTCACACACAAAACTGAATTCATACCCTTAGCTGCAACTGTCACACACCACTGAGGTCGAAGGGAACAAAATTTTGAAAACCCAACATTCATTTCATACTGAGCCTTAAACTCCAAATACAATTCTTTTAAGTTTACTAAAAGCAGGTGTTTTTATTTAGGAATTCGTTGTCCCTTTGGTACTTCAACAGTCTTTTTTTTTTTTTTTTCCTAGAGCACATGCGGAAGAACTTGTCTTCCTTATAAATTTGCCTTACAGTTTGCACTGTATTTTCTGGAAGATTTCCCCCCTGCATTTCTGTGGTTCAGCCATGAGTTTTTCAAAGCTCTGGCTTTTTTTACTGTATACTCTGAAACATGAAATTCATTCGTTGTGTTGTGCTGTCTAACTACTTGGTGCCAGAGTCAATATTTTGAGTACTATTGTTGCAGTGACATTTAGGATTTTGCTTTTAAATCCGTCATTAGTTGTGCTGGCTGTGACTACCTAAAACATTCACAAGTTTTTCGAGGTATTGATATTAATGATGTATTTGGTATATCAATTAGTTGTGCAAATTTTTTGTGTACTGCTACACTTAATTGCTTTGCCTTCCTTTTTGCATACACAAATCGGCTCCTCTTATTTATTGCATGTAACTTGACCAGCGAAAGCCCAATTTTGTAATTCTTTCAAGCAGTTCATCAGTGTCCATAAGGGATTCAGCCTCTGATTCATTGGACAGTTGTACAGGAGATCCAACAGGAAAATGGATAATTTTTTTCCTTATTAGTTTGCTACAGCTACTCTACTTGCATCATGATTTCTCACCAGACTTCAAACTGTTGTGAAGAGCGCACCTGTGTGGTCTTTTGCAAGTGTAATTAGCTCAGACCTTTCTTGGTGTTCTTTTTATACTTATTAAATAGGTTGCAACAATTTCTTTGCAATTGTTCATACTTTGAGAATAGCAATTTTTGGTGTGGTGGTGACAAACTGAACTGGCAGCAGAAATATCAAACAATCCGGACCTTAAAAGCATGACTTTTTCTTCTTCCTTGAATTCATCAAAACAATTCAATCCAACAGTTCTTGAGTAAGTCTTGCTGTAACATTCAGTGTTGAAAAGAATTCCAAATGAACACTGAGCAACTTCTTCTGCCATAGTGGCTAGTTCGAAGAATGGTCAGTTGTACCAGACCCTTGAAAACAAAGTTGATGTGGTGGAATACCCAATCCCTCTAAACAGAAAACGAAACTTTCAAGGAAAACCCAATCCCTTAAAACAAAAAGTTAAAATTTAGTGAGAAATTCAACTCCCTAAAACAAAGTGAAAGTACCCGGCTTCAAACAAAATCATTCATTCCTGCCCTTTCCATGATTCAAAACAAAAATACGGAAACTATTTTGAAAAGAAAGCGAGGAAAAAAAAAATGGATGCTTAAGTATTCAAGACAAAATATCTAATTAACTAATAGTTAATTGCAGAATTTAAAGTTTTTGTTCACAAATTCTGCAATTAAACTATTAATATTTATGAAATTTATAGAACTTCACTGTATAATAACATTAGTTAGTATTTTATTATTTTGTCAGAAAAAATTAACTTTTATTGAAAATATTTTAAGTAAGCAACTTTTATTAAACGAAATAAAGTTAATTAAAAGGCTTGTATTTTTTTCCAGTAATATTTTGGATTATTATGCTGCCTCGCATCGACGATTGAATTGGGTTAATTTTCAGTTTGAATCGGTTTGAAAATATTGGTTGGCCCCCCCCCCCCCCCCCTAGCTATAAGTGAGTTACTGCTTACGGAGCTATGACTAATAACTTAATAGGTAACTTGAATTTACTAAATATGTAGTGACAAAGTAATAATTGTTAGTTATTTCTTTACACGATTCGATAAGAATATCAACTTTGCGATTTTTTTTTTTTTCCCTTCCATGCTCGGGAGCAAAACACTAACTTGATTCTTTTTTTCCCAGTTACCTTTTTCAGACTTGGGTTAAAATCTCAAATTTTTAAATGTGATCCCACATGGCCATTTAAATGTTTTCCTAAATGCATACATGCTTTCCATTACCAGAAAACTGTTAGTCTTAGACTAAGTTCGTTGGAATTTTTGAATTCAGCATAAAAAAATAGATGGGCAAAACAAATTTCGTTCTATTTGATTGATAAGGAGATTAGGTACTCAAAAAAAATACGTAAATAAGGGGCACGGCACTTAAAAAAAAAAAACTTCAAAAATTCATATCGGCAAATATTTAACCTAAAAATCCCATATTTTGCAGATTGTGTTATCTTATGACCTCTTACATGCAAATAAGTTTTTATAAAAATCTGTGATGGTGTGGTAAACTTATCTGGTGATCTTACATTGAATGGCCATAGCTTAAAAATTTTACATATGCTCTGGTAATTTGACAGACATAAATTCTGTAATCTAGCTCTTGCCTTACGCATTGTAAACTTTATCTTTAACATATCCCCAGAGGAGAAGTCACCTGGGAGGCCATGAAATAAGTGCAGTGTCTTCGTTAGACTTGCGTCCAATTAAACTGTGAGGTAAAGTGTTGTTGAGGCGACTGTCAACACCCAAATGAAAATGTGGAGGAGCTCTGTCCTGTTGCAAACTGAAATTGTCACTATCCTCCTGAAACTGAGGCAATTACCATTGCCGTAATATGTCTAAGTAAACAAAGAAAAGTGGTCTGTTATACTTTCGGAGATATTACGCAAATCACATTAACCTTGGGGGAATCACGGATGTTGAACTGTTGCACGAGGATTTTCCGTGTCCCAAATACGCACATTATGGCGATTCTCCTTGGCAGAAAGATGTAGACACGCCTCGTCACTAAACACAATCTTATCTGCCTCTTCCTGTAGATGTTCTTGAAATTGCAAACAGAATTCATAACTGAGAATGTTATCTTCAGGAGTGAGAGCCCGAAACAGCTGCAACCGATATGGTTTATAGGCAAGTCTTTTGTGTAGGATGTGCCAAACAGTCACGTGAGACATTTGTAATTCTCAGTTGGCCTGCCTTTTGTTTTGTGGCACACAGATGATTGTTTTGTCTGTCATTGGTTCTTTGATACTTGAAGTTCTAAAACCACTTTGCACTTTTACGATTAACTCGATTTTAGCGAGTTGCAAAACACAATTTGTTTGCCTTAAAATGCAATATTTCCACAATACTGTCTCCTAGTGGAGAAATGGGTAACTAAGCCACAGCATGTGACAAAAGAAAATATTATTTACTCTTTTCACTGACCTGCTTTCGTCCCTGTGGGCGAGTTTGTCTTTGAGCTACAGACCTTCAGGGAATTCTGAAACGCCCTATATTTATAGAAAGGATTGTTAAAATTTAAAGTTCTTTTATTTAGAGGGTTCTGGAGTGGATTCTAAGTCTTCAAATGGGAAGAAATTGGACAAGAAGAAAAAAAAAAAATAGTACAAAAAATGGTCAGTAGATGATGCTGTAGAAGCAGCCCATAACTTAACGTAATAACAATTTGTTACTATAAATACATAACTAACTTTTTAGTACAGTATATGCATTTAACATAAGAACTAACGAAAGACAAAAAGCAATTCTGTCAAATTTGGCTAGTTTAAAGTTCCGCTCCACATGTTGAGGGCGGAGCGAAGAGTATTGTCACTGGCCACATGATGCAACCTCTAATAAGAGAGCAACATGTTGTACATAATGCTATTTGCGTAATGTTGACTCGCAGTTCTATACAAGGAAAGCTAGCTCTTAAAAAGCATTAGATACTTGCCGGCACTTCATGAGCAATGCTAATGTTGCAGGAAAAAGTGCTATTTGTGAAATTATTCTGTCAAAACAATAATGCTGCAGCTGTTAGAGAGAAGCATGTAAGGCGTGAACCAATGTCTGCTTGTGCTGACCACAAAATGATTGTAAAATTTGAAGCAACAGGACAACTTTGGCGTTCCATCAGGTAGAGGTCGTTCCATCAGGTAAAGTGACCGATGTGGATTTACAGCTAATTTCATTATTGGGCCATATTGTTTTGAAGATGTAACTCAAACTGGGCCCCGTACCTGTTCCATAACCGGACAGTGGGATTACATGTTGTGGAATTTTGTGATGCCAGAGCTTCAACAATGTAAGTGCCTTTAGGAAACCATATTCATGCAAGACAGTGCACCACCCCACATCATCCATTGTGTTTAAAATTTGTTAAGGAAGCACTTTACAAATGAACGTCAGTCGTATTTTCCAGACAACTTGGCATCCCCTATCATCCTACCTCATCCTATGTAACTTTTTTTTCTTTTTTTGAAGACCCAGGTGTATCGTGAAAGATGTTAAACTTTGTCAGATCTGAAGGACAGCATTAGGTGTCATGTTGTAGCAATTTCAGCAGATGTATTGTGTTCTGCAATAGAAAAAGCCATTTTGCATATGGAATAAGTTTACAGTGGCAGACACATTGAACATTTGTAATGCTGTTCAAGTGATTTGAATTCCTACAGTGCCATCTATTTACCATTTTTTTTTTTTTTTACTTTTTTAATAAGAAAATTTTTCTATGGCAAGTGCATAGTTTGAAGTAACTGTTCAAATTTCTATCCATTTGGAACCTTAAGTATGCTCCAGAGCCCTCTATGTAGAGGAACTTTAATGTTCAACAACACTGTGTATGCGTATGTATATATAATATCTACTTTTTGTGAGTTTTTTTTTTCCCCATCTGCAAACCCCTGTACTCATGTTGTTTTTAGAACTTTTGTCCAAAAAAAAAAAAAAAAAATTGTTCTTTTAGGACATTGATTTAACTACAAGTAATAAAAAAGTTGAAATCTGTTCACTGGTTTTTAGGGGCCGGGCCTTAGAAGTGGGACATGACCTCAAATGTGATGTGGTTAACTGCAGTAAATTTTAGCTTTTGAGTTAAAACTTTTATGGGTGCTAGATACTCTTTAAGAACTCTGCTGGTATTATATATTTCATCCAAATCGGATAGCCCGTTTCAAAATGGTGGCCACTAGAAATTTCCACTGTTTTATTTTTGCTATCTGCAAAGCCTTATCCTCACATTGTTTTTAGAGCTTTTAGGGCATTGGTTTAACTATAAATAAGTTACAAAAAAGTTGACACCTGTTCACTGATTTTTAGGGGCAAGGCTTAGAAGTCGGGCGTGACCTCAAAGTTGGGACATCGATAACTACTGTAAATTTTGAGCTTTTCAGCTGAAATTTTTGTGGGTACTAGATACCCTTAGGGACTTGGATGGTATTATCAATCACTATTCACAAATCTCAAGGTAGTTTACCTTTGAGAAAGGTAGTTATCAGATTAGATATGCAGGGCTCCTAAACTGAGTATTATAAGAAGTGATCATTGGAAATATTTCAAGCTTAGAGGTTTTTACGGCTAATTTCTTTAGCACACCTTCTGCTGTTTATTTAGCTAGGCAGACATTAGCCAACATTTATCATGCAGTTGCATTGGACATGCTTGATGGAAACTGCTTCATACCCAGCATGATAGAATACAGTAAGAACATGCTTGCTTCAGATCCAACCAATATAGAGTGAAAGATTGAAAAACATCACTGGTGATATTATATTTTGCTGTTTTTGCTCCATTGATAGTTTTCAATTCAACTACACTAAAAACCATCATAAATTTATTATTGCAGTAACAAGCTCATTCAAAAGGAATCTTTACACTAAAATATATTAATTCTATGCTTCAGAATATACCAGAAAATATTTTGAAGTATGTTTGAAATGATAGTGCTATGCTGTTTCGATTCTGAATCTACAAGAAACATTTTTAAAGCTTATTCGATAATTATTGACTTATTCAATATGACAATTCACTTTCAGAAATTAATAGAAATTTAGCAGTGTCTTTCCCCGAGGCCTTTTTTAATTTATTCCATTTATTAGGACTAATTTTTTGATTCTTTACTAGTGTTTGGCAATTGCAGAATTCCATGCAACATCATCTGATGCTGTGAAATTTAGATTTTTTTTTTTTTTTAAATACACTTATGTATTCTGATGCATAAAATTAATATATTTAAGTGTAAACTCCTTCTTTTGGAGATAACCTCAATACTTTGATAATTTGTAATTCTTTGTTCAGTTGAATTGGAGACAAAGAGCATTACAAATATGCATGGCATTAAGATTAGAAATAGAACATTTCCAAATGACCAGTTGTGGCCTACAGAAAGGTATTTATTGTGCTCTGCGGGATTGTCGCTTGTGACCAAAAGTTGGTCTTACGTTCACTTGCCTTTAGGTGGTCTAAATTCCTTTCACAAGTTTTTCACAATGTTACAGGGTCGCTGGCCATTCCATTTGCTTAGTTGGTTTAAGGCCATCTTCTTTTAGAGCAGCTTTTGACATTTCTCCAAATTTTACTACAGAAAGATTTTAATTATCTCCCCTCCAAAAAAGTATAGAATAACTTGATTTTTTTTTTTTTTTTCCATCACAAAAATTTTGTTTTTTGTTTTCTTGACACCATCTTAAATGGATATTTCTTAAGATTTAATACTATTTCTGTTTTTGTTTTTTTGAGGATGTCACTTTCTAAAGTAAGCTTAAATTTACAGAAGTCTAGGGGATATAGATCTAAGAATCTTGTTTATTGTATGCCTGGAAATTTTCAAGAATCATCTTCATTTGTAATAAAATCTGTAAAGGCTATTACTGCTGCTGATAGTCACTTATGTTATATATAAACTTGTCTTTTAATTAGAAATTTGGAACCTTAACTGTAACTGATCTACTTAGCATTAAGTTTGGTGATTCTGAGAAGGTAGCAGTATTCCTACTGTTCAGTTATAAGGCTAATAACTATTTTTTTTTTCTTCCCACAAATCTTCACAATTCTTAAATGTGAATAAATAGATATGAGATGAGGAAAGGTTTTAAAATATAAATTTTATTTAATCTTAATATTTCATTTTTTCTTTTTTATTAGCCCACTGCTGAACAGATGCGCTTGGCACAAATGATAAATGATGCAAAAGAATCTGATGACCCGGAGCTGGAAATCAAGATAAAACAGGTTTGAAATTTTAACAAATATTGAAATCTATTTCAAACATTCACTTTTGTGGTTGGAACTCTGATACATGGTACTCAATTTTACAACAGAAATATATGGTCAATTTCTAAAATGCTTGTTTATTACCGTATTTCACGGACTATAAGACTCACTTTTTTCTAAGAAAAATTGCCTCCAAAATTCAGGTGTGTCTTATACTCGAAATTAATATAAAAATGTCCAGTGTTTGAATTAAAATTCCTGCCAGTCTTAAAAATGGCCATATATGGTTTCTGTATTCTTCTGTATTTTAATGTTATTTTTTTAAAAAAATTGCTTAAAATTAAGGTGTGCCTATAGTCCGTGTAGCGTCTTATAGTCCGTAAAATACGGTATAGCGAGTAATATCTTGGAAATTTAAGAACCTTCTTCATTTGTAACAATGTTAAATTTGATTTTTTTTTTTACCCTGGACTTTTATTAAATGCTCGGAATGAAATTTGATGAATTTTTTTTTTTTTCTTTTAATTTTGAAGCATCACTTGAATCTTAATTTTCTGTGACAGGAAGCCCCTCCCCCTCCCCCTTTGTTTCTTTAAAGTTGTTACTGAAAAAATGTAGAAGAATAGTCTAAATATGTGCACTCATTTTAGGCATACTGAACCCTGTAAGTTACAGTGCTATTTCTTTTAACTTGTTTATAGTGAGACCATGCTAACATGACAATTTTGAAATATTCCAGAGCATTGTGACATCAGCAGTAGCCTCTTTGTCAGAGTTTCCAAAGAATATTATGTTATAGCTATAAAAAAAATAAAAAAATATAGTTCTAACATTTTAAAGGAAATGCTACAATAAATTTTTGGTTGACTGCTTTCAATATAAGATTTAACTGTTACATTAAAGTTTAATATATTTCTGGTGACATTTTGAGGGAAATTAATAGAGCCCTGTGGTTTGAGGTGCACTCGTTTGTGATTGGATGAAAAATAGATATGTCATAATCACGTGGAGTTACTTCCGATCGTCATGTTAACGTGAGCATACTGTAGCTGAGACTTTACAAGGACTGACATTACTTAATTAGAAGTAATGAAGGAAATTCTTGTGATTTAAGACTGGCCTGTAGTTTTGAGTCTGCCACACCCAGCATCTGTTTGGATTTTTTTTTTCTTCTAGATTTCTCTTTACTGAGAAGTTTAGGAATGCATATCAAATGCCAATATTAACTGATTTTGTTAGTGTGATGGCGGTTATGACAATAATACACATTCATGTTCATTGTGGAAATGTAACTGCCACAACTAAGATGACTGAGCTAAACGTAAAAACTTTATATTTTGCTTTACTTAACAAATAGACGAACTTAAGTTTAACTCGTATTCTGGAACAAAATTTTCTTTGATGTTTAAATGTAACATTTGATGTTTTTCTTCATGCTTCAAATAGGAAAATTACCTCGAAATGTTACTGAATCATTATTTATTTTTAAAGGTAATGGAACTGACAAACAAAAATCGAGATGCTGCCATTGTTGCCCTACATGACAGTGACAATGATCCCAATAGAGCTATTGATATGTTGTTGGAGGGAGATGCAGATCAGGTAAGAAATTATGCATATATTAATGAAATTTTTGTTAATCTTGCTTGGAATGATCTAAGTTTCTACAGTCACAACAGGACTACAAATGAATAACTACTTTCAATATTTTTTACTTTTTATTTGAGTTTGGCTCAATATAGTTATATTTTTCCAATTTGATAATTTTTTGGCATTTAATCTATTACTATTTTGCCAAAATTTGCGACCAGTTTCTATTTTAATTTAAGCTATATTTTTAGAAAGATATGCTCATTTGCAAAGTCATCTGATCGAGAATGAATTTGCTTAATATTTTATGGAAAGCAGGATATTATAGCAGGAATTGAATATTTGTAGGAATTATCCCAAAATGCCCTTAATGTTGAAACAAGTAAACAATGGTATTTGTTTTCCCTCAACATGTAACAAAGGCTTTATCTCAGAACTTCATTTTTATTCCCTTTTTTTCACTAATACCTTTAATTAAGACAACGAGAAATGCTTATGGCTATTTTTTTTTCTTGATTATAAAGTGACCTTTTTATTATATATATATAGTTACATTAAATTTGAAATTAAATATATTTAAATTTTATTAGGATAAGTTTGCATTAAAGTTAGATTTTTTTTTTTGTCTGATGAAATTCAGGGGGAAGTTTGAAATATAAATGAATATTACATAGAATTTAGTGTTGGCAGCTTTTTTTTTTTTATTATTTTGCTTAAATGATGTATATTTATCCTTAAAATCTATATAAAGGAAAAAGTAAATTCTGTTTGTTTCCCATGGTCTTTTTGTTTCTAATAGAAAGTATTTTATTTTAAGGGTGAATGGGAAACATCCTGTAAAAAGAAGAAAAATAGACAGCAGAATTCTGTTCCACGTCCCACTGAAGCAAATAACACAAACAATACAGTAAATAACAAAGAAAACAGGAATCGGACTGAACGAAACAGAGATTCAGAGAAAGAGCAAGATGGTTCCCGGAATAGGGGACCTCCACGACTGAGTAGAGGTGGTCCACCAAACAGAAGTTGTAAGTGATATTTTTAATTTTATAAATTTACTTATTGCTGTGTACTAACAAAATAGTTTGCAGATGAATGTTTATTTAAATTCTTGATTTAATATTTCATTCTCTTGTACTTCAGTATACTATGGAATGCCAGACATTATCAAGTCTACAAATTCTATCTTAGCAGCTTCTTTTCCTATAAAGGCATGATACTGAAATATCATTTACCATGCTGTGAATTCATTTTAAAGATATCACATTTTACATAATTTGTAACAAAAAATTTACTCTTGAGTGTTCCAAGAATTTTAAGGATTAGCACTAATTATTTTAGCAGAATAAAATCAGTTTTTATTTTTTAACCTTTAGAATACTTATAACCATAATAATCCTATCTTATATTCAGTAATTTCTTCCATGCCTGTGTAAAAGCCTCTTTAATGTCCAATACCATACTTTATAAATTCCATGTAATATTTGTGAGGTTGGCCAAGAATTCTGTGTGTTCCAGTCCAAGAAATTTCTTACTGTAGCTTAGCATAGCATTTGTGTGGAAATGTTAGCATGTTATTATCTGTTAATTACTTAGTTATGGCCTTTGAAATAAAGTGAAATAAGTGTTTTTTCTTCTAGTTTTGTTATCCGAAATATTTTGTTCTTTTGCTGATTCTCTGAAATTGCAACTTGTCAGAATTTCTTACTATTCTGATGAAGTATCTTCACATATTAGGAAATTCACTGTCACTGTCTGGAAATTCACCATCAAGAATATTATTTGATCTCTGCTTTGATGTCCATTTGGATCCAAAAAAGATCTTTTTGATACCAGTCCTAATACAGTATACTCAATCTTAGATCTATGAGGGACTGATGAAATCCATCATTTCCAGGTTCCAAAATGATTAATTTCTGAATCCCAGTCGTGTCTTCATTTAAGTTCCATTGTTTCAAGAATTTTGCTGCTTTTATTGAAACTACTGACTTGTGTGTGGTCGGTTTGCACCGAAGTGCGAGCTTCGTTGCCGAAGCATCCGTGCTCCAGGGAGCGCTAGTGTTCCCAAGACGGCGAACCCCTAGCAGACTCCCTAGAATTACAAGGGAAAGATACTGGGGTGGTTTCCCGTGGCCTTCCCCAACTGACTTACTGGATATCATATTATTAATACAGACTTACAATTAATACCCAAGACTGACTAATTTCTGAATACTGAAAGTTGCAGAAATTAGTCAATCCCAGATATTCTATCCTTACTGTACAGCATGCAAAAAGAATAAAAGAATGGAACATAATTGTTGGTTTTTATGTTCTTAAAAAAAATAAATAAAAAAAATGGAGAAATAATTCTAATAAAAATTAGTTTAAAAAAATATTAAGTGTTATTTTCATGTGCTCTACTTACAAACTCCATTGCACTATCATCATGTTTTCCTTAATTTTTCAGCTCTAGAAAATTAAAATTTTTTTCAGAAATAGAAAACAACTTGAGAAATGAAAGGATTTATAATAAAAATATAAACTTCAGAAAGACCCGATAGATTTTAAATATAGTTTACCATTCATATTAAATATATTGTGTAATTATTAATATTAATACTACTGCACCTTTTTATTAAATAAGGAAGGATTAAATTTTCTAGTTTCTAAATGTTAATTTAAAAACAGTCCAGTATTATGGTTTGCTAATTTCACTTGTCCAATAAATTTGATACTTTATTTTGGCTTTTTAAATGAGTTAGGCTGACTTGACCATTCATATGGCATAAAACATGAATTTGCTGCCTGTGAATTCATAAATATATATGGTATATTATTGACATACTTCTTGTTGTAGTCAGGAGATAAACAAGTGAATGATTGTTTTAGCTTTTGTAGCTTATTAGTTTGGAAGTAAATAAATTTGAGTGCTGCCTTCCTGATAAGCAGCCATTTTTTTAGCAACCTATTTGGGAGCTATTGCAATAGCAACCAAAATCGGTAGCTATTGCGTTTGTCATGTCTGTGTGTCTGTCCTCCCCTAACAAATTCAATTCCCTAATAGAAGGTTGGATTGGCAAATAATGGATTTCACCATTGTGTTTAGAAGCCCAAGCACTGAAGGTATTTTCAGGGGCAAATCCACCCCTCCCCCCAAATGTTCGAGATAGTTGGCATTGTTTTCATTGAATTTCTGCTATTAACTTAAATATTGGAAATTCAGCCATCTCATTTCAGTTGTTAGCTATAGCTTGATTGGCAAGATCTCAGACTTGTTGAAGTTGTCGGTTGAAATCCATACAGGTATTTTTTTTTTTTTATATATATATTTTAATTGGATTTCTGCTATTAGCTTAAATGTTAGAAATGCAACTATCTCATTTCAGTTGTC
>JAFIDM010009631.1:203921133-203962095 GCA_023159025.1 Thereuonema tuberculata
ACAAAATTATAGTAACTTTGTTATTTTTGCCTTAGCACAAAATTATAGTAACTTTGTTATTTTTGCCTTAGCACAAAATTATAATCAGTTGGGTTGTTATTTTTTTGTTTCTCAGTGAGATGCTACTGTGCAGCTATTGATCCTGATTTCAGCAAGTTTTTGAATTTAAAATCATTATTTCATCCAACTTTTGATTATTGCACTAGTTTAGTAGTCATTAATTTTCTTTTATTGGCAGAACTTCATTCTTAATTGTTCTCCTGTATCCTGTTTATTTGTGGATAATACATTAAAATATGTTCTGTAAGATGCTTTATCTAGTTCAAGGATTCAAAATTAGAATTGAATCAAAGTTAGTTTGATCGAGGATCCTAATTTCTGAAACATTATGCCTCTTATCTTGGTCCTGCAATTCACTCATGTTTGCAGCCTCGTTCCCATTACAATTTCTGTTCTATTGAAACCGATTGCTAAATAGTGTGATTGTCTATTTTTAAGTTGCTTCCTCTTGTGGCAAGGATGATTGGCTAACACCATTGGTCAGTGGGCTTTAGGTGGTCATTCCTATTTGGGGTTCTGAAATTTACATTTAACCATTTCTTCACTAAACCATTTGATAAAATTTGAACTCTGCATTAAAGATTTTCTGCCATTTCCAGTATCATCCTTGCAAATTTGAGAATTAAGATCTTTAGATGTGCACTTTGTGATTTTTGTAGTAAGGAAAATTCAGAGCATGAAAGAATGATTATAAAATACTGATAGTCATGAAAAAAATAGATATTTGCTAGATTCTTAAACCTTTTATTTACGTTATTTCATTGCTTATTGATTGAATATCAACTGAATAAGTTTTCCATGGGAATGTCCTTTCTGTTTGTGGAGATAACTTTGTTGTACTGCATTCAAGTGGCATTCTTTGCCTTGTTCATTGAATTTGTATTTTTTGATTTCAGGAAATCTGTTTTTTAATTTTTCTTTAGTTTACCAATCGATTTGACTTAACGTAAGACCTTACCCTGATTTTCCGTTCTATTAAAACAAAATAGTTTTGTGATTTAAACAAAATCACTTCAAATTTTATTTCCTGTTTTCTATATATTTCGCTTTATTTCAGGGAGAGGTCGAGAACATGAGAAAAATGAAAGAAATTTGGAAGACAGTAGATCCAGAGATCGAAGCTCAGATGGCCGAGGAAGAGGGCGTAAGTATCTGTATTTTTTAGCATTTGATTATTTTGAATCATTTTAATATTTACCTCAAATCAGAGGTAAATAAAAATTGATGAACGATTTTGAAGAATGAGGAAAGAAAAGCATTAAGTCATGCTGAACCATAGCAAGACCTTATTTCGACAAATGCCATTTTTTTTCTTATTCCATTAGGAAGAGTTTTTAATTTCAATATTTCAAATTACAAAAAAAAAATATATTAAAAAAATAGATAAGTCAGGAGACAAATAATTAGAAAGGTCAGAGGATGTCATTTGTGAACACAAGCAGCAAGGCCTTCATTTTGTTTTTTATACAAAACACACCCTGAGTATTAGTAAAGTTTTTGTATTTTACTGTTACTTTGAAATTTGAAGATAAAATCACCTGCTATTTATATTTATGAAAACTGTTTGTAAAAAAAAATTCTGCTTTGGAAAGCTTGTTTAATGCATAGTGTAAAAGTTTAAAAAAATGCTTTGGATTTTTGATATGGTCATGGATTTTTTTTTTTTTTTTAATCTTGAAAAAAAATTACAACTAATGTAGTAAAGTTTTTATGCTATTTTTCAATATTTCTCTGTACTATAGTAATGTTTTATACCAATTTAGGGATGATGAATGGTCCAGGAAGAGGTCGTGGCAGAGGGGGTCCCCGAAGTAGAACATTTCAGAACAGGGGGACTAATCATGGAAGTTTTCCCAAATCTATTGACACATGGACAAACAGTACAGCTGAACAAGTTGAATCTGGTTCAGGAGATAATACCATGAATGTTGGTAAGTTATAAAATATTACTTTTGCAAAATTTTGAGATCTTTAAATGAAGGAAATAATAAATTAATTTAAGAATAGTTTTCTTCCCTTGTTATATTTTTTGTGATATTTCATTCCCAAATGAATTTTCTAATTTTCATAAAGTAAATTATGAGTGATTCAGAAACTCCTGGATTCTGTCAGAGTTTGGAATTTGTTGTGAAGAATATCTGGATTAGTGCTTTCTGTTTTCATGACTTAATAATCTTGCAGGTTTTTTTTTTTTTTTTTTTTTTTTTTTGTTTCTTGGGAAAACTGATATTATAAAACAACTAATTGGGGATTGTTTTAGGGAAGTTAACTGTCTAAAATTTTGATTTAGATTATACATTCAGTGAATATAAAATGCAGCTTTATTAGGTATTTTTAGTATGTATTAATTCTAGTTATTGCCTTTTAAATAAGTAATTCAAAACCATAATGCTTTCAATTACAAGTCGTATATAATCTATATTTCTGTATTGGCAAATACATTACTAGATGGCGATTTATTATTTCCTGGAATATCTACAAAATCATAGAAAATTTCAAGGTTGGACGAGAGTGTTGTAAAGATGGCACTATGGATGGATGACACAAATCAAGAAATAGTGTAGATTTCTATGGGCACATGCTCAACTACTTTTAGTTCTTATTGCTCTGTTCATATTCTGCTACACCTTATTACAACTATGCTTCCATCTTTTCCATGCTTCTCTTACCATTCTCCTGACCTCTGTAGTTATTTTTCTTTTCGCATGTCCAATCTCTTCCTCAGTAATTTGTCTCCCTACCCTCATTCAAATAATTTTGAAAGGCCTTAACACTCGGTATAGTGTGGGAAAAAGTCCAGTTACACTTCAATGAGTTAACCTATATTAATCAAACTTACATGTATACACCTCAGTAAATATTTATTCTATACAAACTTCGACTATTTTGCTCTGGCTGACAGCATACCACTTCTGGTCACATACTGCTGCTGCAATGTAGGTAGATCAGTGTTAAGGGCAGCATAGGTTTTGACTACTAGGATCAATCAAGCTCTTTCACAATGATCACTGCCATAATTGGGAGTTACTGATACAGAATGCTTGTATTTAGTGTACATTACTAAACAAAACCATAAATTTTCTGAAACCTGTAGGTCGACAAATGCCTTTCGGATCAGTAACTATTTTTCTTATAATGTTGATTTGCCTTGTCTGTTCCTTCTGACACTTATCCGTGACAAGTCATAACTGTCTCCTACCAGCAGATTTGATTATTTCTATCGTATTACCACACATAATATCCATTGTATATAGATAAATGTATCTATAATTGGTTATTATGAAAAATGTGGGTTTTTATTTTTCTTGAATATAAGTTATAAGTAGTAATTTGGCTTGTATGAAATGTGATTTTCTCTCATAATATGAAGCTTTGCTGTTATTTAACAGGAAGTTGGTCTGATAGTTTTCCACCAACTGAAGAATGGGAAAATGAAGATTGGACTGGCAGTTTAGCAGAAACTAAAGTTTTTACACCAAGTGTTTCTGTTTCTTCTACAGTTCCTCCTCTACAAGACTCCACGAACACTTCTCAGAGGTAATTTATTAATTAGTAATTACAAATGAGATCTTTATTAGAAATTAAGTTGGCATAGTCTAAGCTTTTGTAGAACATTGCAAAAAAAAAAAAAAAAAGTAGCAATTGTCTAATCAAAATTTTTGTTTTTAAATAGTATTATAGTTGAATTAATTTTCTTTTCTTTAGTGAATTATTTTTAATTTCTCTGATGTGTGTTTCTAAATGTATAATGTTTCCTAACTTGTACACTTTAGTCATTCCATGTCAGACAAGGTGTCTACCATCTGGGAAAACCGGGAATTGTACGGGAAATTTGGTTTGACATGAAATGTATGGGAAAATCGGACTATGTCCTTAAATTTTAAGCATGATGTCAGGGTTTTTTTTTTTTTGGTTGTTAAAATAGGATTGTCAAGGGCCCTTCAAAATTCATCTTGTACCACCTTAAAAGATTTCTCTTGGAGGCCCTGATTGGGGTATTTTAAATATTTTGCAATACGATACAAGTTTTAATGTCTTTAAATTTTTGTGAAAATGTCCTTAAATGTACGGGAATTGTCCTTAAATTTTTTGTTTGAGATTCAGTAGACACCCTGTCAGATTATGGGGGAGGGGGAGGAAGAAAATAAATCAGTATTCAGCTTTTGAGAATTCTGAGGGAATGGGTCTGAATAAAGTGAGTGTAAAGTGGAATAATCTAATAACAGCTCACAATATGTATTTGTCTTGGTTCATTTTGAATTTTGATAATTTTGTTGTTAACTATCATGAATTCATTACAATCTTTTGTTTTTCCTTTAGTATTGATTTGGCAGTTTTGCTGCAGAAACCTGTCCAGACATCTGATACCCTATCAAGTTCTTTGCCTACAAATCACTCCCAGTTTCTCAGCCAGTTTAATCAACAAGCCACTGAAACTTTAAAATCTGTTGTTGGGGTAAGTTCTTCAAACTTAATTTCGTAATTGGTTAATAAACTTTACTTTCTTTAAGATTAGTTACAACTTAAAATTAAAATACATGAAAAATCTATTTATGAAACATTGGTCAGAGAACAGACTTCTAGTGGTTACAGTATGGTTGCATAGGTTATTAAGCAGTGTTGAGTTTTGTTCTGGATAATCTTGATTAATCCTCTTTCATGTGGTGGTTAAAGTTGTATGGCAAGTGAAATTAATTCGACATGTATTAAGCATCAGGATTCTCTCTTCCTTTGATAAGTTCTTTAAATTTATTCAAGTTATCTGACAATTGTTGCATTGAGTAATTGTAAATCATGAAAAATAATTTTCACGTTTTCACATTTAATAATTTTCTGCAGCAGAAAAGAATTGTGTAATCTTAAAGAAGTAGTTGTATTCATGAAATTAAATGATTTTTGTTATTCTAAAATCATTACCAACAATACTTTCTCCAAAATGTTTTTAAACCTTAATTGTTTTTATCTAAAACTTTTGAAAATTTTACTGCTGTTCAACTAATCAAATGTACAGTTTTTGAAGTGTTTGAAAATGTTTACAGAATTTTGAGAAGTTGCCCTTTAAACAAAAAAAAGTTCACTAATTTCCGATGTTTGTTCATAATATTATGTTGTCTTTCTTTTCATTTGATGAAGTTGGTTAGTATAAATGCCAAATTTATAGAAATTGCTAAAATTTTAAATTTTAAATTTTAATACAAGCCGTAAAAGGCTATACAAGATTCAACATTTTTTTATTTTATATTTGAATCGTTAAAAAAATAAACTAAAAATGAAATCTATCCAACAAACTGGTATTGTGCAGTG
The DNA here is from genome assembly GCA_023159025.1 of Thereuonema tuberculata. Lineage (NCBI taxonomy): Eukaryota > Metazoa > Arthropoda > Chilopoda > Scutigeromorpha > Scutigeridae > Thereuonema > Thereuonema tuberculata. The sequence continues at coordinate 203,926,498 of JAFIDM010009631.1, forward strand.
AAGAACCTAATACTATACAAAGCAACATTATGTTGGGATGACAAAGCTTCTTATTGAATATAAATAAAATCTACACCCTCAGTCCGAAAATATGATATACATTTTAAAATGTATACCATATTTTCAGTCAAAGTAATTTTTACATCAAAAGATTCATTAGTTTCTTAACTTGATAAGTTCACAATTATGTAAATTTCTTACAATTCTGATTATCTTAATACTATCCATTTGTTGCTTCTTGATATAATTGTGCTTCATGTCATTATTTACTTGTAGAAAATAGAGCCATCTGAAAATGATGAACCAGGAATGTATTATGTAATGCATGTTGTCTTTCGTATTTTAATTTGTATTGATTTTTAACCACTGGATCTACTGTTAGGAATTAAGTTTTCCAGTTGCATTCGGAATAAAATATCTTAATTCCACAGTAAATAACTTGGTATAATATAAAATACTAGACTGAAACAACAGATATTTAAAAGAACTAGCAACCTGGGAAAAGTGGATTATCCCAACCCACGACTGCTTTTAGAACCAGCGAATATGTCTGACATATTTTTATTTTTTATAGGGATTAGAATGTAGTCCCCGTGGCCTAATGGATAAGATGTCTTAACTTCGGTTCAGAAGGTTGCAGGTTCGCTTCCCGTAGCGAACTTGTACAAGGGTCAGTCAATAAGTAATGCCTCCTATTTTTTTTTTCTCCTTAAATAAGTTAAGTGAAAAAATTGAATTTGGTGCAATTCCTCAAACCTCCAATCCACTGCAGTAGCAACTTCTGCGTCAACAGGTGGCAGCACTGCATCTGCTTGCAAAATGACTGACATCGATGTTCTATTAGACAGCGTTCTGTGATTGAATTCTTAAATGCGGAAGGTGAAACGCCCATTTTCATAGGCTGAAAAATGTGTATGATGATGCAACAGTGGATGTCAGTACTATTAGACGATGGGTTTGTTGCTGTAACGAAGCTGAAGGGCAAACACCGTTGGTTGACGAAAAGTGTGGTAGCAGGCACGCGATTGTAGTGACTCCATGCAACATTTAGCAAGTCGATGACATCATTCGTGGTGACTGCCGGGTGACAACAGAAGAATTGTTGCATTCTCTCCCTCAGTAAAGGCAGTGTGATGTCGATTATTTGACAACTGGGGTACAAAAAAGTTTGTTCACGGTAGGTACCAAGAATGTTAACTGACCAGAATAAAGAGACAAGAAAAACAATAGTCTCCGAACACTTGCATTGCTTCCATTTGGAGGGAGAGGAGATCCTGGAAAAAATTGTGACCGGAGACGAAACATGGGTTCATTTGTTTGAACCTTAACCAAAGAGGCAGTCAATTGAATGGCATCACACAAACTCACCGAGGAAAAAAATATTCAAAACTGTGCAATCAGCAGGGAAAGTTATGGCGTCAGTGTTCTGTGATGCAGAAGGTGTGATTATGGTTGATTTTTTTTTGGAGCAGGGATGCACAATAAATTCTGTCCAATACGTCACAACCCCCAAAAAGTTTAAAGCATGTCTTCAGTGAGTTCGCCCAACATAAAGCTATGGCGAATGTTCTTCTTTTGCATGACAATGCAAGGCCACATACCAGTCGTCACACCACTAAAGAGATTGTGAAAACTGAATGGGAAGTCTTGTCTAATCCCCATAGAGTTCTGACCTAGCTCCATCAGACTTCCATCTGTTCGGGCCACTAAAGGAAGCTCATCGTGGGATTCACTTTGAAGATGAGGAGGGCGTGAAAACGTCAGTGCGTCAATGGCTTAGGAAGCAAGACCATGCCTTTTACCACGCTGGAATACATGCCCTTGTTAAAAGTTGACCAAAACTGTGGAAATGGACGGAGATTATATTGAAAAGTGACAAATTAATCGTCAATGTTGTGGTTTTCAAGCTATGTAATTGCATTTGAATTTCTTGACAATTAAAAGGAGGAAAAAAATAGGAGGCATTACTTATTGACTGACCCTTGTAGAAATTTCTATTTTCACAAATAACAGTTGTGCCGGACATACAGACAGAAATAATATATATGATTTGCTTATCAAATAAGCTTATAGTGAAACTACTTTAAAAGATTTACTGATCCAATTTCAATCTATGTGCCATAGGTTTTGGAAGATAGGAATCTTAATTAAAACTTTAACTCACTAAATTAAGAAACAAAAAATAATCCTTCATTAAATCTGGATGAAGAAAAATCAGTATTGAATTGTGGATAATTCTCAATCAGCTTTATTCTTTCCACTAAAGTAAATTTTCCACTAAATAAAGGAGATGGGGGAAGAGGAACAGAAGGAAAAAAAAACAAAACCAAAGATAAAAAAGAAATGAAGACAAAATAGACAACTATTAAGAAGGAAACAAAATTAAATTAACTGGGTGGGGGTGGGAAAGTAAACACAGCAGAGTTGATCCCTGAGCTTTATCATCACAGTTCATCTCCTTACCAATATAACCATTGCTAAAAACTGTGTTCTCCACTTGTAGTTCTGACATGTAAGCTACTGGAGGGAGGAAATCAAATTAAAACAATGTCAAATATCTTGAAATCTGTAGGGTGTGTTGGTCCCCCAAACTCATATATATTTTTGAAGTACTTCATGTGCACTTTCATCTATCAAAAGAGCCTTAAATTTTGTGATTTAAATTTTAAGTCTTAGTTTTTTTAGCGGAATCTGAATGGAAGGTGGCTAATTATAGCTCCTATCATAACTGAAACTTTTTAACACAATGGATATATAGTGACGAGACATATTTTGTCTATAAGAAAAAATGTAAAGTAATTTTAAGATTTAAATTCTGTATTTAAGGTTTTAAAAAAAAAATATATTAAATTTAAACATTAAATAAGTTAAGCATTTTTAATTTTGTTAAATTCGAAAGCTCCGTAATTTTTAGAAAAAGAAATAGAATGTAGTTTCTTAAGGATTTAATTAATTATTAAGTTAGCGTTTTGGTAGGAAAACACAGCTGGAGACGAATCCCTTTGCACCCGACTTTGTTTCTAAGAATTCTGAATGGTCAGTATGATCAAATAAGGAAGTGTCTTAGTTTATGCATTCTCATTGATCCATGGGCATTACGTCACGTCTCGTAGTGCACATGTCCCATTAGTGCGTTGTTGAGGAAAGGTCAGCTTTCCATATTTGGAAATGTTTAAATTTTTGTGTTTCTCATTGACTGACAGATTTACTGTCACGTGTCTTTTTTTCCTACATAAGTGACTAATTAATTTCGTGTTTAGGCGATAGTTGCTCTCTTGCTGATTTCTGTGCTCTCCAACCTTGTACCGAGATGCAACCTTGAACTCTCTGACACCATAACATGGCAGAGTTTGACAGACTGGTTTAGTTTTGTGTTAAACCAGTGAACATAAATTAGACAGGCACATGATGGATAGCCTAATTTACTTCAATCTGTCACAAGTGACCAAGACCGACATCAAACAGTTAAGTAAAACCTAACGTAAATTCCAGTCAGCGGAAACTTCAAAAATTAGATTCGGGTTAGCTGATTAACTTCAGTGAATCGTTTCAACAAATTAAAGTGGCAGTAGTGAATGAAGACTGTACTTCAGGTCATAGTTTGGTGCGACGATAGTGTTTATACCAGTATTTCATCATAAAGGAACGAGTGGAACTTTAGTGATTTAGTTAGTGCGACGAATATCGTAAATAGTGTGCTACATCATGTAAATTAGTGTCGAGACCAGTTCGGCATAGCCACGATAGAATTAAGACCATGCTAAGAATTTAGATTTGTGCAATGAGTATGAATGGTAGTTAGAATTTCGTCGAACGCAGAATTAAAACGGAGTGCAGGGGACGGTTCCAGTCCTACGAATCGGTCTGTGCGTTTGTTTAAATCGCCAAAATTCAGCTGTGCGACGTAAAACAGTAATTCGCTTCAATAATAGTGGTTGGACACGAGAACTATGTTGGAGCATTGTCTAATTGTGCCAGTAAAATTTCCGATGACAGAATCATCTGAGTGAGGTAGCCAGAGATTGGAACAGCGTAGCATGATTAAATAAACCGAAGCTTTTGCATTCCTCAGGTTCATAGCTCTCAGTCAAGAGCGCCGCTATTGTGTTTTACATAACTTTTGCCTTAATTTAACGTTGAATGATTCCATTCCATAAGATGTAGTGGCGAGATGTCCCACAATTGTGACAGTAGATTAAGTCCTGAATAAATAGTAGGTATTGTTATGCCTGGCTGTACATTATTTTCTTTCAGCATGCTTGCTAGGACAGCGTCGACCCTTACGCCTGAGGTAGCTGAGCTAGTTTAAACCGAGTGTATAGTGACGTTTGGGTAGCACTGTGGTAAAAGGGAAAATATAACGTAAAAAATTATCTGTAAGCAGTCCGATTGGTGCCCAATACAAGGAGGGGTTTGTTAAGTCACTATATATATATATATATATATATATATATATATATACACACACACCAGGTCTACCGGCTTAAATCCGCTGTTTGCTCATAGATGGCGTAAGTGGTCCTATAAAACGACTATCGAACCGCCATATTGTTAGTTTCATGCGTTTGACATCTGGCAACAATAAGCAGTGCACAACAACAGCAATTACAAAGAAGAAATTAATTTTTTCCTGTGTTAATCATGTCTAGTTTTGTGCCAAAAAAGGATCATATGCTGGGAGCTCTGCTTTTCTGCTTCAATCTCAAGAAATTGGCAGTCGAATTGCACCGAATACTTGTGGAGACCTATGGCAACCGTGCTCTATCGGAAACAATGTGCAGGACTGGTTTCGTCGGTTCAAAGACGGCAATTTCGATGTTACCGACAAGGAGGGGGAAAATCTGCCTAAAAAATTTAAAGACTGTGAACTGCAAGCGCTATTGGACGAGGACGACACACAATTGCAAAAAATGCTTGCCGAGCAATTGGGTGTTGCTCAACCAACCATTTCCTATCGCCTACGTGTCATGGGAAAGGTCCAAAAGATCGAAAAATGGGTCCCACATGAATTGACCGATCGGCAGATGGTGCGATGCCAAAACACATGTGAAATTTTGCTTGCCAGACAAAAAAGAAAGTCCTTTCTGCATCGGATCGTTACTGGAGATGAAAAGTGGATCTATTTTCAGAATCCTAAATGTAAAAAATCGGGGGTTAACCCTGGCCAACCATCAACATCGTCCGCAAGACCCAATCGCTTCGGACGGAAGGCGATGCTGTGCGTTTGGTGGGATCAGGAGGGTGTTGTCTACTACAAGTTGCTGAAACTAGGGGAAACTGTCAAAGCCCATCGCTACCACCAACAACTGATCAAATTGAACCGTGCTCTTCGTGAAAAAAGGCCGGAATATCAGAAAAGACATGAGCTGATTTTTCTCCATGACAATGCACCATCACACATGTCAACAATGGTCCACAACTACTTGGAGGCATTCAACTGGTAGCTGCTATCCCATGCCGCTAACTCACCAGACCTGGCACCTTCTGGCTACCACTTGTTTTCGTCAATGGGCCACTCCCTTGCTGAGGAACAATTCAATTCCTATGAAGATGTCCGAAAATGGCTTAATACGTGGTTTGCCTCAAAAGGGAAAGATTTTTTTTTTGGCAAGGTATCCACAAATTGCCTGAGAGATGGGGAAAATGTGTAATTTGCGAGGGACAGTACTTTGAATAAACCATTTTTTCACTTTCTATTTTATTACATTTTAGATTTTATTTTCCTGGGATCACTGATAAGCCAAGATGGAAATTGTAGCCCTGAAATTAGAAGACTGCTACTCCTGGGGAAGAAAGCAATGATGAGCTTGATCAAAATAATAAAGAGCATGGATGTTTCACTGACAACCAAGATACGGATCATATGGTCTCTCCTGTAACCATGTATGGGTGTGAAAGTTGGACAGTCAAGAAAAATGATCATCGAAAAATTGATTCCTTTGAACTCTGGTGTTGGCGAAGGCTTTTACATGTTCCATGGACTGCTTAGAAGAACAAATCGGTCAATTTTAGAAGAAATCAAACCAGAACTGTCATTGGAATCATCTATGCTAAGACTGAGGCTTGCATACTTCGGCCACATAATGAGGAGAGAAGACTCCCTGGAATGGTTGAGGGAAAAAGAAAAAGAGGAAGACCGAGAACAAGGTGGTTGGATGTTATCAAGAAGGATACTTTTGAGTTTCCATGATTTAAAGAATGCCAGAAATGATCGTGAAAATTGGAGGAAGTTTGTCCACCGGATCACCAAGAGTCGGACACGACTGAATGGATAATACAACAAAGACCTGAGATATATATATATATATAATATGAATTTTTATCATTGCTTTTTCTGTAATGAGTGTAAGACACTGAACTTGTATGAATATGTAATGAAACTGTCAGAAATTGCCTGAAAATCTTAACAAAAGAGAATACCTTTGAAACGAGAAATTGCTCTATGAATAAATGAAATTTAATAATATTCCAGGTTGTTCAGTTCTGTAATATATAATTTTTCAGATTTAGTGATAAGTACCCCATGATGCATTTTTCTGAAATTCTTTTGGGATGGACACAAACTTTTAATCACTCTACATCATTTGAATACTTGATGCATCTAGTAGTTTTAAGGGAGAGAAAAATGTCACTATGGATAATTGTACTATTGCCACAGTTACATAACTTTTATTTTATTTCAAGTAAATAGTTTGGAACCATATTGTTCCAGGGTTTGAAAATGAGATAGGAAAATGCATTCCTAATTTTTTTTAGACATCAGGGATATTTTGAGCTGCTTCATTTTGGCCCTATTTTATTATTATTTAGCCATTATTGTAAACTAACCAAACGAAGTATCTCCCTATTCAGTATCTTTTTAATTTTCTCTCTCCTCAAATCTGACAATTTCTACCATTGGAATATCACCTGTAAAAACAATAGTTATTAAAGTTGGCCAGTTTTAGACACATTCCAGATCCAGCATCTTTTAGTGTTTTTCAATGCAACTTCACTTCTGCTTTTTATTTCAATGATGCTTGAAAAAGAGCAGCCATTTGAAGGTGGTTGGAACTAAAATTGCAGCTAGAAATCCACATTTGAATCTTGAAGCAGATTCAAATTCTGGAATTCTAGCTGCATTTTTTAGGTACAATTTTCGCATAATTTTAATTTGCCTGATAGGCAAATTAAAGACAAAAATCCACTTGAACATCAGACAATAGTGTATTTCTGTTGACTATTCAACATAAGCAAAAGTTCATATTTATTCCAAAAACTTTCTAAGAGGTAGGCATCTGGCTTTCTTATTGCAACATTATTTAGATTGCATTTTGTACTATTCTTCATTGCTTCTTGTTTATTCTTTTGTGATTCTAACTTTCTCAGCCTTCATAGAGAAGAATGTTTTGCAGTTATATTTTAAAAAATATATTTAAATGTAGATTTAATTGTAGTGCTCATGAAGATTCTAAACTCTAAGTTTGGATATGCAGTGTTTTTATAGAACCATCTGTTTCAGTACATGTGAGTGTATGAACATCTTGTCATTTGTTTTTTTGTTGTTTTTTTTTTTTTTTAGATAAAGTACAACACAGCTGATTTTATTCTTCACATAACAGATTTTACTGTTTATTATATACATTTCAGAACTAATAATTCTACATAACTATTATGTTTTAAGATCATCGATTGATATTTAAGGATAGTTTTTTGTTTCGTTACCTTTTAGTTTTTATCTTCAAATAAAAACTAAAGCCCCGCGAACACCATGCAATTTTTCAGCAACTTAGTCGTCCGATTTTGACGTCTTGTGTTGATATAAACTTTTTGTCTAACCCCGAACATCATGCAAGTCGACATGAAGTCAGCAGTGATAGAAGGAATCCCATAATGCAATGCGTTTCCCAAGATAAATACCTCTGATAAATTTTGACGCATACAATTTCTGCATTTCAGTATAAACTTTATTTATGCATGAAAGAAACTCGCAATACTCTTGATATTCATTGAGTACGAGCATGTCTTAAAATGGAATCGAATCATTTTGGATGCCATTTCTTTCATGGGCGTGACATCACGACTGAAGTCTTGCAACGCTGCCCTGTGATTGGGTAATTCCCAGCGACTTCGATGCAATTTTTCGAGGTGCAGGTGTAGAAACAACTCTAGTCGGTTGACAAAAGTTGCAGTCAAGTTGCATATAAATGGGCTCAAAACTGTATATTAACTCGTGACTTCAAAATCGGACGACTAAGTTGCTGAAAAATTACATGGTGTTCGCAGGGCTTTAGACAATTACTGACAATTGACATACACTGTCTCATTGAAATTCACCCCTGTTAAATGCTATCCTTTCCTATATTATGCAGGTAGGACAGTTGGCTAATACACCATGTACGTCACCTGCTAATAACTTTCAGAGTATATCAACAGTTACATTCAGTTCAACCTCAGTGTTGCCATCTGTCAGTTATTCTTCTCCATCAAGTTATGCTGCATCAGCAAATTATGATACCATTGCTGTATCTTCTCAAGTATGCTTTTTTTTTTTTTTTTCCTCCCCCCCCCCCTTTTTTTTCTTTTTTTTTTTTTTTTTTTAATTTATTTTAATTTATCCTTTCTAATTTCTTTTGTAACTACTTCAAAATTATGCTCTGTAATAGAACAGGTTTTTCATATTTTTTTTTTTTTTTTTAATCATATCGAAATCCTTTTAAAGTACATAAAGCGTTAATTTATAATTGACTTAACATCAACAAACCTCTTTTCCTCACCTTGACAAAAAAGGGTCATTTGGATTAACTACTATTCCAATTTATAAGTGAATTTGCTTAAATATGATAATGTTTTATCACTAAAACTTCTGAAGTTGTGTAAGCCATTAGAAGATTGAAAATTAAGCAAAGGGAAAACAAATCTTCATTTATATTTGTTATACACTAATATAGCTTAATTAACTAAATTTCATACCTTAATTTTCTATTTATCTTGAACATTAACTTGAAAATTTCAAACCTTTTTAAAGATGTTTTAGTAATATGAAATAATTTTATGTAAAAAAATATTTTCATAATGCATATAACAAAAACAAAATTTATTGAAAATTAAAAGAAATGAACAAACATAACTAAAACAACTCTGTTCTCCCTCTTCAGTTTGGATATAATAATGACATAATTTATCAACTTATATGCTATTTTATGGATAGTCTCAAACTCCATAAAAAGGACCAAAATGCAAGTTAAATGATTAAGATTGAAACAACAACAATAATAATGTTTTGAAATGTACTGTTGTCCCTTGACTGATGAATGCTTATTTGGGACTGGCATTTAAACAAATACAGTTTTTATTTAGTTTTGATTGTTAGAATTTACTAATAAACCTCTTGAAATAACTTCTAAACCTCTTCATAAGTAAATTCATGTGTAACTGTTATTACTTTATATAGCTATAATAGTGTTAGTTCTTCTTTTTTAATGTTTTTGTTTTTGTTGTTTGTTTTTTAAAAAAAAGATAAAATTTTCTTAAGGCGAAAAGAATTATTTAAAATCAATGTGCCCGGGACTTTTGCCCAAGGCTCAATAAATCACATCACTATCAGGGTTTATTGTACAGTGCATGCTCCTTCGAATGTTTGGTTTGAAGTAAAAGAAATGGGATTTGTCAAAAATAAAAAAAAAATTATTGTGCCACAGTATTTTATTAATATAGATGCCTGCTGTAGACAGATTTGCTTGTATATTTTTTCTTAAATCTTAGTGAAGGAGTTTGTTCTGTTACATTGACTTGATCATTGTTTTTTTTACCCTGTCTATTTTTAGTGAATGACTTCTGTAGATAGAAATGGAAATTGAAATTTATGCAGATGTCCATATCTGCAATGTAGCTATTTGAAAAAGCTATTGTGATATCATTGTAGTTTGTAATTTTTGAAGTTCATTAAATTCTTATGAGCAGGCATTTTTTTTTTTTTTCAGACAAATCTGTATAATTATTAAATTGGTAGCTAATTTGATGATTAAAATTGCAGACTTTGTTAAAGATAATCCAAATTCTCCAATATTTTTCAGTATTGTACAACATTTAATTGAGAAAAATGAATAAATTATAATCAATGTTCCATTAGACTTTATTTTGGAACAAAGAAGTTTAGGAAAATTGCTTTTTGAAAGGCTTTGAAAAATTGTCATTGATTTTAAGACTTATGTTTCCAGTACAGCTTCTGGAAATAAAATGTCTAAGATATATCTAATACTGCCATTTTAGATTAGATTACTTTTTTTTTTTTTTTTTTTCCTTATCTCTGAAAGTTGATTTTATTTCTTTCCCTATAACACTGACATCTACCTTTAATTTCTAGTTCTTCTGATTATTATTTTTTTTTTTCAATTAACAAATAAAACAGTTTTCTTTTAAGTTTTTCTACAAAGTACCTCTAAGTAATTCTTCTGATTGTAAGTTTCTAGAAGATAATGGTAAGTGGTGTGTGACTGTGGTCATCATTTTTGATTGAGTTAAGTAAGAAACATTAATATAATTGTGTTATTGTTTAAGCTAATGTTTCATACCTTTGTTAAAAATTTATTTTACTTCTAAGAAATTTTACTTGCACTATATGATGACTGCATTGTATCATCTAACAAACTCTTTTCTGTTTAGTTTCATTTACAGTGTTAACCACTACAGATTTCTGTTTTTGTTTGTTGCTAGTTGACCTGGTTCTGAGTGACTGCATTAATTAATAAAATTCCATTTATACTTTGCTCAAGTTTAGCTTCATGCTTTAATGACTGGCTTTTCACAAGATTGTTACTGTAATGATACTGTGAATTTGGATTTGAAATTATTTTCTTATTACTTACACATATTTGTGTACTCCCCTCTATTTCCAATATATATATATTTTAAATATCTGTTGGACTGTTCAGTCATGATTAGGCAATTTATTTCAACAAGATAGGTTGGAGTTCAAATTTGGGGAGATGTTTGAGTTTCTTGAATTCCTATGTCATTTTAGTGAAATTTTTCTGCAGTCCTCCTTTTATCATTAAAATTTTTTTCAGGATGTTAGTAGTCTAGAATCTTGTCAGCATAATGGCATGTGAATTAATTTCAGCTAATCTTTTGTACTACAAGAGAAGTAGCCTAATGGAATAGAATCAGTATAACTAATATAGAAACTTTCAAATAAGATTTTAATTGGAATTTATACTGGGGAAATCGTCCTGTTTTATTTTTTTAGATTTCTTCTCTTGGACAAACATCTCCTGTTCAGACAGCACAGTCTATTCAAGTCCTCAATGATCAGTCGGGAGGATCAGGAAGTCAGACTGGCATTCAACCATTGAGACTTTGTGGTACATCATCTCAACATGCTCTCCCTCCGAGAGTAAAATCTTCAAGGACAAAGCTTCCTCCTCCCTCCAAAGTAAGTCATTGTTAATAGTAAATATCTTCTAAAATGCAGTGGCTAATCATTTTGTAGGTCTTCAAAAATTTTAAATGTCTTAATTTTTACATGCGCAATAAATAGATAATTCTTGAATGACATCGTCGCATGGTTTAAAACAATAAAAATTAGATATAAAACATTAAAAAGGTTAACACGAAACTGCTAGTTTCGACTTAAAGACATCTTCATCTGGTCAAGAGGTAATCAAAAACATGGGTTAAATAGCTCGGGGGGGGGGGGGTTTCAATTGTGGAGAGGTAGAGAATGATGATAGTTGGGATGTGTAGAACGGGTTTATAATGGAGGGAAAGGGGGGGGGGGGGAAGGCAATTATTGCGGGGGTGTTTATTGGTTCAAATGTATTTTTTTTTTTCTTTTTTCGGAATCTGTATTGTTCAATCGATTGCACCGATAAGCATTCATTGTATGCATTGGGCTCTGTAATTATATAAAGTGATTCTTTGCATTTTTGTAAGAATGTGTTGTTTTCTGTGACATACTATGGAGGCTCAATCAAGAGTATGGGCCATCCTGAAAGTGTGTGCTATGGTGTTATAATTGAAATCTTGGTTTTTGATGGCATACCGATGCTGATGTAATCGTTTACTCAATTTCTATTTGGTTTCACCATAATATTTGCATTGCTCACCATTAGCGCATGGAATGGAGTATACTATTCCTTTTTGGTCTAATGGCTCACTTGGTTCTCGTGGAGTTTCGTTTTTGTTGCATGATGTGGCAAGGGTGTTTCTACTTGGGGAAGTTAATATGATGTTATATGGCCTTATTATTTTGGCAATGGCTTGGAAAAGCATGGGTGGTAAGGGATTGAAACATTTTTTTTATCAGCAAGAGACTGGTTGTTGTGAATTACAATAGTAGGATCGTGTGACTGAGGTTATGTGTTTATCTAAGAAATTTGGGGGGTAGTCATTGAGGATAAACAATGTTCTTATAATTTGAATTTCGTGCCGGAGAAATGGGAGGGTGCTAGATAAGTGGAAAGCCCTGTTTACAGCCATTTTTACGTTGTTGATTTTAAAGGCCATTAAGCAGGATAATTTATAATTAAGAGTAATGGGTAGGGAGGATGTTTACGGAGCCCAACGCATACAATGAATGCTTATCGGTGCAATCGATTGAACAATATGGATTCCGAAAAAATAAAAATAAAATACATTTGAACCAACAAACACCCCCGCAATAATTGCCTCCTTCACTCCATTATAAACCAGTTCTATACGTCACAACTACCATCATCCTCTACCTCTCCACGATTGAAAAAACCTCGAGCTATTTAAACCATGTTTTTTATTACCTCTTGACCAGATGAAGAAGTCGAAACTAATACTTTCCTTTCAACCTTTTTAATGTTTTATATCTTAATTTTTATTGTTTTAAACCATGCGAAGGAGTCATTCAAGAATTAAAAAATTTTAGTGCTCAAGAATGTTATTATTTTGAGAAACGGATATAGATTAATAATTTTAATATTGTCCTTTTGTTAGCAAACTTCTTAATCCTACAGATTTTTAATCTACAGAATACTTTTCTGTGTTGATTCTCTTATTCAGAAAATACAAATACTACCAAACCAAAACAAAACATTAAGAATGGCTCACATCAGCCAACCAAAAAATAATGGATCAAATGACTCAATCAATATAATGCAATATAGCTATTTATATGGGGTTTCGGAATTCTCTCCAGGATTTTGGAGATCTGTAGCTCAGACAAACTCTCATACAGGACGAGAGCATGGCAGTGAAAAGAGTACATAATCAAGTTTTCTTTTGTCACATGCTGTGGCTTGGTTACCAGTTTCTACACTAGGAGGCAGTAGTGTGGAAACATGGTGTTTTCAGGCGAACAGAAATCATTTTGTTTTGCAACTTGCTAAAACCGAGTCAATCGTAAGGACATGGTTTCAGAACCAAGTATCATACTGAACCAACGATGGACAAAAGAATAAGAGTAGTATAGGAAATTCTAGGAAACAAGCTGTTAGTGTGCCGCAAAATGGACAGGCAGACCAGGGCCATCGCCTGTGACTGTGGATTGCCTATGAGAATCCTTTACCAGGAGTCCTCAAAAAAATCAACATGTTGTGCAAGCAGAGAAATACAAATGTCTTATATGACTGTTTGGTGTGTCCAACCCAAGAGACTTTTCTATAACTGATACTGGTTGTAGCTCCTTCAGGCTCTCACTCCTAAAGATAACAATCTCAGTTATGAATTCTGTTTGCAATTTCAAGAATGTCTACAGGAGGAGGCAGGTAAGGTTGTGTTTAGTGATGAGGTGTGCTTTCATCTTTCTGGCAAGGTCAATTGCCATAACATGCGAATTTGGGACACGGAAAATCCTCATGCAACAGTTCAAACTGTGATTCCCTTAAGATTAGTGTTTTGTGTAATTTCATCTCTGAAAGTGTACGGCACATTTTTCTTTGCCAAGAAAAATATTTATGGTTTTGTTTCATGTTACGGCAATGGCTATTGCATGAGGATAGTGACAATTTCATTTTGTAACAGGATGGAGCTCTTCCACATTTTCATTTTGACTTTTGCCGTAACCTCAATAACACTTCAACTCAGGTGGATTGGACATACATCTAACAAAGACTCCGCTGTTATTCCATGGCCTCCCAGATCACTCGACCTCACTCCAAGTGACTTTTTCCTCTGGGGCTATGTTAAAGATAAAGTTTACGTGCCCCTTTACCACGTGATTTACCAGAGCTTTGACAAAGAATTGTGGCTGCAGTTGCTATCATCGATGTGATACGTTGCAACATTTGTAGCAATAACTAGATTACAGAATTGATGCCTGTGTGGTTAGCAGAAGAGGACATATTTAACATTTTTAAGCTATGTTAAAAACTTACTTATGTTCTCTTTTCACTGCCATGCTCTCGTCCCTTTGGGTGGGATTGTCTCTGAAATCCTAGAGGGAATTCTGAAACGCACTGTATATGTTGTCATGCTTCTATCCCAAAACAGTATTGACCTGTATATATACTAGTTTATCAACATTTTTAAAAATCGAATTATAAAATGTTTGGATTTGACTGAAAAATGGTTAACCATTGAAGTATCTTAATCTATTTTTTTTTTTTTTTGTAGAAGTTAAACTTACTCTTAGCATAAGTTGAATTAAAATATAAATATACTCTATAGGTTATACAATTTCCTGATCACTTCATGTGAAGTGATCTTGTTGGGATCTTTAGCTTTTAAATTTTAATTGGTTCAGGATCCCAAAATCGGAAAGAACTTGACTCATTGCATATTGAACTAGATTTCTTTTGGCTAATATGGCTCTATTTTCTACATTTGTTGCATAGTAATATCTTTTTATTGGCTTTTATTAGTCTTATTCTCCTCTTCCCCTCTCCAAATTGACTGAATTGTCATTTTCTAAAATTTAATAATTTGATAATTATTACTTGTGAAATATTCATGATTAATAAATTTTTGTATCAATTTCTGAGTAATAGTTCTTAAATGAAACCATAAATAATATTCATATCAAATGGCGAGATAACCTCATAACTAATGAAAAAGAAACATACTCTTGCATCAGTGTTTAAATTCTCATGTAAAGGTAAAGCTGACACTAAATTGAACTGCAAATGACTTGCTGCTTCAATATTTTCAATACGACTTAATATGATTATGTAGGTTTTGCAGAAACTGAAAATGTTGCACTATGAAAATATATCCTTTTTATTAGATTAAGTAAAATCAATAAAGTAAAATAAAGTATTAAGTAAAATAATTTTCATTATGTAACTTCATGTACTTTGAAACACAATCAGAATTATACCTATTATTTTAAATGTAAAATTATTTCAGCTATCCTGTCATATTTGACTTAACATAAAAGTTGTACAACAGTCAGTTGTGGTTTATTCTGTATTTGTCAATAAATCCTGATTTTTTGAAATATTAATTTATAATAAACTGTATTTTCTTTTCCTTCCAAATATTTCTTTTGCTACATTCAGAAGTATTAAAATCTAATAGTAGATATTCTAGTAACATCGGTTTTCTTGTAGTGAAATTAAACCTTTGTATATATTGTATAAATTTGATTCTGAAAATGTTGCCTTTTGTTTTTTTTATTTTTGTCAGCGTCTCCTAAGATTTATCTTAAAATATACAACAAAATTGACATCAGAAGTGTAAACTCCATGATTCCTAGATTAAAGACATGTTCTTGGAGCTTTCTGGTCCATGGTCTTTGAATCTAGGAATGTGGAACTTGCATTTGTTGTCAATTTGATTGTTAAATAGGTCTTGTAAAACTTAAGGGTACATTTGAACTAACTACATATGGAAGTTTTCAGTTTTAGAAATGTTTTGATTCTGTGCTACTGAATTCTAAAAAACTCAATATCTATCCTTTTGCAGTTGAGGATGAAAACTAGCTATTAACAATGATTGGACACTTAATTGTAACAATTGAGAAGACTATTAAAATTAGGTATATAATAAACTTGTTTCGTATTCAAATATTTTTATTGTAAAGGCTAAATTTTATTCTTCACTTCTTAGATTCCATCATCTGCAGTTGAGATGCCAGATGATGCAGTTGCTTCCTTGGATGTGCAATTTGGAGGTCTTGAGTTTGGTAGCGAATCGGCAACCTTTGAATTTCCATCTGCGGAAGTTTCTACATTTCAGAGTTCTACAGGAAGGTTAGTTCCATTTTGCTATATTTTTTTTCACATTTAAATTCTGTTATTTGTTTCCTAGTTTTCTTCATAAATGCAGTGATAGACTGCTTTAATTTTATTTTAACTAAGAGAATGTTATTTTCAGGATGTCTAAATATGCCAGCAATGGTTACTTGTAGTTTCCTCTGAATCTTCAGGAATGAGATTTGTCAATAGTTAATTTTTGGAGAAGGCTATTAATCTGTAGAACTTTAGCTTTATTAAGGTATCTTATCTACACTCTGCAGTATATTACATTTAATGATTGACTTGACCCTTAGTTTTATCTTCATCAGCTAAGCTCTTCATCAAACTTTTCTGAAGTTATGCTTTTTCTTTAGTATTGAATGTAGAATAATTCCAATGTCCTGCTTGATCATTCCACAAATCTCAGATCCAGTTTCATTACTTGCAAAAATGAAGAAGAACCAGCCAGTATTTTTCTTCACAGGAGCTTCATTTTCAAATAATTTCTAATTTCAAAAAAAAAAAAAAAAAAAAATTGGAGGAGCTAATAATAGAACATTAAATAAGTATTGGAAATTTAAAATTTCATTTTCAATATTAAATTTTATTAGGGTTTTAATTTGTGATTTAATCTTTCATTGAATATTTTTTGTCATTAAATTTTTTTATATCTGAAGTTTGGTGTTTTTTTTTTTTTTTTTTTTTTTCCCACCTTTTTTTATATATTTTTTTTTTTTTTTTTTTTTTTTTTTTACCCCCCCCCCCCCCCAAGATATATACAATTTTGACTTTATAATATGTTGTCTTCGCCTTTTAAAAGCTTATCTCATGTAATTTTAATATTTTACTAATGTAAGTATTTAACCGAATTTATTTTTATTATGTACATTTTGCAATTTATGTGCAATTTACACTGTACAATAGTGGCATTTGGTGAGACACTATCAAATCTTGATTATTTAAAAACTTGAAGGTTTTTAAGATGTTAGAAATTCAAACATTAGAAACTGCATTGGAATAACTAATATATTGATTAATTTATGTTTATGTTTTTAGTGTCTCCACAAGTGTATCCACTCACATAACCTCCATGGCAAGCACTCAGTCTGGAAGTTCTGTTTTATCTACTCAGGTGACTTCTAGCAATTTAAGTAAACCTGTGGTAACAGATGGGACATCCAGGGCAGCATTTACTTCTCATTCAGTTGCTTCCAGTAAAGAAATACCCCAGGTTTCTAACCTGTCACAGTCAACATTAAGTCAGAGTAGTAGTCTCACCCAAACTACTATTAGTGCAAATTCTCTGACGTCATCACAAAAGGTTTGTTCTGAAAAGACTTAATTTAAATTTAATCAATGAACCCAATAATTAACTTTTATTTGTATAAAAGTGAATTCAATTTTATACATATAGTTAAACTGAAAAATGTATGTATAAAATTGAAATTGCTGCTTAAATTTAATAAAAAATTGAAATAGTAAAACCTAATAATTTAAGTAGAGTTTAAAGAGAAAAGATTGGCTGAAAGGAAAATAGACAGCAAATGATTTCAAATATATCCAACTCTTAATTTTTTTTTCACTAAACGAGAGCTGTAAACTATACATTTGTGGTATTAATGTTACATTTAAAATTGGGAGAAATTTAAAACTTAGAAACATAATCTTGGTCTTCTGTAAGAAATAAAAAACAAAATCTTTAGTTATTTTAATATAATAATAATCAATGTTGACATTGATAGATTCTGATCAAATTTCAACATATTTGTCTGTTAAGGTAGTGATAAATCTTTGAAAATTTTAATTAAAGAAAATGAAAGACAAGGTTTAATCTTAAAATCTGAGTTTTAAAAAAAAAAAAAAAAAACTAAAATTTTCAACTAGCATAAATAGTGTTTGAAGGAATGAATCTGAAGATTTGCAAAATTAATGTTTTTGTTTCTGCAGAAGTCCCTCTTGTAATTTTCTAAAAAAAAGTTTTCATATGAGGATACCATGTTTCATTATTTTTGAAAATGTTGCCTTTCTTCAAAAGCCTAACAACTGACTTCAACCTTGCTGGTCATGAATTAGGGAATTTACTGCTGGCATTAAATTTCTTTAATAGTTTATATAAAAAGGCTTTGGCATTCAACACTTCAGTTTACAAATATGTACTTCAGAAATTGAAAACATTATCCTGTTTCTTTTAAATAGTGTAAATAACTTTATAAACCTTTTTTTTTTTTTTTTTTTTTTTTTTTTTTTAACACTGACTTCATTTATTATGTTTCCAAAAGAATATATCTATGAAATGAATTTGCTAATTTTATTTTGGTAATTGTTTTTTTGTTTACAGCATGCTGGGTCTGATTTAATTCCATTTTCATCACAGAATGATAGAAAAGTGGCGACACCTTTTACAAGTCAGCGCTCTTCTCAGTCCTCTGGAATTGATGGTATATTTTAATATTTATATTTAAATTTTATTTAAATGTCATAGAAAATATTTATATTAATTTTTTTACTTATTCATTTATTTTTTTTAGAGGAAAAGTAGCAGCAGTCCTTTCCAAATTTATAATTACTTTTGCACCTAAGTCTTCATATTGAAATTACTTTGGTTTGTTTGGTCAGCAAATCGACAGTAATTTTATGAATATCTTTGTTGTAGTATTTATGAAAGAATTTGTCCATTGTTTGAAACTTCAATGAATCCCTGGTGTTGATTTTTGCCTCGTAACATATCTTATAAAAATCACAAAGATTATGCACAATATTTGTAATCAATCCTTTTTATTTTCTGTGACTATATTCTTGACAAATCAAACTGTCGACCAAATCAGATTTTCCTTACCTCAGTTGTAAGTTTACTGTTTCTGTCAACATATGCAAAGAATTAAGATTTAAAAAGCTATTATTACAAAGCATTCTCCTTTTGTCTCATTTTTAAGACCCATTTATCTCATTAAAGGTTCAGTAATTTTCAAATATTCATAATTGCATAAACTTATCAATCCAACAAATAATTCTCTTTGTAATGATAATGATATGTTTTAGTGGTTTATTTTTTGTTTTTCATATTTAAGCTTGTAATGTTTTTTTCAATCTAAGATTACCTATGGAACTATGGGTTTACTTCAATGAATTGGCATACAGTAACAAATGACATTTTTGCTTACACAAAAATAAAAAAATAATTTACTGTTGATTTGCTATTGGCGATATTTGTTAGTGTTATATACAGGAAAGATTGGGAACAAAAAATCAGTTCCATGTTGCCCATCATTGTTCGTATTGAACATCCAAAATTGGACATCTTTCAATAAATTGTCAAATGTAAATTTTAAGTTCTCTAATAGCATGTTTAGAGTAGATATAATTTTCTGTTTCAAAATATGAATGGATAATTCATTTTTTATTTTGCTAGTAAAAATTAAAGTCTGATTGCTGTTTTATTGGCAGTTATGTTAAGATTGAAATTTAATAGAACTTCGTTTTAGTTGAAGCTTAAAAAAGCTGGCATTAATTTTTATATATTTTTATTTCCTTTGAATAGCTGCTGTAATTTCAAAACAGAATGAATCTTCTGGATTAGGATCCTCCTTTGTAAATCAGAACAGTCATTCTTCAGGTTACCAGTCAAATTATCAGTCTCAGAAGACCTCATCTACTTTTTCCTCTCATAAGCCCACATCTAGCAATTTCAGTCATGCATCTTTAACCAGTCATCAGACAGGAATTGTTACTTCACAGAATCCAATAGCTCAAACGGGACTCTCCACTAGTCAACCACAAAGTGGATACAGTAGTGCCTCTGCCAGTCAAACACAGGTATCGTTTTCGGGTACCCCATCAGTTTACCAAGCACAAGCCCCAACAAGTTTCAGTACAACAGTACAGTCCACTCCCTCCTACCAGGTTCAGACAACCTCAACAACTTTCACTCCTCAGTCTCAGAATAGTTTCCCAAGTCAAACACAGAATTCATTTGGTTCTCATCAGAGTTCAAATCTTGGCCAGTCAAATTCTTATTCCAGCCAACCCCAAAGCAGTGCCTATGGTTCACAGTCTAACTATGGTTCTACTTCTGTAACAAGTGCGCAGAGTCATACAGCACTGCATGCATCTCCCATTACCACATCAAAACTTTCAAATAGTTTATCATCTAGTGTCAAAGATGGATCACTTGATTCTTCAAGTCAGGTAAGAATTTCAGTATTTTATTTTAATTAGAATAAATAACTAATGGTTGATTAACTATGCTATTACATTTGTTTGGGATGGGCAAGATTTGCAACAATGAATAGTCCAATGTGAATTTCTTATTGCAATGTAAAGCTAATCAATCTACAAAATTAAAACAGTTTGTTAGCAAAATTTAGTTTGAATTTTGTCATTAACAAATTGCAAAAATCCATCTTTTTGTAATAGGTGGAGTCATTTTAAAATGAATCATAAAATTAGAAGACATTTAATTTTAATAATGATCCTGTGGAGCAATCGGACTAATAAAGAAATAAACCTAGTCCTTTTAGCTGAGCTTATTTTAGGCAAGAACGGTTAGGCTTATTGGAATCGATTGCAGTTTTTATCCAACTTTCTAAGAATGTAAAGCTCATAAATTCATTAACCCTTTGCAGTCGAATGTCGATGTATAGTCGACATTCGGGAAATGCCGCCATGGTCATATATCGATATATTGTCTAAAATTGATTTTTTTTCATGCTAGTGTTGTTTCTCAACATTAAACTGCTGTGAAGATAGTATGCTATTTCTAATGTCTTTTGTTGATGTTTAATGCCATCTGTCGAGTATTTGCTAATATTGAGGGGAAAAAAAATCGCAGATCACATGATGCAGAAGACGGGCTGTATAGTTGACCACATTTCATTCATGAAAGACTTCATGGTTTCCAGTAACTGAAAAGTGAAAGGAAGCAGGAAAGAAACTTACTATTACTTTAAAATCTGCTGATCTCTTCCTAAAACATGCCCATGTTTGAAAGATATCATACCATGGCAAATTGCAAAAATTATTATTTTCTTCATTTAATTTAACTTTTATACATATTTCTATAATTTTATATATTTTTAACATTAAACTTGAAATAAAATCTTAGTTTTGAAGAAAAGTTGTAATTTTTTTCTCCCCACAAACACCCTTGACCTCTGACGTCCTGGCTGCAGACAATTTTCGATCTGCCTATGACTGCAAAGGGATAGTGAATGCTTGCGTCTGTATGCTCATTCTTAACTTCTGAACTCATTGATGGATTTTCTCAAACATTGAAATGCTTATTTAACAAAAAGAATTAGTAACTCTGCAAATGACTATTTCAAAAAGAATTTTTCTCAAGGATTTTAATATTGTGAGCCTCGGCTAACAGTACTAACAAGGGAATGGTTAGGCTTGTCAGTCCGAAACATCCCATGAAATTTTTATCATGTATTCAGGACCTTAAGTAATTTTAGCTGCTTATTTACAGTGAAAGGGGGTTAAATAAAATGCTAAAGTTCAACATGACGTCATCATTCTTTGGGAGCCACGCGTGACGTCATGCTTCTCCCGTGCTTGCTGCAGCGTTCAAGGTCGAAACGAAGTGAAGCCAAGAAAAAAACTTAACTTTAAAAAACAAAAAAACAAAAAACACTAACTTTAATTACTGTTTATAAAATAAAAGCAATAACTGAAAAGTGTGGCCACATTTGTATTTTAAAAGAAAGTAATTTATAAAAAAAAAAAAAAAAAATAAAGAATAAAATAAACAAAAAAACAACATAATTTACAATTGAAAAATTGAAGAAAAGCCTAAATAATGTTAAATGTAATACTATTGTCATGTTATAAATACAATTACAAATAAGAATAATGGCAATGAATTGAATAATAATAATAATAATTTAAAGAATTTAGCAAAAAATAAAGGATTAGAAAATGTTTTAATTAAAAATGGAAATTACTTTCGTTAACTTAAAAAACATTACTACATGTAATTGTAATAAACATGGGTGGGATTTTAGTAAAAGTTTAAAGTCAACTGAATAATCAACTGAAAAGTGTGGCCACATTTGTATTTTAAAACAAAGTAATTTTACATAAAAAAAAATAAAGTAAAAATACTACAATTAAAAAAATTGAAAAAAAATATATGTAATGGTAAGTAAACTATTGGCATATTATAAATATAATTTCAAATAAAAATAATGACAATAAACCGAACAATAATTTAAAGAAATTAGCAAAAATTAAAGGAATAGAAAATGTTTTAATTAAAAATGAAAATTACTTTCGTTAACTTTCCTCGATGAGCTGTTCCTTAGTGGATGACATTTTAAATGCCCTATTAAAATAATTGCAAGGATATCACCCCTGATGTGGTTGGGGATATTGGAATAATAGCTGATTATTTTACTTGCATGAGTGGGTTTTCTGTATACTGTGAACTGCAGTTTGTTATAGTTTCTGATTACTAGATAATCAAGAAAAGGTAATGCACAGTTTTTGCTTTTTCTATTTCAAATTTGATAGCGGAGTGCATGCCATTTGTTTTTCAAGATATTGCATATTGTATCTTTGTGTACTACTGCAAAAATCTCATCAGTATACAAAGTAGTAGTAGTAGCAGTGGTACACAAAGATACAGTATGGAATATCTTGAAAACTGTAAATGGCATGCACTCCACTATCCAATTTGAAAAAGGAAAAAAAAAAAAAAAAACGTTGATTACCTTTTCTTGATTGTAGACAAACTGCAGTTCAGTTTATAGAAAACCCACCCATGCAAGTAAAATAATAAGCTATCATTCCAATATCCCCGACCACATCAAGGGTGTGACATCTTTTTTTCAATTATTTTAATAGGGCAATTATAATGTCAATCACTAAGGAACAGCTCATCAAAAAAATTGAATACCTTTATCAAGCTTTCAATTTCTCTTAATTATTGTACCAGTTTCATTCAAAAATATTACAACAAAGCTAAACATCAAAAAATCACAATCTCAAAGGAAATCCAACAAACCACGTAATTATGCGGTCATCCCATATGTCCATACATAACCTTAATCAGTCTAAAACAAAATCTCTGAAAACACAACATTCGAATTATAAACAAAGCTAACAATAAACTCACTTACTGCACATCTAACATAAAAAAAATCTTAAATAAAAATAAAGTGGTTTACAGCATTCCATGCCTCAATGGCAACAAAAAATACATTGGCTATTCTACACAATCATTAAATAAAAGATTGAAACGGCACTTAACCAATTACAACAATAAAGACCAACCACACCCCTAACTTCGAACGCATTCTGATAATAGACCAAGCCAAAACAGACTTCTCCCTCACTTTACGTGAGTCATAGCATATCGCCAATTCTCCCATAATTAATAGCGAAGTATCCAATCACATCATCAGAGGCTATTTATTAACCACAACTCTCCAAAACCACCACACAGTTGAAAATAATCTGCAGGCAGATTGAAACATCCTGTTCTGTTTTTAAATGATGACAATTACCTTGTGTAATTTTAGAATTTTATAAGTTCGTTGAGATTCCCACCACAAGACTACACACTAAGTTCAGTTATTCTAATACTGTGCAACCTATATAGCAGTAATAAAGAAGTAAATAAGTGGGTGAATTTTCACCCACAGTAGTATTAGCATTAGTAAAATGAGTAGTATTCCAGGGTTTACTAGTAATTGCATATGCTAATAAATTTATTGTATTAACTGCTATCACTTTATTTATACATTATAATTTACCTGGAATACATTTTTAATATTTTAAATAAAAGGTTACTGTAATTTGATCATTTATAAATTCATGCACTTTAATTTATCTGATCAGTAATAACGGCTTGCAAGACTGACCTTTTCTTTTTTTTTTTTTTTTTTTTTTCTGTTCCTGAACAGAACATATTCATAAACTTTCTCCCTGTAATATTGCTGTAATTCTTCATAACTTGCCAACAGAACATTGCAAGTCCCATTACTGCTCCTTGTTATCACTGTAAGAATTTAATTTTTTCTATATGAAATGTCTGTATATTCTCTCCCTCCTGTTGGGTGTAATTAGCACAACTAAAAAGAATTGTAAGGTACACCAACAACTTCCAGGTAACAGGAAACTTTGGTGATAGTGGAATCTTCACATTGACAGATATGCCATTGGTGGTATACAGGCCTGTTTCCTAAAATGTAGAAGGCAGTGAAATATAATAAGATTACCTATAATTGTTCTCTATTTTGCAGCAGTTTGGGATACATTTATCTTAAGATTCATAACACTTTCTTGCATTGAGTCCAGCTTACAGAAAATAAGCTTCAGGAAGACTGAATCAGATAAATAGAGATACCACTGTGCTTTACATATGAGGACGATGTCAAAAAGTTCCGTACAAATAATAATTTAGCAATAATGGAAAAAATTATTGGCCTTCAATGTAATTCCCTCTTGCTGCTACAAACGTCAACCAACAGTCGTACCATGACCAAAAACAATCCTGGAAACCATTCTTTGACACAAGAAATGCCTTGTCAAAGCCTCAATAACATCTTTACGGGATGCAAATAATTGGCCTCTCAAGAGGTCCTACATCTTTAAAAAGAGGTAAGTCACATGGAAGCAGTCTGGTGAATATCACTCACAGTTGCCTCTAAATGGTGAGATCTGCATCGCCATTTATTGACTTCCCTCAGGCACACAATGGCACATACAATGCTGCGAACATCAAAGAAAATAATCATCACCATCCCTTTGCTCCTGTTGTATTTCACTTTAGTGGATTGCCTCGCTGTTCTTGGTAACCACACTGAAGACTTTCTCTTCGTCTATGGGTCAAAGATAACACCAACTCTAGTCCAGTAACGTTGTCCATGTTCAGTAAGCCTTTATTGACATCTGTAACAGTCCCCACAAACTGCCCTTCTGAGCTCTGGTTGTCTGATAACAAATGTGGAACAAAGAGGTTGTCCCAAAATCAACGATTTTTGGCCCCAATCGGATTTTGCTGAAAATTGGTGTGCAGACTCCGTAGGGGGTGTATGGTCTACAGTAGCAATTACAAGTGTGCCCGAATTCCGGTTAGACCGGAAATGGGTGAAGTTTGCTGTTCATTTCTATGTTGAAATATGAGAATGAAACCTATGACAATCGATAGAGTTCGTTGTGGTGAGTAAAATGATATGTCATATGTCTAGTTGGCACTTCCGGTAAAAGGGATATTTAAGTATATTCTCATGAGTTTCATGCCTTATCTCAAAAATTCTAGTTTATGGTTCTAGAAAAATCTCGTCAGATCCAGAGGCATTTAGGCTCTGTCTAGAATAATCAAGACAGAGAACCTAAATGCCTCTGAATCTGACGAGATTTTTCTAGAACCATAAACTAGAATTTTCGAGAAATAGCATGAGACTCCTGAGAATATACTTAAATTCTCTCACCGGAAGTGCCAGCTAGACATATGACATATCATTTTACTCCCCACAACGAGCTCTATCGACTGGCATAGGTTTCGTTTTGATATTTCAACATAGAAATGAACAGCAAACTTCACCCATTTCTGGTCTAACCGGAAGTCGGGCACACTTCTAATTGCTACTGTAGACCATACACCCCCTACGGAGTCTGCACACCAATTTTCAGCGAAATCCGATTGGGGCCAAAAATCGTTGATTTTGGGACAACCTCTTTCGGGACGATGAAGCGGAGATCAAGGTTCTGTTGAAATGTTACACCTATCAGCAACATCCTTACATGTTTGCTCAGGGTCCTTGGCAATTACAGCACCAACAACCTGAATATCCACCCCAAATCTGAGGTCTACTTTGTAAGCATACCTCAAAATGAAACATGTTTATCACTTCGACGTTACTACTAGATTATCTCCCAAACATTGCCTTGTGAACATGTGGAATTCCATTGTTGCATTTCAGCAAAGTTTGGCGGGGAAATTGAGTTTGTTACAGCTCTCCTTTAGTGTTTCAAAGATGGTGTCCCGGAATTTTTATCATTGTCCTCATACATTAACTCCTTTGAGTTTACATATTGTGGGTAGTAAGTTGTCTTGTCCATTCTTACAATACTTGTGATTATTTTCCTAATTGCAGACTGGTGAAGAATCCTGAAGTACTGTTAAAATCTTATCCTTTTGAAGTTTTGCTATACAGTGCTAATAACTATAAATTCTACTTTATAGTATGCTGTGTTTATCTTAGTATCACATATATAGTTTTTATAATTGTTATAAAACTTATGAGTTTTCTCAAATGGCCTGTCTTGCATTCATAAATCTGATGTAGCTTCTATCGATTCAGTGTTATTGAAGTATCCTCCAGTTTTTGTTTATATATTTTAATAACTACAATCTTAATATGAATATCAAGATATTTTTACATTGCTATTAAAGTTTACATGATCTTATAAAGTGTACCAGAATTCCTGAATTAATATTTAGATTTGATGTGTTTCACTCATTGATTCTAGCAAAAAAAAAAAAAAAAAAAAAAAATTAATTTAGGAAAAATTTCTCACGAATACTAGTGCATGAACCAAATTTAAGTAAAAATAGTGGAAATTTGTCATTCCTACTGATATTTGTTAATATCCAGTTAAATGTGTTTGCCTTAATTAGAATTATTCATTTAAATGGGTATTGGGCTTATTGCTGTTAAGATATGGAGTCACTTGAAAAGTATTGTATAAGATAAATTCTCACTTTGTAATGTTGCCTCTGGTAGAATGACAATTTTCATTGCTACAATGAATGTAGATTATAAAAACATGTTTAAAACCTAGATCCTCATTGTGAAAGGCCCATTGAAAATGTGATTATGTGAAGAGTCCTGATGAAAGATTTCTATGTAAAATAAGGGAAAATATACATTGGGTTGATTCTTAATGAACAACACAAATTGTTAGTTTAGTTTTTGATGGTGGATAGAAAACTTGATAAATGAACTCGTCTATAAGACACAGAGCTTCTCAACCAGTGTGCCACGAGAAATTCTGAGAGGTTCTGAAATCAATCTTTAACTTCATACTAATCAAATGCTCATATTTAGAATAAAGTCTAGATTTCAAATAACCTGTGCAAACTGAAAAATGAACTACATTCTATATATTCTAACAATTAAAAATATTAAATCACATTCAAATTGGCTTTAAAAAATAGTTTAGATATCTTTAAACATTTAAAAATATGACTGTTATATTCAGTTGTAAATCAAAGGTGTTTTTTTCAAAGGATTCTAATATAGGAATAAAGCATGTTGCTATACTAGAAAAAGTTTGGAGTGTTGCAGGATTTTAGAAATTAGATTTGGAGTGCAGTTTGATTTCTGCAAATATAAGAAATGCATTGTGAAGCAAAAAGGGTTGAGAAGCACTGCAAAAGCCAACCACACACAAAAGGGATATGGAAGGCAGGGCTAACTGATCTTGGTAGGCTAAAGACTGGGCTTGTCAACCAAGTGTGCCGTGAGGATGCTTTTGGTGTGCCACAAAACAAGAATTAGCTTCACATTAGGCAAATCCTTATATCTACAATAAAATCTAAAAATTAAATAACCTTGGCAAACAAAATATGCACTACATTCTGTTTTTTAACAATTAAGGTTAATAAAGCATTAAATCACATGGAAATAAGCTTAAAAAAATATATATGGGTATTTTCAAGTGTTTAAAATATTGTTATATTTATAAATCATAGATATTTTATAAAGGATTCTATTGCACTTAAAAAGCAGTGAAAAAGTTTGGTATGCTCGGGATTTTAGGAACAAGGTTTGGTGTACAGCAAGATTTCTGCAAATATAAAAGATTGCCATGAAGCAAAAAAAATTAAGAATGCTGCTACAGCTGAATAAACTGGACAAAACTTGACAGTCTGGCCACTGAAAAATCGAAATAGTGATACTTGTAATCTGTGGTTCCAGAATAAAAAAATTAAGCTCTTGTTTGTCTTAAGTAGAGATTATTATTATGCAAACTCAGTAAAATTGAGTAAATTTGAAATTTTGACTTAGAGCAGTTTTGTATGATTGTCCTTATATCAAAGATATTTTTCATATATAAATCACACTTTTAAGCTGGATCATCCTAACCTTCTAACCCTCCTTTTCAACATTTAAATATATCTCCAGTCCTCTATAATTATCCAACCAAAATTTATCATTTTAATCATATAATTTTCAACTAACCAAATATAAAGTGGAATATAATAAGTGTTCTTATTAATTTCGTTTCTCTTTGGAAAGCAGCAAACAGAACTTTAAATTGTAAAATTTATTTCTTATCTATGTAGTGTTTTACAAAAGCATGTTCTTACTAATTTACTTAATGTCCACAAACCAGTCTTGTTTTTAGATGAACTCTTAGATTGCATGCAATTAAAGTACTTACTACTTTCTAACTTTGATGTAATTCAGAATTTCTGAGCTTTTTTAGCTTCACAACAAACTTTTTAAACCCGCAGCACACCAAACTATTCCTAAAATCTCAAAGCACATTAAAGTTTTTCATTGCTTTCATTATAATATTGAATTATGACATTGTAAAATACATATGATTTCCAAATGAATTATTTAAGAGTATTTTGAATGATAAAAGATACCTGAAATAATTTTGAAAATTATTTGAAAAGAATTAGTTGTTAGAATAAAACAGAAATGTAGTTCCTATTTTTGTTTGCCCAGGTTATTTGATGCCTAGAATTTAGATTAGAACATTTAGCTATATGTGAACTTAAATATTTAATACAGAGGCATTCTGAGAATTGTCTTCTTGCAACACTACTTCAGAAGCTGTGATCTAATTGACTCCAGCTGTGGCTGTAAAGCATAGTTATTAAGTAAACTTTTTCTTGACCTTCTAGGGTTTGATATTTGTAAATTTCATATTTATATCCCAAAAGTATGATTCATGGATTTTACTTTTTAATATGGTCTTGATTGTAGTAAGTGGATGTTTTGTTTCTATTAGGCACAGATCATTGTAAAGTATAGTGGAAGTTTTTTTGTTGGTTCCCCCCCCCCCCCCCTTCCTGGAATTGTGACAGGAAGAGGTGTAACAAACAATATATACTTTATTAAAAGTCCATTGAATTTCAGACTTTTCTTGATACATATGCATTATAATGCAAATCATTAAGAAAAGTTGTGAATGAATATTAAAAATTGTTTGAACTTTATTTTGTTTTGTTTTCTGCTAGGAGGTAAGTCTACAGATACAGAGTAAAAAAAAAAAAAAAAAATGATAGGGGAAATAACAAACTTTAATGAAGGATATGAAAAACAAAAAGGAGTTGGCTATCCTCAAATGCATTTTAAAAATTTAGTTTCTAAATGAATTGCTAAACATTCCTTTTTTTTTTCTTGGATCAGTTACCTTACAACAGCCTTATCATAGGGAGGTATAATTATGAGGCTGATTGCAAGTCTTAAAATCTGCCCAAGGTTGGCCGTTTCCTGTAGGATCGTACTATATCAGATGTAGTTGATTAATAATTTAAAATTGTTTGTTTGTATATGGTTTGTCAGAAAATGCTTTTTCTTTAGATAAATCATCCCCTATCATTTCTCTTTCCCCATAATTGCTGGAATGGCAACAGAAAATTTAAGTATCATCCTAGTCAAAATTTAAAAGTTCTCCATCATTGACTTATGCCCGAGTGCACCAAACTTCAGTTAACTTTGATGACTACAGTTTGGACGGAGCTAAAATTAGTGGGGGGTGCTGCTCCAGAAAAATTTTAGCCTTTGTTTTAAAATTGTGTGAAAGGAAACATAATTTTTCAGAAACTTGATAAATTTCTTTTTATACATGTTTGTTTCCTTTCACACAATTTTAAAACAAAGGTTAAGATTTTTCTGGAGGAACACCCTCCCCCCCACTAATTTTAGCTCGGTCCAAACTGTAGTCATCAAAGTTAACTGAAGTTTGGTGCACTTGGGCATTAGTCTTCTATATTCATACTGTGTCAATCACACAATTATTTATGCTTTTTACTCAAGTGACATTTAGCAATTGAAGGATAGTAAGTGGCAAACAAATTTTATTTTATATTTTAATTGATTTCCAGGAAACTTCAGTTCTTTAAAAACATCAAATTTGTAAAATTGTTTAGATGCCCTGGTGAAAAATTTGTGCTTGCTTATTCAAATTTCAACACTAACTTTATAATAACTTGATAATTTAGTTTTGTTCAAAAAAATATATAAGCTGTTTTGAAGTCCTTAGTAATAAAGCCTATTCTCATTTCAATCTCTCAAAGTTCCTTTCCTTCGTGAAATGTATTCAAATTATTAAGCAACAACTTGCGTTACTCACATCTTCATTTGTTTTGAGTATAGGAGAGGGCATAAAACCATGTTAAGCTTCAAAGTTTATGAAAAGTTAAACAAAATAAGCAAAGTTATACCAAACCATCAAATTTAGACTTCAATAATTGAACAATAATGAAAAGACAAAATTTTGAATTTCATCTTTCTTTTAATTATGTAATCAATGAAACAAAATTTAAACAATAATTTAAAATTAAGAAGAAAAAAAAGTATAAACAAAAAGACTACAGGTAAAATATAAATTCCATGTAATTTCAAGTTCCATTTTTTGTAATTACACAACTTCTGAAAATACAGTAAAACCTCGTTAAGTTGTCACTCAAGGGAACAAACATTTTTGATGACTTAAGTGGAGTGACAACTTAAACAGAGTGGGAATTTTTGAAAAAAAAAAACAAACAAAAAAATCACTGAAATACAATATTTTCATGAACTGCTATAGGATTCGGTGAGAAAAATAAGATTTTTAGAAATCAATACATGCAAATGAATTAGTGGAAAATACTTTTTATAGTTACCACATTTTAGTCGTTTTAAAAGAAAGGCAATGTCTGTCTTTATAACGTTCCAGCCAACCATTGCTGCTGCTGAAATCTTCAATGTTCAACTCCTTAGCAATTCCCATGCCTTTTTCTTTAAAATCACAGCAGGAATCGGCCCCATTTTGCAATCTGGCATGTTTTAGCCATCGAACTAAAACCTCCTCGATCTCGTCAAACTTTGGTTTCCTCATTCTTACTGTTGTCATTGTAGTCAGCTTCTTCAATTACTTGTTTCGATGAAAGAATATCATTTAATGTAGTCCTTGGAATATGGTGTTCTTTGGCAAAAGCTGTTTTTGAAAAATTTGATTTTTCAAAAAGTGCGATTAAGTCTTTTTTTTTCTTCTTGAAAACTTACCTTATCTTTTAGTTTCCCTGGCATGTTAAAAATATAATCGAACCAGGAAATTGCAAGAGATAAAATAGCCCTTATAGCGGGGCTCGCTATGAAATAGTCACACTCAGGAGCGGTTAAGAAAAACGTCTACACTCGACAGAGTCGCAGCGAGAAGTGTGCTTTGAATGATTAGCAGCGAGATTCCAAGGGGTATCCTCCGAAGGGGTAGGAAAGGAATGAAGTGACAGGCGTGATTGAAAATTCCCTGTAAAGGCTTGGCTTTCTTAAAGTGAAGGGGCGGGGATGAAAAGACTACACGATGGCATGCAAAATGGAGAAGAAATATGCTTTCGGCCATTTTTGAGAGTGACGAGTTATCTGGAGTAGAATTAAATTTGATGACTGGTAAAGGAGGGTTATTTTACATTGTGTTTGAGACCTTGTCGGGACCAAAGGAAAACGACGACTTAAACGGAGTGACTACTTATCCGGGTGACGACTTAACGAGGTTTTACTGTATAAAAATGAAAGTAAAATATCAAAAAAAAAAATCTTATCCATTTAATAAATAGTTAAGTTACTTTTAACATGCTCTATTTCATATTTATATGCTTTGAGTTCTCACTTATATTTTCATTTAATAAATATATATAAAATTATTTTTTTTTCATCAACTTATATAATTGGCCAAGTTCGTCTGTCTGTAACTCGATATAATTAAGCTTAATATAGATCCAACGGTTCTCAATGATACCATTGAATCAAGGGTACTCAAATTGGATGAAAGTATTAGTTCATTGTGTCATTCCATGTTGTTTCCATGAAATTTTATTCTTGGGAACTGACCTCGACAACTGAAATTCTAACAAAACATACGTTCAAAACCAAATAATTTTGTTACCACTACATCCATTTTAATAAAATTTGGCATACTTACTCAGTTGTTTATGCTGATTTCGAAACTCAAAACCATTTTTGCCGTAGAAGCTTCATTCACAAGTTAGCACAGTATTTAGATTACATTTACTTTATATTTGATAGTTGATAATAAAATGATTTTTCAGATTTTTTTTTTATGCCTGTCGTCCGACAGGCTTTGCTACTAGTATAAAAATAAGTTTAAGAAATAAAGAGTATTCTGGTTGCCAAGTATTAGTTTTGAAAAAGACATCAAATTTTTGATTTTATTGCATACTTTATTTAAAGGATTTGTTTAAAAAACATCATTGGACATATGGGATTTCTTCCAATGTTTTTCCCCCACCCCCCCATTTCAAATTAAAAGTTTAAGTACATTTCACCCATCCAATCTTCACTTCACTTAGATCATTGGTGAACAGTCATTTTGTATATAATAATCTGAAATGTATTGAATTTATCTTAATCATAGCAATGATTATTTATTTAACAGATTAAAAAAAAAAAAAAAAGTGTAATTTTGAATCCCCCCTTCCCCGATTTGAATTGGTTGCTTAATTGTACAAATATTGTGAAATTGTCTTTAGGTGATGCAATAATTGACTAAGAAAACTGGTATTTACAGTAATTTTCTGAGATGCGCAAATTTCTATTTAATCATATATTTATGAAGTATGTCCAAAATTTCTTAAAATTAGCTGTTTTGCGACTTAAGATGTGGTGCATTTATATTGAATTGCATAGTTACTTCTGAAGGAGTTACGTTTCTGAATTGGTAAAATGAATTGTAAATTGTGTATAATGAATGTAATTGATCTAC
The DNA here is from genome assembly GCA_023159025.1 of Thereuonema tuberculata. NCBI lineage: Eukaryota > Metazoa > Arthropoda > Chilopoda > Scutigeromorpha > Scutigeridae > Thereuonema > Thereuonema tuberculata. The sequence goes on from JAFIDM010009631.1 coordinate 203,959,572, forward strand.
TAGGAGTCTTGGTAAACACTTAAAAAGAGTAAAATTAGGAGTTTTTGTATATGAAACGCCAGAAATTTAAAACTGCCATTTGTTGAATTGAGGAACTCTGAAAGCAATATAATGCTAGTTTCTATTCACTTAGAATATTATTTAAGATTCTTAAATAAGAAAACAAATGCAGAGAAAATACTCAAACAGAATGTAGGAATCAGTTGATTAAAAAAAAACGAAATCTAGTTTTGAAATCTCATGTTTTTGTGGTCTTGAAATGCTGCTTTAGTATTGGTTTTTCTGTAAGCTTTCTACCTTAAGTAACATCAAAAAATTAAATAATTCTCATCATTCAATGTAGCCGATTGTAATAAGTAACTTTGATCTCACAAAGAGTGATTGTATTGATTACATTCAAAGCTTTCTTGGAAAATTAATCCTAGAATGCTTTGTTAAAACTGTTCCTGATGTTCCAATGCAATCATTCTAAACAAGCTAAAAATGAGATTGGATGCTATTACTTTTTAAGTGAAGTTTCTTTTTCAAGTACCTTTGATATAAGGTTATGAACGTTTATTTATTTGAAATCACTTTATTTAGATATTTAAACTGCCTTTTAAAAGGTTTGAAGAAAGAATTATTTCTCTAATGTTCATGCAGAAAAGTTAACAAACATCTACTACAGATTCTTATTTGGTGAAATAAAATTACTGCCTGTGGATTCCTGTTTTGTGTTTTTCCATGATCTTATTGTCAATCTGCTAGTTTTAGAGATATGTCTATGCTCATGGGCAAGATAAGAATGTGACTGGGATATTTCTGTGGCAATAATTAAGTTTTCAGGAACTTAATGGTCTGGGTAGTTACATAATTAAATTTAATTTTTTTTAAACTTATTTGAAAATGGTTGCAGTATCCTATGTTTCAGTATCTTTATGTTTAGTATACATTAACATTTTCTTTTCTTAGCATTCTTATGATAGCTGTCATCCTACAACAAGTTCCACAAGTATTACTGTCACATTAACAACGACGACGACTAGTGGCTTGTCATCAGGGAATGTGAATGTTACATCTGCCCTAGGCCTCTCAAGTAGCACTACAACACCAAGTTCTTCAAGTAGTACCTCAAAAACTTCAATGATGACAGGTATGCTTTTTGAGCTGTTCTTTTCTAGAAGACTCAAATATAATTTTAAAGTATTAACCAATATTAAAACTAGCATTTTTACACTTTGAATGCCAAGCTGTTGAATATTTATTAAAAAGAAAATCATTTTAATCAATTATGTATTAACACAAACTTTATACGACAGTAGTTAGTGCCTTCTGATAGCTTCGAACGATTGCTTGCTTTTGCTCATTAGTTTCTTGAAAACTATTCACAATATCATATACTTACCAAATTGCTTTCTTGTTGCATAATTCATAATGTTACCAAGTTGCATTATTCAAACATATATTTTTTATCTTGTAACTTCAATAGTTTGTTAAACAATTTCTAATTGATATTAATCAATTAAGACCGTGATGGTCTTGAGGCATCTTCAGATTTTAAACAAAACTGAGGTAAAAGTGGCCAAATATATCATTTGTTGCGTTCTGAGGACAGCAAGGAGCACCAAAATGGGTTCTGGTGGACCCAGAGTTATAATTGAAACTGTTTACAATTCTGTTTTAGCCAAATAATTTTTAACAGGCCAAGAAAAAGGAAAGTAAAAAATATTTTATTTCAGAAAATAGATGAAAAATTTCACTTTGTGAAAGTTTTAAAACTCATCAATTTATTACTTATGAAAATTTATGTTCTGGCAATCCCAAACATTTAATTGATTAGTTTAAATTTCCAATTAACACATGCATAGGAAAATGTTTTTAACATCAAATTACCTCCACATTTTGAATAAAGTTGCTTATTCTTCAAAATTGACTCATCTGCTGATTTGATTTGCTTGCTGAATCCTGTTTTATCAGTTTCACTGCAAATGAAAGGTTTGTTGCCAGTGAACTGGGACTTGCATGTAGATTTTTATAGCAGGCATCACTTAAAAGTGAGAAGTCGTTATGTTAACTGCAATAATGAATTTCTACTTATCTCCCTCAATTCTTTTCTCACACTGATACTGACATTTTAAATTAATGTTCCTAATAGTTCCTTTTAATTTGAGAAATTAATCTTGTTCCATGCCACCCCAGAGTTATCTTGGGCTAGTGACCTTGACTGCTGTGTGCCACTCCTGAGTAACTCGTGCTTTTGTAAGGTGACTCATATTTTCTAACAAATCCGCTAATTATTTTGGTTTTCTTGGAAAAATGATATTGTCTGTTGTATTGCGAGTTTCAGTCACTAAAAGGCACTTCAAATTATTTCTTTGAAGATGAGCAGTATTTTAAAATCAAATATCTGCTGGCTAGTCTCTTCAAAAATCCTGCTGAACAAAAAAAGCTTGAATTCCAGTGAATAATTTATTTCCTTGTATTTAAAGAGCTTGTAGTATAAGTTGATTTGAATTTTTTTTTTTTTTAATCACTAAAATCTAAA
>JAFIDM010009631.1:203962195-204030581 GCA_023159025.1 Thereuonema tuberculata
TTTATTCTTTATTTTTTTGGTTTTTTTTTTTTATTTTTTTTTTTTTTTTTTTTTTGTGGGGGGGGGGGGGGGGGGGTTAATGTTTTATAAACATTGTTTTCAGTTTAATCTTTGACTTAGTTTAACAATATTATAATTTTTTGAAGAAAATAAGTCTAAGCTGGTTTAGTTTTTTATATATAGGAAAATATTAAGCAACTAATCATTTTCAAGTGAAAAAGAATCGAAATTAACTAATTAACACTCTGGAATACGTTAGGCTTAACATGCTAAAAAGCTTGGCATGCAGAGCACTCCACCACCATGCAAAACTCTGCAATGAACGGGTTAATAGTTTTTATTTAAATATAAAAAGTAACCCCCCCCCACCACCCCCCCAAAAAAAAATGTTAAATTTACGTACAATAAAACAAATTTTAACATTAGAACCATAGGAGGATTCAAAATAAATTTTATAGCTGGGTTTAAGAATTTTTTAAGAAAATCATTCAATAATAAAGGGAAATGTGTAAAACTAATAATTATACATCATTCATTGGAAGACTCATTGTGTGCTTATTGCAATGCTTGAACTTGAGCCTGTCATCCACTGCAACCTTTACATAAATCGTTTAGAAAATTGCAAGGAATTGCAAGCATGTTTTAGAACTACAGTTCTAGAACTTATATTGGAAGAATTAAGAGGCTGTCCAATCCAAGTTTATTAGTTCCGATGGTTTTCTAAAAATATGCCGATGTAACTGAGGCAGTAAATTTATAGAAACCTTTGGTTCTGTTGCAGTGCAGACAAAAACTGTTGCTAAAGGCATAACAGGAGAAAATACTGAATTAAGATTGACTTGTTATAATCATCTACTATGATTGGTGGATCTAGGTGCTGGACTGGATGGGAGGGCCCATGTTCAGTTGCAGGCACTGGTTGGGGATTTTTCCATGGTTATTTCTAGACAGACCGTAGGGCTCGCCTAGCCCTCTGGGCTAGGAGTGTCAGGCTTCTTACTCTGGGGGTTTAAAGGCATCAGGCTGACCAGCCATCCTCAAATAGTCCAATCAGTTGAGAATTACTGGGATTCTAAACCTCCCGAACTTACAAATTATTTATAACTTTAGTTGTCAGTAAAAAAAAAAAATCATGCTTTAGGAAAATTCCATATTAACTAATTCAGATGCTGTGTTTACTTAAGTTTCCTCTTTGACTTGATTTCAGGCAAAACAGGACTTCCAAATATACCACCTGGAGTTCCAGCAGTTCTAGGTCATCAGTACATCATGGGTCAAGCTGGATTACCATTTTATGTAAGCATCTATCCAAAATTTTGAATAAGCTTAGATATCCTTTGTATACATTAATAAACAAAACTTGTAATTATGATTCGAGTAATCAGCATTGTTTACAGTGGAAGTGCTTTTAAAAAACCACATTATTAAATAAATAAAAAATGAAAACATTGAATTTTATAATTTATTATAATTGTATGGAGGGAGAGAGGTTGTGTAGTAAGTGTCTAATAAGAATCGTCTAGCTTTTAGTTCAAATTAAGATTTTCAGTGGAAAAAAAATATTAATAAGCTGAATTTTTGCACAGATCTTCCTCGACAAACACTAAGTCTCTTATCAGTCAGACTGGAGTTTTGGCTGCCGATACTTGCTGATATTTTGAAGTGATTGTAATGCAACTTATTTAGAGTTTTCATTGACAGAAGACCAATACAAAGCAATGAACCATTGGTGTTTGCTTCAGAATGACTTGATGTGTGATGCATTGGAATAGTTTAAAATTGATATTGCATGTATCAAATCTCTTCATTGGTTCCAAGAATCTTTGTTTTTTTTTTTTCCTTTCATGATTGCAGCAAATGTACTGTGGAAGAATACATAAATTCCTGAAAATTCTCTTAACCTGCAGTTTTTGTAATAAAAAATAATGACTAGTTTCCTTTCCTGGTTCAAGAAAATTTCTTCTGAGGTGGCATTGCTGCAGTCAAGGCCGATATGTATGTACCACCTCCAATAACAACAATTTAGTCCATTGGGTTGGAGTTTGTCATCTCCAACACTATCTGAACTATTCATGTATTGCATCATCCTTGGATGTTTTCTCTACGATGCCTTGGTGTTAAAGTCTTTCGTATAGAGGGATTTTATTGTGGTGAATATAGAATTATTTATCCTTCTACAATCCTCCATCAGAAATGAGTTTCAGTACTTTGGTGCACTCAAAAGCCATTCTCCAATTACAATCAGTAGCTCTCGCATTGGGTGCAATGTTGCCTATGGCAGAACAAGCCTAACAAATATGTAAAAATACAGCTTTTTTTTTTCTTTCCCTTTTTTCTTTTTTTTTTTTTTTTTTTTTTTTATTTTTCTCATAAAATTTCTCAAAAAATAAGGGGTGAAAACCCTAAGGTGGGCTTTCTTGAAGCCTTAAAAAATATGTTTGATAATTTTGTTTTTTTGTTGTTTTTTTTTTTTTTTTTTCCTCAAAGAAAAACCATGATAAATACCAGCTTGACTGTAACTATTATCTGCATTGTGAATACAATGTAAAGTCCTAGCAAATGCACCATAACAGGCTCTTTGAACTGTGAAGTAGGTTGTCACAACACTGAAATGGTCCATTGAGAAAATTAAAAAGCTTTATTGGCTATTCCGTTTTTTTTTATCTGTTCTGTTATTGAGTTACTGCACTAATACATTTAAAATTCAGTGTGATTTAGATGTGAATACACTTTTATTGGGAACTAAAACTGAATTTCCATTAACTAATCTTCAGCAGGAAGATTTTTCATAGTTAAAGTGAAGGGTCACATAGTTTAATTAACAGGCCTCTGAGATTATGAGAATTTGAAATATTTAAATAAAAGATAAAATAAGACTTGCTTTATGATTTTCAAAAATTTTCTTCAAGAATTTAAAACTGGTACTTGCCAGGTGAATTTCATAGCAGCATTTAGTAGGTGCCTTTTAATTTTGTGGAAATTGAAGTTTCAGCAGATAAGGAAGAATGAAAAAACCAACATCAAAGTCAGTATAGTTTATTGAAAATGTAATGAAATGAGGTAATTTATTACAGACTACATTTGACATAAAATTAACTTTTGTCTTGATTTTAAACATAATATAAACAGAAGTTACAATAGCTTAAATTACTGCACTTGGATCATTCTTCCTACTTCAGATATTATGAGAAAACTAGATTTGACTAATGCAACAATTTAGAAATGTATCTCTTGCTTAAAATATGACCACATTCCTGCAGAATAGAAATGTGGATTATTCCTCTAAATGTGAAGCAAAATTTCAGTTGAAGCATTTGTAGAATTAAGAATTAATTTGTGGTTTGATTGGTGAAAACAAGCATCCTACTCTACCAAAAAAAAAAATGCTGTAATTGTAGTAAGGGAGAAAAATGGTTTGTTTAAACTTAGTCCTTTGTAATTAATAAAATTCTTTTTTATATTAAAATATGTAACTTCTATAATTGCTGTAGGGTCTCCAGCAGCCTGTTTACAGTTATGAAGAAATACAGATGTTACAGCAGAGGCTACCGTTGGTAATTTAAAACTTTGCATTTTTTAAGTGTAACTGTATTATGTTAAATCTTTCATTCTATGATATTTCAATTGCCCATACACACCTTTTGATTTGTATGTCAGACTAAAGAAACTTGCCCAATGTTAATGGAATCTTTGATGTTTTTGTATAAAAACCTTAGCTGTCTGTGTTTAGTGCCTTAACAATAGGATTTGCTTATGAATTTTTAAGGGGATGCAATTTTAAATAAGATTTGATGCAAGGTTTTTGTTGATGGTTAAACTTGAGCCTTTGACAGATTGTCAGACTGGAATATATTAGTGATTTAAGTTTTATAATAGTTCTTATTTTGCTAATTATGATAGCCTTTCCAGAGATGCAGTACACTGTACTCAACAAATGAGATATCCAGGGTTTCTCTAAGTAGCAAATGCTTCAATTAGTGTTAGAGGAATTTTTGCAACTTAATGGTGGAAGATATTTAAATAAGCCAGATGTAACAACTCTTTGGCATTCGAAAACTTTGTAATTATCCAATTATCGGATGGTTATCTCAAAGATTAATAAATTCATGTGCTATTTGGAGAAGACCATTCACATATTGCTTCATATCAGTCAAAAATGTGTTATGTAAAATTTAAGATTCAAAGATCCAGTTAGAACCACTCCTTTGATTAAAAGTTGTGTGCTTGAGCTCTGATACTACATCAATTTAGACTTCTTGTGAAATGTGAAATTATATGGAAGAAATATTGCTAAATATTTAGCCTTTTTATAAGTCGCCTCATGACCTGTATTCACTGAATGAGTAGATTATCTTAGTCATTTCAACCAAGCCTTGTCGCAAGCAATTTTAATGTCATGAAGTTGGGCAGAAAATAATTAAGTAAAATTTGCAATTGAACACTAAATAGTTTCTAAAATGGAGAACTTTTTTGTCAGCCATTACAGGAGTTATAAATGGATGGTTAGGTAAGCCTAAATATTAAAAAAACAAAACAAAATCTGCTAGGCAGTCTTTCTTAGCAGTGGTTCATGATAAACCTTGACATGACATTGGGTAATATTTTCTTAGTAATACACCAAATACTAAAATTAAAAAGCCAAAGGATATCAATCTAAGAACACTTTTTAATTCTAGTTTCTGTTAATCAATTTCTTTCCTTCCCTTTCTGATTTTTTTTTTTTATTATTATTTTTTTAAAATTTTAAACTCTTCTTTTCATAGGAGTTATAGGCTTTAATATTTTAAAATAATTACATTCTGAAAAGTACCTTCATATGAAAAATCAGTTATTTGATGGTTGGAGAGAGATCTATCTTTGATGTCACTTAGCTTCCCTCTCATCCCACCAACACAAATCATAATGATTCTGTTTAATTTCCTTTAGACTGGATACTATGACATTGCATTCCAACCACCATCCAGCATTACTGGAAGGGAAAGTGGACTTGCTAATGTAGCTTATTCAAGTAAGATCATTTTAGACATTCCTATCTTTAATTTCTATCTATAATTAAGAAATATAAAAATGTAATTAAGAATAAAAATATGTAAAGGCTAAGGTATTTATGCTGTACTGTTCACTTTGTTTTTCCTATTGTTTGCTTTTGTGGGATCTCACTTCCGGGAGCGGGAGAAGGATCCATAGGCTTTCATGCTTTCTGAGCTTGATCGTCGAGGGTAAATCTGGCTGATGTGTCCTAATAAGGATGCAACATCTGTCTCAAACTCCCGCTGATGATAGCTCAAGGGGTGAAAGTAAATGATTGTGTATCTAATTCTTTTTCTGTTTTTCATATAAAGAATAATAATAATAATAAATAAATAAAAAAACAATCCTTTCTACACAGCAGAATGCTTTAATTGTTGCACTAATTGCTAATCAAAGTTGTGTATGTATAAAATTAGTTTTTTTGTAATGCTAACTCCAAAGAACAGCTATTTCTGTGTAGTACATATCTCTGCACCTGGAGTTTGTTCTAGTTGCTTACATTGTATGTTTCTAAGTATTTCTAGATGTCATATTTAATTATTTTGGTAAAAGTAAACCTACATCAAATTGTCCTGTGTTCCTGAAACATATGAGGCATCTTATAATATTTCTATTTAAGCATAACTCATTGAATTTTCTTAAGTCATTAACTAGACATGATGTTTCCAGTGTAAAGTACATTTGTCATGTTTAATTTTCTTTCTTTTTTTTAATTTTACAGGTACTGATGGAAAATTTAGTCGAGGTGATAATGCATCTCCAGTACCAACCACATTATCTCAGCAGCAAACGACAACACAGCAGCATCAACAACCTTTCATTAATCCTGCTGCTTTAACACATGGGTATGGGTATTACTATGCTGGTGGCATGGTACCAGGCAGTTTTCCACAGTATGGAACTCCAATTTTTCCAGTGAGTGCTAAAAGTTTCCATTTATGTAATTATTTAAAATAGGGTGTAATATTCATTTAAATTAATAAACTGAACATAAATTTATTTATTTAATAGCTGAATTTCCAATTAGCTTTCATAGGGGATTTAAAATTCCATGAACATGTTGTTGGTTTTTTGTTTTGTTTAAAAGTTAAAAAGCAATTTTATGAAAGATGATTGAAAGTAAGAGTGAGAAAATTTGGATACAACTTGCCAAAATCTGTCAGCAGGTGGCATGTGTGTCTCAGGTAACTAGAAGACTCTGTTCTCTCTGCATCATCACATCCCATGGAAACCTATTTTGTTAAGTGGACAAGAGTTAATTTTGTCTTCATTGACTGCCTCTCTGAGGATAAAGCAATTATGGGCAGATCTATCATTAAATATTGGATGTTTATTTTTTTAAATATTCAGTGAAAGAAAATGTCTTTGTCTGGGAGGGGGCATTATAAATATGAGGGGTGATCAAATGAAACCTGTTTGAGTGGCTTTATTAAGACAAAAGAAAAGGTACATCAACAGGTGTGGTAGAATTAAGCAAAGCAATATATATATATATAAAAATAAGGAAGCAAGAAATCGTCAAGGTTCATTAAAAGAAGAATGTCGTAGGCATTCATCCCACTGCTTGGAGAGATGACGAAGTCATCTGCTAAGAAAGACTTCGGTTGCTCCTTGAACCACTTGGTCACTATGGCCGTCTGCATTATAGTAGAATCGTTGTCCCTTTAAAGCTTTGTTTTGGTACAAATAAATAAGTCACATGGTGACAGATTCGGGCTATAGGCTGGGTGGTGCAGAACCTCCCACCCTTTTTGTGCTGCATCCTGCACAATGTTAGCAACATGTGGGCGAGCATTGTCATGCAACAGAATCACACAACGCGAAAGCATGCAGGGTTGCTTTATTCTTAATGACTTTATGCAGCTTATCAATGTGTCCTTGTAACGTTTGGCATTGATGTTCACATGAGGCTCTTTGAAGTCCATCAACAAAAGCCCTTCATAGTCGAAAAAATGTGGTCAGCATAACTTTACCGGCGGAAGCCTATGACTTGAATTTTGTGTTTGGTGACCCAGGATGTTTACATTGCATGCTCACTGTATTGCTAAATGGCTCAAGTGGTAGCACCGTGATTTGTCGCCTACCACTATGCACGACAGAAATGCATCATCCTCTGCTTCAAAATGCAGCAAGTGGTTAAAACTCAAACCCATGCGTTCTTTCTTATGGTGGTCTATTGGCGGCCGTGGGACCATTGTAAACACACACCTTCCGTTACCACAGGTTTTTCGTAACCACCATTTCAACTGTCCCATATGATATAGCGAATTCCTTCGCTAGCGAACATAAGCTCTGACGATGATCCTCTTGTATTGCTGCAACAACCTTAGCAATGGCTTCGTCTGTCGCAACAATTTGCACTTGGCTGGGCCGAGGAAGATCTTTTATTTCCTCACATCCTCCCTGAAACATTTGTGCCCAGTCTGTCACTGTTGTCTTTGACACACAATTGTCACCCTAAACCGCTTGCATTCTACGTTAAATGTTGACTGGTCAACATCCTTCCACTGTTACGAACTGAATCACCGCTTGCATATCCACCTTGAATGGATTTGGAATCACACCTGCCAAGTTGTCAAGGATCTGCAGTACAAACCAGAAATAAAAAGATAATGAACTCATGCTTGCTTGTTCATAGGTCTGTGCTTATCACATGAGCTGCAACATCATGCTACCTGTTTGCTGACCCATGTGATGTGCCACAAACAGGTTTCATTTGATCACGCCTCATATATAATTGTTTTTTTTGGGGGGGGGGGGGTGTTTTGTGTGTTTTTATTTTATCTCAAATTCCTCTTTTTTAGAAAAAAAACAAACTGCTTAGATAGGATTTTTTTAAGGAGTTACAGATAATGCCAATTGTAAATTTGCATAGTTGTTACTGTCTAATTACTTATTTATTTATATATATATATAATGATTAGTAATGTACAGTAAAAGTGGAGACGATGGAGAAGTGAAAATTGAAGTTAATAAAATACGATAAATAATTTCTGAAAGTAATTTTCAGAAAAGTAAATTTAAGTAAATTTCTTTAAGTTTAAACTTCTACAATGCTTGAAATCGGCCTTATCAACTTAGTAATGAATAGTATTTGTCATTAACAAGAGAATATAATATTTCTTTGAGTTTTAATTTCAAAATATATTCACAGATTCACTCCAATGTATATTTTTGCTGAACCACTGAAAAATAAGAACTGGATAAAATTTGAAATCAGAATAATAATTTTATGATAATGAAATAATAAATTATTTATTATGTTTTATTATTAATAATAAAAGTATTAGTTGAAATTACAAATATTAGAAATAATAAATAAAAATGTAAATCGAGAAATGTTATTTCTTTGCATTGGTACGTTAAAACCAACAATATTCTATGGCTTCTATAGGAAATTTACATTTATTAGTAGATTTTATTCTTCCATCAATTGTTGCAGTTCCATGTAGAAAAGTTCTCTGTAGTAGTGATAATCAGATGTTAATGTTTGCAGCAGCATTCGGTAATATGGAGTTATTCTTTGTAGATGCTTTTGTAACTCTCCACACTTTAGATTGCAAGATGTTGAGTTCCCTGCTGCCTCTCTTAGTTGATTTGATCGGACTACGTAGCAAGGCTGCTCTGATCTAGTCCACTTTTTTTTTCAGACTCGGAGAGACAGCCACTGCTTTTTCCTTTACGCAGGCACACCCAGTCTCCACAAATTGTGGATACCATCTGCAAATTGAATTGTCGGAGGGATGGTCCTTCCTAAATTCTGTACGAAACTGCCTTTGGACAGTGGTAATGGAACGACTGTGATCGTATTTGAAATTGCAAAACACTTTCTCCCTACCGTTGGCTGCCATTTGTAATCGTTGACTCATGGCGAGCAACTGCTGAACTACTGAGTGCTGCCACTGAATGAGTTTTCTTACACAATAAACAAGGTGTTGTGTTTGTATCGCATTTGCAGTGTGTGGCAATTTTTAAAACTCCCACAATCATTTTGAATAGCCGTGTATTATTCAGTTTAGGGTTAAGTAGAAAGTAAACAAATTAAAATTTGTGAATGGAATTACTTCTGTATGCAATCTTCAGTTTAGCTTTTTGTAAAAAATACGTAATTTTTAAATAATGAACATTAACTTTTAATGTTCTAAATGTTTGGAGTAAATTTTAACTAAAAAAAAAGAAATACTTATTTAAAATAAAGTATAAAGTAAGTTTTTTTTGTTCCAAATAGCTTCAACTACAGAAATTTTCCCCAAAACTTAAAATTTAGTGAGATTTATATCTAAATCTAAAGTTTTACCTGATCAAGATAAATTTCACATTAAAAACATTGACCGATGCAATTATGGATAAGCTTTTTGATTCTTATTTTTTGTTAGAACCATATTTGTTTTTTATTAAAATATGTAGGAAATTAAATATATACTTACGTAATCGTAAAAGAAATGCATTTTACTTATATCAAGTTTATTTTTTCATTGCAAGAAAATAACATTTAAAAATCCCTCATTAAAACGGAAAGTAACTTTAATTATCTTTTATAAAAGTATTTTTTTTTTAATTGTAATTGATTCCTTTTTTTGAAGTCCCACTACTGTAGCTCAAAAAATACAGCTTTGGTGGCAAGGAAAATTGGCTGAAGGGGGAAATGTTATGAAAATTCCAGTGTAGGGCTTTACTACTAATCCCTCTCATTCTCCCCTTGCTGCTCAAAAGTGAAACTAAATTAGCTAAGGAAAATTTAATTTTGGCAAATTTCATAATGATATCCTTACTATTTTGGTGTCAACTAACAGAAATGGAATTGCTGATGAATAACTCAGATGACCGAATGGAAAAGTTGAAGGAAATACACAGACTGCTGCTTAGCTGTAAAAAAAAAAAAAAAAAAAAAAAAAAAAAAAAAAAAAAAAAAAAAAATCCTAAAGTAATTCACTTAAGATAATTTTTTTTTTTTTTTAAATCTAACTACTGGGAATATATTACTTTATTTATTTATTCAAATGAACTGAAATGGAATGTTTTTTGCTGAAAGTAATATACCTGTAATAATAGTAATATCATCATCTAGTAATATGCCTGTTCCTTACAAACAATTAGTTGGTTTTGAGCTTAAATATAATTCAATTATCATATAAAAATCAAGATAGAATATGAATCATTCATATTTAAACTGGTACTTTTTAAATTTCTAGATTTTTATTTGCATTTGTATCACTTACGGAAAAATTTGAAATCTTCCACATTCAGCTTCACCTTAAATATTTTAATTCTAGATTGAATTTTGTGTTGTTGAATTATGACGTTTCAATATTTAACAAAAATAAATAAATAACTCTTCTAACATTTATTTTTTTTGCTTGCAATCCTTTTTCATTGAAATCTTAATGCATCATTGCTTTCAAAAACAGTATTTTGTTTATATATTTTGAACATAAGGCATGATTCTACAATTTTTTTGCTATTTTTTTTGTTATTCATTTTGTTTAAAATTACTTTCTTTAAATTAAAAGATAACTTTATCAAACAATTCATAAATTCAAGACAATTTATGTCACCTTTTAAGTTTCTAATTGAGGAATTTGTCTTTTGGATGAATATTTTTGATATTTCTATAAACAGATATTCCACATAGGTAGATTGATTGATTGATTTGGTCTGCAAGGCTGATCATTAAAGGCCTGTTGATCTGTAGTTGTGTATCAAAATAATTTCGATATTCAGGTTTTTGCTACTTAAAATTTTGAAGTGTCTACTTTTAATAATTCCCGCACTAGTGAGGATTATCAAATAAAAGGGTTATCTGTATGTGAAAATCATGAATGGCAGTTACGGTTTTAAGTTTACAGCAATACAAAATTAATGTTTTTCTAAATCATATAGCTGTATCTTAATAATTGGACCTGAATAGTAACAAATATTTACTTAACAAATATATATATATACATATATATATTCATAGCCAACTTCTGTCTGTAATGTAATTAATCATTGGACAGTAACTTGGGTAAGATATTGTAAACACTTTCAAATGTACCTATAAAAAAATTGAACATCAAAAACTTTCTAATTAAAAAAAAAAAAATGATTTTAAGCTTCCTTTGCTTCAATGCTTATGGTAAAGAGATTAAAATAACTTCTGTTTTCAATAAGTTTCAGTCAGAAAAAAAATTTCAGAGTACTGTAATTGGAAGAAGTCATTTTTATATTTTATTTATATATATATCGTATATGCTCCAATAAACACCAAGGCTCTTATTGTCGCCGGTCTCTAATAAGCGCTGGGCTGCAGAGGGGACATGGCCAAATAGTAGCCGGGTCCTTGATATTTACCTACCGGTACTAGTGTAAGTGTCCGTATCTTTATAGTCGTGCGTAATACCTTACGGTACAGTGCCTCAGTGGCGAACCAATGCCTTTGGGGGCCCGGGGCAAGAGTTCCATTATTCAACAACCAAAAAAAAAAAAAAAGAAAACTTGTGTGGATGGGGCCCCCCTAGTCTTGCTTTTACAACCAGAAAAAAAAAGGGAAATAAGCTGCTTGGTGGGGGGCCCGGGGTGGAAATAAGCTGCTTGGTGGGACTGCCCCCCCCCCCCCTGGTACGCTACTGCATTGCCTTAAAAAAATGCCACCGAAACGGTCATTTGACATTGCCTTTAAGATTCGCATGGTAAAATAGGGCCTACGTGAAAGAAACTTCCGTCATTGCGGATTCGGACTACGAATAGCAGCGAAAGGTACAGAAAGACATTGCCATTTATCTTTAACAGTCTTATGTAGCATGTGAAATTCAAATAAAGTAGCTTTTTGTAATATTAGTCGGTATTTATGTGTAAAAATATTGCGTTCTGAAGGTTTTTGTTAATAATGGCCGGTCTCTATTAAGTGCCGGGAGCCGAGGCTAGTTTTGCAAATAAACGCCGGGGGCCTCTATTGGAGCATATACGGTATATAATATATATATATATATATATATATATATATATATATATACTTGAAGATATAATTGAAATTTTATAAATAAATGTTTATGGTGTATATAAGGGAGATTGTGAACCTTTTGCCTTACTCCACACCCCTCCCAAACCTATTTAAATCTTCACTAACTGTGGAAGACAGATGTGTAAGCTTTTAAGTTTCAGTTAGAATGTTTCGTTAATCAGTATTTCAGTAAGTAATTGCCATTTTGACTTGTTGGTTTAAGTTTCAAATTTTGGTTTGAAGTTTGGCATATTTACGCATTGAAGTATGCACTTATAATTTTTTTTTTTATGTGAATTCTCAAGCTTATAATCAAGGTTTGGAATAAACTGGCAAAGAACATTTATCAAAACTTTAAAGTTTTTGAACCTTTGTGATTTCTCACATTTAGGCGTGTGCACTTTTTGACAAAAGAATGATGAAATAAATGTTCAAGAACAAAACTTATTTTATACAATTGAAAGTGGCTAACGAAACTAAAGACTACTGAAAATTAGAAAATTAATAATAAAGGGTAAATGAAAAACGTGTTCAAACCCCATAAATGCCACATAAGTAACTGTCCCACCACTTCATATTAAAACTTGTTTAAAATGACTGTTTTGGGGGAATTTTTTTTTTTTATTATTATAAAAAAAATTCCAGACAGTTTTTAATTTGTTTGAATCATTGCTAATTGTAAATAGGTTACTAATCCTTCCAACTTAAATTTGTTTTGGCAAACAGGGGCAGATTGATTAAAAGTGTAATTTAATCAGTATATATACAAAGTATAATACAAAATGCCATTGATCAGAATGTTTTAAATGACAGAATTAGATTTAGCAATAATTTTTTTACAAAATTGTTTGATTTTGAAGCGTTCTGAATTACAGTGCATTAAATTGCTTAGTTGTGGGTTCTTTAAATTATAATCATACTTGCTGTTGTGGTATTTCTTTGCTTTAAATTTATAACTGATACATTGAGATTGGTAGAGGCTTATGATTTGCTGAATTTCATGCAGATCAATTCAGAAAGAAGGAAACAGATTTGTTTCAAGGAAATTAACAAAGATGAGTCATCTGAAAGATGTCTTGGAACTTCAGTTAATTTGTGTTTTTCATGTTAATCTGAAAAATCTAAAAAATTCTCTTCAGTAGCATATTCTTTGACTTTGTGATCAGATATTTTATGATATTCAACAGAAGCAAAACTGTAATTACTGGTTAATGGAAGTATTATTTTAACTTTTATAAATGCATTGTTCAATTTTTGCCAAGGTTTGTGAAAAAGTTGTTACAGATTTATGAAGTTCCTTCAAAACTAAGTTTATTAATTGCAAAATTTCACTTTATTTTCAGATAATCAAATTATTATTAAAAAGAATACTTTACATATTCCAACTTTGTTTTCTATAGATGCCTCCTGTAACAAATGCAACTACCAACAGTCAGTTCCAGAAACCAGCTGCGTATGCATCACATGCATATAGTTCAGGTAAGATTAAATTTCCTGATTTTTAAAGGAATTTAAGGAAAAATGAACCTACCAGCTTCATACTATCATTTCTGAAATGATTAAAAAGCTCCATCAATAAAGAATATGTCTGCGTATGTATGTAAAGTGTGTGCGAAAAAGGGAGAGAAAGAAAGGAAGAATTAAAGTGAAGAGAATTCTTACACATAATGATCAAGAATATCCATTTTGTCATGTCCAAAGCTGTCAGAGGGATTGCATTGTAAAATATGATTTCTTGACTAAGATAAGAAAAATAATTTCGCATAAAATTCGTAATGTTATAAAAGTAAAGAAATTACTTTTTTCACCCACTTCATCCGTTAAATATATAAAAAAAAAATCAAAACAAACTATCTGCATAAATAAATTCAAAATTATTAAGTGTTTTAATCACTTATTATTCTTTTATTTCAGACTATCATGGTCATGGTGGCCAATTTGGGGTGGAGCAGAACTATCAGTGTTCCTCAAAATATCATATTGCATGCTGCAGTCCCTCTGAGTATCACAACTCATGTACAACATAGTCTTTTTTATTTTTTAATCTTTTTATTCTTGTATTTAAAAAATATAGAAAACATGCATTTGGACTGGTTATAAAATTTAGGTGTTTCTGAACTTTTGTTAAAAAAAAAAATTAAATAATCGGCATTCCAAATAATTTTAAAAAAGCTTTTCTATCATAACTGATTATTTTTCAATATGTTTCCTATTTATGATTAGTTGTACAAGTAGAATTATAAATTTTTCTTATGAATTTTTCTTTTGACTGTAATATCCCTTGTAAATATAGTTAAGGAAAATGGGGTATGTTTATAAACTTTTTTCATTAAATTTTCTTGTTTTGCATCTTTTTTCACCTTTTTGGAAGTACCAAAAATTAAATTTAGGAATTTTTATATTTACTTTTGATGTGGCACTAATATAATTTTACTTGTCTGTGAATTTATTTATTGGTCTCTAGTTCACTTGCAATAATAAGATTAAAAAAACTACTGTATAGTCTGATTGTCATGTAAGCAGAGGAGCAGAAAATATTACATTATTGTATGAATGTTAATATAAATTGATATTAGTTCTTAATTGCAATAAAGTATTTTAGGTTTTTCTGAAAGCATGATAACTTGAATCATGCTTAAATCATCTGCTTAAACATTTTTATTTATCTTTTTATTGTTAGAACTTGACTGTAAAAAGATATTTCCATCTTCAGTTATTCCTTTTTTAACAACATTGACAGTCTGATTGTGCTCATGATTGTGGAACTAATTTAACTCCACAAAAATAAAATTTATACCATAATATTTTGCGAAGTAATCTTTACAAGATGTTAGAAGTGAGAACACTTGACAGCATTAAATATTAGATGTGTTTGATTAACATTTATCTCACACATACACCCACAAATAAAATAACATTTGCCTAATACTTCTATCTACTAATCACATGCAGTTTCCCAAATTCCTAACTGTATTTATCTTGACAAAAGAGCAGAGTGAAATTTCTGTGATCAACTTGTTGACTATTCATATTGAACATACTTTTGTAATTCTGATTGTAATTTTGGAATAAATTTGTGGAGGGTTTATTTACAGTGAACTTTTATTAGACTTAACTGTGGAAAAAAAAATACTTTTGTCAGCTTTTATTTCGTTCACTTAGACTGTTCTATTTGGTCATTCATTAGACTTGTATCTACATAGAGCTTTTTTAATTGTTTTTATATCTTATTCATTTCTAACCTCTCCAAGGAAAATAACATTTGTAATTGATAAAATCAAGAGTTCATAATTCTTAAAATGGCTTAGATTTAAATTTTAGCAGCAGATTTATAAAAATGGTTACTACTTTGCTATAGAAGGAAACTTAATCAATATTTGTTTCCTGCTGGTACATCCTTGTCTTTGATTCTCTTTGCCCAACAGCAAGTGTCAAAGGAATCAGATGAAGTAGCAACAACAAGTAATGGATCTGCTGAATTTAGGTATAAAATTTTTCAGATTCAGCTGTCTCCCTAATCATCTGGATTAAATACATACATAAAGCTGTTTGACTTAAAAATTTACCTAAAAACTTAAGATCTGAGATTAAACTAAGTTAATTCTTACATTCAATTTGATCTTGGTTTTGATGATGTATGTGGTCCTTATTTCTGTCTTTTTTTTTTTTTTTTTTTTTTTTTTTTTAAATTACAAAAAAAGCATAAGATTTTCATTTGTCTCAAATATTCTGCTTTTTAGATAATGGGTATCGGATATTCATTAAGAAATATCCCTTGCTGAATGGTTTCTTTCAATTTTTTTTTTTCTTCTTTATTTCTTTCTACTTTATTTAATCTTCTGTAAATGCCTGGTCATCCTCTATCAAACTCATAAAAATATGTACATGGTAACTTTCTGTTTTACCAAAATTAGGCTTTTTTTTTTTTTGCTTAGCATTTGTGTTGCAAAAGAAAATGTTTCTCAAAGTTCTTTCCAAGTAAAATGACTTGGATAGATCATTTTCTGTAAAGGAAACGGGTCAGTTTCTTTAATGAAGACAGTGTAATTTAAACTATCTCATAGTATCTCTTCCTTAAAATTCTCCATTCCTCCTGCATCATTAGATTTGTTTTAAAACTATTTGATTTTGATGACATCATTCTTAAGTGGCTATTTTAAATATCATCCTCAATATTTTCGAGATCTTCCATATTAATTTGATAAGAATTTTTTTCAGTTTTGTTGTCATTCAGTTTCTTCTGTCAGTAATGAAATTTCTCCTGTCATTATGTTATCCAGAATCTTACAGTTGTTCAACATTCAGTTCCCCAACAACCTTCATTATCTAACAATTCATCTTTTAGTGATTTATGCTTGAAAGCAACATGATGCCTCTGGGGTATATCTCCTTTTGTAATTTATGGCTAACCAGCAACTTCCTTCCTGCTCAGCAAGCAGTTTCATCATAATGAATGTTCATCTCTTAGATTATAACTCATTGAAATGTTTTAGAAATCGAATCATTTCCTCTATTCCTATAATATTTGACCAGTGATAGTTAGAATCTTGAATCTACTTGTATTTCTTTGTAAGTATCACTTACCTGTGGCTTCAATGCTGGTTTAGCAGCAGTGATAGTTAATCTGTTTCTTGTCCATTGATTTAATCTTATCATTTTCAATGGCTACTCACATAGTTAATTTCTGTAGGTTTTGGTTGGCCCTAGGCTAGGGGAACTTGGTTCAATCTAAATCTATTAAGACTCTTTCATCAATCTTGATCAAAAGATTCTTCCATCTCTTCTGGAAAGAATGTTTGGTACCTATAACTGAAAATAATTTATTCTTTGGGCTGTGGGAAGAGATGAAAACCCTCTATTTGGAAGGGAGATGAGAGGGAGGAATTGGGACAAAGTTGTTGTTGGCAGATTTTTCTGATAGGACTAAAATTCCTTAGGGTTTCTTTATTATCTGTCACTCTTAAGAAAGAGTGCAATTGTTGCTGCTGGCATTTTTAGAATTCTAATGCAACATAAAATATTTGTGGTAGCTTATAAAATTTAAATATTACTTAAAATTAAATACTTTACATCATTAAAAAATAATTTATATATAATGATGCAATTTATGATCCAACTTCATTAGTTTTATCCATTATTTGATAACCTTGAGATTAATGAAATATTTTGAAAAATGATGATGTATTATTTTCGAATTAAAGACTGTTGATTTCTAATATGCAGCTTGCTTTTAAATTGATCTTAGTATTTTTTTTTCTGATGCAATTTTGATTGAAATTGAATAACAATCTGTTGACAGTTTTGAATTTATGCTTTATTAAAAAAAGAAATCCACTGCATATTTATAATTCCATTAACCTGCTTTCAAAAATCATTCATGTTATTGGATTAATTTTCTAAATTAGTTATTAGTGAAACATTATGAATTCAAATTTTATGGCTGTTTTCCTTCTATGTTGATTTTTGTTTTCATTTACTTTCAGCAACTTCATTCATTTATTAAGATGAATTTAGTTAAATGTAAACTTTAATTTTGATTCAACTATTTATCTACAAGACTTTTTTTCAATAACTCAAGAAATTTCTTAAAATGAATATTGTCCACACTGTTTTCAAAAGGAAGATGATAGGGTGGCTTTGTTGTGCTATTTGGATGGGAATTGTGACACAAACCAGTGGTTTTGTTTCCTCATCCCATCCAATCCATGGGATTCTGTTTGCAAAATGTAAATAACTAGTATGTGAATTGGTCCAGGAGTATCAAAACATTTCGGTAATCCCTTAATCCCCTTGGTGTGGGTGATAAATAATTTGGATCCTCAAGATTTCATATTTTTGAGTTATTGAAATGTTCTTATGATTTATGTTCTCTATCATTTGATAAATTTCCTGAGGCAAATGATTCATAAATCTTTCCCTGAATTTCAATAAAAGAAAAATTGACGATTTACTAACATCCTTTTCTGAAATTTCCAGACCATTATATAGCGAGAAAAAAAAGAGAAAATAAATCTGCCAAAGTGCTTGCTTTCGTATATATCAAGTTTCATTCAATCTTGTTCTTTTCTGCTTCAAAATCCTCATGCATTTCCTTCCTTTTCCTCACAGGACACATTAAACAGTGGAAGAAGAAATTTTTGAACTTGAGTATTATGTAGCCATGACTAGATACAGATGGTTGAATTATCATGAGCTGAAAGGAATTTTTTTTTCCTCCAAACTTAATCTCATTGTTGGATCTTTTTATGCAAGTGAACTAAGAAAACCAATAGGTAGATTACTTATATCAGAAAATAAAAATATATAATATTTGAAAATCCTGATGTTACTGCTGCAAATATTAGCAGAGGTTGTTTTGAATATATGTATATTTTCACGTGTAAATAGATTTACTGTTATAAATTTCCAGTTGAATTTATATCTGAAGTAATTGGAAGGGCATGGATTTTGAATTAAAATTTATAATAAAGCCATCACTTACTGAAAAAAAAGTAGTTGAAAATGTGTTTTCTTTAGTTATGCAACAATGTAATTACAAAACAAGTTACTTCATTAACACTTGGCAGTTTTAACTTAAAACATTTTTGCTAGTTTAATAAGTTGAATCTTATTACATTAATTTTTGCTTTTATACAGGGTGTCTACCAACTGGGAAAACCGGGAATTGTAAGGGGAAATTTGAGTTTAAATGAAATGTACGGAAAAATCAGACTGTCCTTAAATTTTCAGCAATTATTTTTTTTTTTTGGTTGTACGGAATTTTTTGTGGAAATGTCCTTAAATGTACGGGAAATGTCCTTAAATTTTTTGTTTGAGATTCAGTAGACACCCTGTTATAGTTAAATCAGTTGCTAGCGTTGAAAAACATAAAATAAAAAATAAGGGCATAAATAAAGTTTGGAGTATTTTAAAGCTTGTTTGAAATTCAAATATGTAGTCTATATTAAATAAAATTAATGTTACAAATAGTGATTTCATGCAGAACAGGGAGTTTTAATTACTGCATCATATGTAATTTTAATTTAACTTCATTCGTTGTTTTTATTATTTTCAAAGGAACAGTAAACTGCAAGTAATGAAGAAATTTTAATAAAAATTCTCTTCTGATTTTTCTGAATTCATCCTACCTAAGGATGTCTACTTTCTCAATCATGTCTACTGTTGAAATATTCTGAATTTCATTGGTTTTGTTTTATATTTTTGAATGGAATAGAATCAACTGACTGTAGTGAACTGGAATGAGAAACATTGGGCCTCCCAACCTCTCATTGTTCCCCTATAAAATAGAAAAATAAGTATTTTAATCTTGCTCATTTATTTGTTTACAATATAATCTGAATTGATGCTTCTGTTTTATTGTGCCTTATATGGAACTTTTTCAAAGGTTTTCATGTAATGGTTGTTGGAGATCTTTGGTTTGATCTGGGCCTTCTGGATTTGATGATTTCATATGTTTATTTTTATTTTATTTTGATTTCATTGAATATAATTTATTTCCATTAAACTTAGCAATAAGTAAATGCATTTTGCATAGATGCTATACAAATTAGCATCATTATATATATTTGCATGCATTATAAGTAGTGGACAAAGATAAAAACTAATATTTGTATACTTATGGGATCAGTGTAAGTTCAAAGATTTTAAAGTCATAATTGGTGAATTGAAAGCATTCTTATTCAACAATAAAGACCTGCAGATCTTAGTATCCAGAAGATTGTTAACATCAGATCTTGAAACAAAGTACTACCTTTGACATAAAAGTTCCAGGAATGGCACTCGAAAAAATAAAATATTCAATTTGCCAACTAATGGTCCTGATTCCCTTCAAAATAATCCCCTCTGCAATTGATACTGCTCATAATGTTTCTGAAGGTTTGGAAGCATCCTGAGAAAGCTGCAATGTCCTTATGCTGCCATCTTCCTTTCAGTGTTTTCTTCAGCCGTTGAAACAGGAAGAAATCAGACTGTGACATATCATGAGTATATGGAATAGCTGTAATTTGATGTTAATCAAGAAAATTACTGGACTGACAGCAGTGTATGATCTTGCATTGTCATGCAATCGGAACCATTATCCAGATTCTCATAGTCAAGTCTGTGGCACCTAATTGCCTCCCCTCAGATGCTTCAGAACATCAACGTTAAAGGTTTGGTTTATTGTTTGTCCTTGAGGCATATATTCATGATGGACAATATCTTTGACATCGAAGAATGCAGTGAACATTGTTTTGTTCTTGATGATTACCGCTTGACTTTCTTCGAAGTAGGACTGTACAGTCTATAAGACCATTGACATAAGTATTGTTGACCCCACATAATTCAGTTGTGTGCTCCTAATAAGGCCCATCTGAGTCGCCACGTAGGCATATTAGGATACGAGTAACATCTTCAGAAACCTTTTACTTAAACCTAATGGAGCAAGTAAACAAAAAGTAATTAGTGAGGAAAAGTACTTAGAACATTTTTTTCCTAGCAGTATTTAATATTAAAAATACCATTATTTGTTCTTTATAACCTCTAACTAAAAATACTAATTTTTTATAAATCGTGATCGTTACTTAACTCCTTAAACTTTCTTTAAATTTTACAATGATGTTGCTGGAAATGAGTTTTTTTGGCAGAAATGGATGACTGTCACTATGGACAAAACAAGAACTAATTGTCTTTACTTTTTTCATTGCAAAGGTTCTTGTTTCTGAAAAAAATAAGAATTTTAACTGTCAATAGAAGCTCTTTAATAAAATAAATAAATAAATAAACTTTAACCTGTGTCTATGGCCGAGTGCTTAAACATAGTAACCAATATTATAGTGTAAAGAGATGACAAATTTGGATTCACAATATGTTTATTTCATGTTTGTTTATTTTTATATAAACATTTTATATATTTTTTTTGCTTTGTTGTATAAAAGCTGTTATAAGTTCAGTAATTACTTCATGAATTGCAATTGTTACATTTATCTGGAGAAGAATCACAAATCTTCAGGAATGTACATGAAGTTTGATGTGCTCACAATCTGCAAAAATAGAAATGTGAATGTGCTCTAGTAAATTTTATTAGTTTGAACTATATAAAGCACATTTAATATTTATTTTTGATACTACCATCCCAAACAGTGGAGGACCAATTGAGCAGAAAGACATGTCTAATTTTGTCTGTAGATATAATAGAAATTTTCCCAATGATTTCCACAACATCGATGTAATGCAATCTATTTATAAGTAAAGTTTAATCTTTTTAATGTAAAGGAGCCTACACTTAATTGCAGTACAAATTACAGGTGTAAATATGAAGTTGAGCCTTATTATTTCATAGTTTATTAAGTGCTCTTTTTATTCATTTAGGACTACCTTTGTTTTTTACCTTCATGTTAATAAATAGAGCCTTTAGTTTGTCTTCTACACTTGAAACATTTAATAAAGAATTATGCATTTATCAAATACATTGTCTTTTTGTCAGGAATTAGATCTGTGAAGATTAACGAACGCGTTAGAAGAGCTGAAATGCACTTCTACTTACCAAACATGCTACTAAAGTTGATCTAAGATTCTGTTATGAGGGCTTACATGGAAAATTACAATGTGGATTGTGATAAAGCAATATGGAATTTAAATACAAAATACTGACTTTAACTGAAAACACTAAAAAAAAAATTTAAAATAAAAAAAAAAAAAAAAATGTTCATAGCTAAATATAAAGCTTGAATTAGATATGCATTTACAATAATTCAAGCCAAAAACTTCACTATACATAAGTCAAAAGATTGCTGAAGTCTGATTAACAACTGAGCTTATGTTTGAAGTAACATTTAAAAAAAAAATGAAATATAAACTAAAGGGAGGAAGGAGATTGGAATGGATAGAAAGAATAACTTACATATGCTATTCCATGTGAAAATTGAAGTTACAACAATATGTAAAAAAAAAATAATTATAGATTGCAATGTGTAATTGTTCCTTTTCCAGCAGTTCCTTCATATAGAGGGCAATTCAAAATTCCCTGTAGAAACTGTAAAGGTAGGTCAGGAATACAAAAACAAACCGTATTCTTAGTGAACATATGTTCCTCAAACTCCACCCAAATGTGCTAGAAGGTACACTACCCTAGTTGTCTAAAGTTCAGAAATTAAAGACAACGTTTATTAGCCCTATATTTACAATATGACGGCAACATGTTCACAGTAGGTGCTGAAAGTTCCTTTCAGCAGTAATACACTCCTCACAATTTCAATGCATGGATTGCTGAAGATGTGCAAAAATGCAAGGCTTTTGCAGACACATCTAGCTGGCACAGCAACTCTTGTGACCCCAAGAGGCAATGGGGTCTTGTAGACGATGCCTTTGAGGTAACCCCAGAGAAAGAAATCAATGCAGGACAACTCTCACTGCCCAACTAATATGCTGCCAAACAGTGCACTCTAGCACATACGGGTGGCGTTTTCGGACATATGTTCCACTATGAATAGGTTTGTTTTTGTATTCCTGACCTACCTTTAAAGTTTGTACAAAGAATTTTGAATTGCCCTGTATGTAACTCAAAAAACCAACAGGCTCAGGATCACAATACTTCAAAATTTACGTACCAAAATATAAAGAGGAGAAAGAATGGGGGTTTCCTACATTTTGGACTCGATCCATTTTTTTACGGAGAGGAAAATAAATAATACAGAAATGCCCAGGAAGCAGTTTTAATGTGCTCTGGTTATATTAAGCTAAAAGTATAAATAAACATTACTTTGGCTTAACTTTATCTGAAAATGTAGAATTTAAGTAAAAACCCTAATTGGCTTTAAAGGAGAAAGTGCAATCATACATCTATAATCCAAGTGGAATGGATCTCTTAATAAGGGAAGAGGCTAGTTGACTAATTTTCTATAAATGTTTAACAGATTTATTTAAATAGAAGATATGTGATTAAATATAGAAGTTAAAAATATTAAAGTAAATGATATAAAAATTCATTAATAAAATTTATCACACATAATTTCAAGTAACTAGAATTGGGATGGAAGAGGAAATGTGGTGAACTGCAACAAACTAATAATTTGATTTTGGACTTGATTTGTTGTTTGTCAGGCCCTTTCAACTTTGTTGTGAGGTTCTAGTTACTTTCATTCTTTATTTTAGAATAATATGGAAGTTTCATTGGTTTTCATCTTTTTCATCCACTTTAATAATTCCTGATAAGCAATAGTATAATACCTTTTTTCCATAAACAATTTCCTGACATCCATAGAAAATCATTGTTTTGATGATTGGAAGCATTTGTTGCCCCCCCCCCCCCCCCCTTCCCCTTACCACGAATCTACTCTTGTTAAACAACTGTGCAGCTGATGCTTTGTAAAATCTTGTTTTCATGTGTAATAAATCACCTTTGACTATATTAGCAATGTTTTTATTATTCTGAAGATCACTAAAAACTTGCAGGTACTATAACTGATGAACTTACAGGTTACTAGAGCTCCAAACACTCATATTTCAATAAAAGTTGTATAGACCATGGTTCATTTTGTTAAATTTTATTGTTAAATTTTTAAACTACAATGAAATTTATGAAGAAAATGTAGATTTGAGAAACTTATCAGAATACTAGCTTTTGGTATTCATAGGAAATTATAATATGAAATCGTATTACTTTGCAATTATTAGTGTACTTGCAATCTAGAGTTTTATCTATTTACTTGAGAGAAAGTAGATTTAATATAGATTTACCTTTTATAATTACACAAATCAATTTTCTCCCCCGATCCCTCTAATTTTTTGTTTTTAATGCAAATCAAAGAGTAAAATAGAAATAGCCCAGTGCTTCGGAAAATCTAAATGTCTTTTTTTTGGGGGGGGGAGGGGGAGATGGCTTAGGTTAAATTCCTACCCTGGCCAATTTGCCAAGCTATAAGGAGTTAAATCGATTCAAATAGATGATGGAACAATAACCTCATGTGGCATATTGACTTTCATGATTGGAAGTAGTCAGCCAATTATACTGTTCTGTGAAGATCCATGCAATGATAGTGCACACAGTTTATAATCCCATATTTTTTTTTTTTTTTTTATTTTTTTTTTTTTTTTTATAACATTGAGGCTTTAAGTAGACTTAATTCTTTGTCTTTAGCAGTTTGAAATGCTGAGTATCAACTCCTTAGCAAAACAATCATTTTTCCTGTTTCTGCTGAATGTCATTTCTCCAGCATTTTATGTATGGATATTTTTGATGATGTTTTTCTTCAGTTTTATATAATCTCACAAATGTAAATTTCCTGCTTTGTAGAAATATTACTTTGAAATTAATATTTCTGACATGTCATCTTTAGTTAATTTAGTTATGAAACTTAAGACTTTTTTTTTTTAATTTCATTTCTTAAGGTAATTGAGAACCATGGCTTAAAAAAAAAATCCAAACTTCTGAGAATTAGTTTATGAAATTTAAGAATTTTGTAGAAAATTTAATGGTTTACCTGAAATTAACATTCATAATCCTTAGAAATTTTCTTTTTCTTTTCTTATACTGTATTTTCTTAATGTTAAACAGTTTCTGAAGAAACACTTAATTGAAAACAAGTTCTTTAGGAATGAGAGGTTTCAAAATAACCTGAAGAAACTTCCCAATACCTAATATATTTACTGAAAATTTTGGTAGAATCTGTGCTACAGGATCAATTGATTTGTTGCTTAAGATACCTGCAATTCCTTTTATAGTGCATTACACACACAAAAATCAAGCTACTCGGAATTTTATTATTTATTCAGTTCCATTTGTTTTATGTTGAACCATTCATCAAATATTTACTTTTGTAAGATTTTCAATTGATTAGTCCTTAAATGTGCTACATTTGTTATAAAATTCACCCTCACTGAAGTTTCTTTCATGGAATTTTAATATTTATAGTTGTCTCTGATTATTACTAGTTGATTATGAACCTTTGAATTGATTAGTTCTACTTGATATTGGAATGAGTCTTTCCTTACTAACAAATTACTTCAGTAACTAAACAAATATCCTGTCAGTTTCTTACAAAGCAGCAAATTTCCTGTTCAGGATTTATTTTTTTATTTCCATAAATTGTCATGACTTTTGTGTTTTGGCATATCTATTTGAGAGTTAAACACTGGATTGTCATTGCATCAGTTATATAAAAAAGAAAATTGCTTTATACTGATAAAGGAAATTATTAAAAATAAAGTTTTGCCCCTTGAAGACTTTTAAAATGCAACTACTATTCAGTTGGGGTGGCATTCAGTCATTTGTATTTACTAATACAGTAACTAAATTTAAGCATAGCTGCCTACTATCTTATAAAATTTTTATAAATATTTGTTCACCTAAAATTGCAGGATTAGTCGTGCTAATTTGCCTGAGTGAAATCCTGCATTTTAAGTAATAGACTTTGGCTTCCTGCTTAATAAATATTTGACTTTGAGAGAGGAAGGGTTCAGTTCGGATTTCATCAGTTTATGTTGGTAGCTAAGAATTTTATGTAGTTTATTGTTTTTGTAAGTATTAGTTCTTAAGATTCTAGACTTATTACATCTGTAGTAAAATGGAAAAAAGATTATTTTCAGATATTTTATTATATGAAGTTCAAATAGTAGGTTTAAATGAGATTGTTTTTACTCATTTAAAAAAAAAAAAAAGGCATATTCTATAATTTGCAGTAATTAAAATGGCTTACTTTTGTCAGATGTGTTTCAGGATAGGGGATCTGTTGTCTCATTAACTTATGGCCAAATCAGTTTCTTTTGTTAGCTTTTATCAGATACACTATTATGAGATCAAACTTTTATCATGTAGTTTTCTTTGTCTGTGGAATAATAGGTAGGAAATGAAAACAAATTTACTTTGCAGAACTGGCTGTTATTGAGGACCATTTGCAGAATAGTCACTATGTGCTAAAAATATTGTTAGCAACAAAGCACGCACCATTTTTTTAATTTACTGGTGCTTGAGGGTGTAGAAATATAAACATAGGCATATTGTACTGATGCCAATTTGATCATCTTTGCCTTCATTTACTAAAATTATGACAAGCTTACTCAAGGATCTATCAACACCTCTTTTCAGCATTTTGAGGACAGATGTTAATTTGGCCAATCTCATTGCTGTTTGGCTCTTAGGATAAGAGAGGTACTAATTACATGAAGCATTTCTTTTCATTTCTCTTGTCTGAACAGAACTTGAAATTTTTCAGTAACAATGCATGGAAGAAAAAGCCAGGAAACTTAACATTAGAAAGATAATTTCTTGATTAAGCCTTTCAATGATTTCCATTACCAATTGAATCATATTTCTTTTTAAGATTTCATGTAAAAATAAAATCAAAAATAGCATTAAGCTACAATTAAAAATAAAACCTTGAAATATGAAAGGGTTCCTGGATTTATTTTGAATGACAGTGGTATAATTTGTAAAAAGTTTCAGTGTTCATAAACAAAATCTTTTATTTAGTTTTCTAATCTTAGAATTTAAAGGCAAGATAGCCCTGCAGAAATTCTGTCTTCTGGCTTGAATTACTATACTTAATCAGGATATCCATTTTCTGTCTTGATTGGAATCAGCAGGATGTGGAAAGTTCCATCAAAGCTTAGTTACTTTTGATTCTTATGGTTTATCATATGATTGGTTTTATTGGTTTTATCATATTTTTAGATACCATCTTTTTTATTTATTTTTATTTTTTTATTAGCAATGGTCATAGAAGTGAATTGGTATAAAATAAAGGGATATCAGTAATGTGAATGGAAACAGAATGAGAAGTAAAGATATAGCTTTCTCTTAGATACTTAGCGTAATAAATAACTGAAAATAGAAAAGTTCTAAAATGTGACACTGCCAACTACCTACTCAGATTTTCCCTTCAAAATTAGCATGGCAAAGTTTAAATTTTTTTATCATTTAATATAGACTATTGGCTAACATAATCATAAATTTATTGTAATGTACAATGAATCTGGTGCTGGGCATATTGATTAAAAAATGTGACAAACTGCTTTAATGTTAAATTTTGGGAAGACCAATTGTTTTGAGATAGTGATATTGGAAATTAAAAAACAAAAGTTATAATGGTTTTGTAGTGGTGGGAATTGATTAGATCAGCAGTGTTCAAACTTAATATTTCGAGATTTTATTGAAATGAAAAAGAATGTGTTTAATAAAGAAAAGCTCAATTCGTTTTATATGCTTGCAATGATAAATCTAAAAATCCACTATAAGCAGGGTTTGTACTGTTCTGTAAAAAACTTAGTTTTTTTACTTTCAATGAAGTGCTTGAATTTTTGAAAGGATGTGTTTTGTAAGCGTAGAAAAAAAAGTTTTGACAATTAGATAAATACTATATTTCTAGAGCTTTTAATTTGGTATTATGAAGGGAGTAAACTAAAAATATAAATATATTATTGTTTGTTTGGTAAGCTCTTTTAAATTAAAATCTTTCATTCTTATCTATATTATCAATTGTCATTACTGTCCCATTCAGTATTTTGCATATACAAGTTAAAGTGGCTGCCTTAATACTGGACTGAATTTCAAACTTAATATACAGCAGTCCTTCAGTTTCATGGTATGTTATTAGTCCTTTAAATTTACACAAACAACATTGTTTAACTACATTTTCACATATTCAGCTGTCTGGATGGGCTGGAATTTAAATTGCGCTCTATTGATTTGTCATCAAATGATTAAACTTGCTTATACACTGAAGTGTCAAAAAAAATGGTATGCTAGTCTAATACTGTGTAGGTCCTCCTCGTGCTTAGATAATAGCAGCAACACCGTGTGGCATGGACTCCACGAGTGCTTTGTAGTGCTGTGGAGACTGTGCACACCATGCATCCCACATGTGTTCAGCGGTGGTTAAATCTGGCGAATGTGGGGCCAAAGACATGACTGCAAACTCAGAGGAATGCTCCTCCAGACATAATTGGGTGACTGTGGCCTTATGGGAGGTTGATAATGTTGAAAGAACTCTCCCGTTGGAGTAAATGATCAGCAAGGATGGTGCCATAGTGGCTACTGGTCAGAGGTCTGCAGACGTATGAGGAATCCTAATGTGTGCCAGCTGAACACCCCCGTACTGTAATAGAGCCAGTGCCGCATGGAGTTTTCACCACACCCCTAGTATCCCATTTGCCCAAAACAGTTCGGACTGCTATTCGTTGGACGAGGCTACAAGTTTCCAAACATAGTCCATTGCTGGTGTTCCCAAGCCCAGGCGAGGGGCAGAAGCTGTGTCGAGTAGTCAGCAGTGGCGCCCAGGTGGGTCATCGGTTCCAGAACTCCATAGAACACTTCGAACATTGCAGTGTTTGAAAGCTGATGCTAGTAAGTCTCAGCATTAAGTTGTGCTGTTATTTGCAGCAATGTTGCATGTGGGTCGGATGTTACACTGTCCATGTTTGTCAAGGGCTCCTCCCCCCACATCACCCCACCCCGGTCACACCAGTATGGATATTTTCCTGATTTCATATAGTCTAAGGTACACCCTTGAAATTGTTGAATGTGTGAATCCGAACTTCGTCATAATTTCCGAGATGGGTTCCTATAATCGTACCTTTCTCGAAGTCACTTAATTCCTGATAAGCTGCCATCAGATCTGCAAATGCTACTAAAGATTGTGGAGATATTTGCGTTACATCATTTCAGGATGATTCCATTAAACACAAGGGTGTGGTGACATGGAATGGACATGGTAACGTCCTTTCCAGCTTATTTTGGCACTTCAGTTGTAGTTTCAAGAGGTTTTAGTCAATTTGAATTTTTAAAAATTTTTACTTTATATGCATCTAACTTTATTTTATTTATTACTTTTTTGCTATATAAAAGTAATGCTAGCAAAAAAAAAAAAATTTTGATTCTTGGGATGATGAAAGGAAAGAAGGTAATGTAACTTTATAAAATATTGATCATTTATCTAAAGTGTTTAACTAATGGTATCTATAATGATCCTTGTGGTTTTAATTTCACTGAATGTTCTGGCAGTATGGAATAAGATTATGAAAACTGTCAAAGCTGAAGGGGAAAAGGAAAAAAAAAAAAAAAAAAAAAACTTTCCTCATCTCCTTACCTTTCAATGTATTTTAATACTATTATTTCATTTGTCTTATTTTTTATTAATTAGCAATTTATATTATGCAACTTGCTGGATAAGAATTTAAAATTTATTGATGAGTAATAGAATTGATTTTTTTTTAATAAGTTAAATGAAAGTTTTCTGAGCCAATATAATTTTAATAAAAAAAAGATTCAGATTTAATAAAGTGTAATGTTAAATATCAATAATGAGGGAGAGACTGCTGTGGGAAGAAGAACCAGGGGAAAGCAAAGAAGATGAATGAACAATATCAGAAGATAGATGTAATAAAATAGGCCTAGCAGATACCAGAGGTAAAAAGGGCAAGGAGAATACCAAAAGATTTCATCCAAATTAAAAACTGTTATAGAACTCAAAATAGTGTGTACCACCAGAAAATCTTCAAGATGGTTTCAAATGACTGATCTTTTTTCTTTCTTGTACTTGTTTAACTATCTGTATTATCACTTGTTTCAGTGCAGAATTCTTCATATTTCAAGCATAACTTCCAACTTGGTATCTCAAAACTATTGGGATTTGCAAAAAAGTAAATGTCAGGTTGTTTTTTATTATTATTATAATTAATATTTGGACTGTTATTATTGTGAGGAATGACTTTAAGGCATTATATAACTAATAAACATTTAATTTTGATAGAAAGGTTAATGAGTTTTTTTTTTTAACCAAAAAGTGTTCCTTAGAATCAGTGTTAATATTAATTTGCTGTATCAATATGGTTTTATCTTCCCCATGTAGACTCCAGCTTATTCTTTATTTTATTAAGTAGCTTTCTTTGAGCTTTATAACAACTTTTCTTTCAAGAAGTATAAGTCTGAAAATAAATGCATTGAATGGAAAAGTAGATCATTAATTCTAAAATTCTGAAATAAGATACCGTATTTACGCGAATCTAATGCGCCATCGAATCTAATGTGCACCCCCATTTTAAAACTTTAAATAATAAAAAAATTGTTTGTCGGCGAATGTAATGCGCATCAATGGTATGAGGAATTTATTGAATCTTATTTTATACAACAATGGATTTGTATATAAACTATCAATCAATGGTATGATAATTTTATTTAAATTTAGATACCATATTTTATACAACAATGGATTTATACATAAAGTAGCAGAACATAGAATTAACCTATTAGTGGGCTATTGTTATGCTTTGCACTCGAATCTAATGCGCATCCCAATTTTGAATACTACATTTGGCCAAAAACGATGCGCATTAGATTCGCGTAAATACGGTAATTAATATAAAATTACAAAATCAAATAGGAAGATGTAATTGAAATCTATAGTAGAAACTATATATGAACAGTAGAAATTGAATGTTTGCATGTTTCTTATTCATGAAAATATTATTGTAAACCTTTGAGAGTATATTGAGGTTTCTATACCTCTGCATATTTCTTTCCACATTGTCCACATCAGCATGTTTAAATTGGACTGTTGGAGTAGTCTTTTCTTAAATCATTTTGGTACAATTGAGAATTACTTTGAATGATTTGAGATCAACTACAATAGTAATTTAAGAGTAGTTGGCCTCCAATTAAAAAAAGTGACCCTGCCACCACAAACATTAGTTTTGGAATTGTTTGTTTGTAAATTATTTTGAATGAAAAATAATTATATGAAAAACTTATTTTTTTTTTTTTTTTAAATCAAGCTGCAGTTAAGCACTGAAGTTAGTTGCATTTGTAAGTTTGGCAAATTGATGAGGGAAATACCTGTTTTGTGAGTAAAAGAAAACTGGTTATTCCTCATTTTTGTAATTTGTAAAAAAATAACCTAAAAAAGCTGATGTCACTTTTAAATATCATGAATCAGATTCTGCTGGAGTCATAAATTTGAGTAATTATAACTAAGTTGTACAAATGGTTGATAGTCCAAAGGGCTTTGATATGAGCACATTAAGGAAGTGAAATGGATGTTGTCAAGATTTTATTTGAATAAAAGTTTTAAATTATCATCCTTAAAATGCATTTATAAATGTTGCATATTTAAACTTGATAATCAAATTACTTCTTAAAATCTAGCCAGAATTGGATATTTTTTAATTGCCTTTATTTTGGATTACCTAACTAAGTACTAACAAAATTGCTTAAAAAGCTACAATTAGCTTTTTTTAAATGTAAAATTATTAACTGCATCTTTTAATCATTTTCTTTGAGGTACAAGTTTTTATTAAATGCATGTAATAAATTAGGATCTGTTTATAGCATTTCATTCTGTATTCGTTTTGGCAGCTTTGCTAACTATTAATTTTACTGTAAATATTCTGATACAAATTTTATTTTTTTATTTCCTTTTGTATTCATGTATTTATTTTTTCATACTATAATAAAGCAATTAATAAATTGGTTTTTAAACTTCGTGTATTAAAATTCAATTTTCATTCAGAAATATCAGTTTCATACCTAAGATTTAGTTTTCACATGTATCAGAAAATGTTTTATCTACATTCTTAGATGTGGAATGAAATTTCTTTAAATGACTAACATATTGCAGTCGATTTTAACCATCAAATTTGTTCTTAAAATTTCATTCAAAATAGAAATAAAGTGACTTTCGAAGACTTTATTTCAAGAAGATAATTACTATTTCCATGAATTTAACTTGAAGAATTTCTATCACTCAATTAAAATCTAAAATAAGTTTTAAATAGCTCAATATTTTCTTTGTCTTTATTGATATAAGAATAAAATTTGTAAATATAGATGTTGGGAAGTGGGTATTCATACTATTGCAATTTAACAATTTCCATTATTCTTTGTTTTATTATCATGTAAACAAATTTTTCAGCTACAGTTATTACTTAATCAAACATTGTTTGAAATTTAAAATTCTTCTTCTTAATCATAGTTACAATAATAATGAAATTGTTTTGATCATTCTTTTTTTTTTTTTTTAATGCATCCATTGCAGGAAGGAAAGTAGACTCATTGAGCCTTACAACTGCAAATTAAATTTGTTTGGGAGGGAAAGATATACTAACATTTGGTTTCTGGCAAACTAAATTATTTACTCCATTCTTTTTTTTTTTTTTTTTTTTTTTTTTTTTTTTTTTTTCCCTCCAAAAATTATACCTTAGCCTTTACATTTATTTATTCTTTAGTGTCATTTTAATAGTACTCTCTACTTATCAAGTTTTCCTTTGCTTAATCTATGCTTACAGAATAGAAGGTATCCATTTTATATATATATTATTATTCAACTTGTGAAGTTCATTCTTTATATTCCTACGGCGCTTTAATAATTATACCTTCATCCAGTTGGTGGTTTCTGGTCCTTAAACTCATTAATGTCTGAAAAGTATGTCTTCCCAAGGTAGACTTTTTTTCTGGAAGATCAGTATGACTTAAATTTTTAAAAAAATAAAAAAAAAAGGAACATGTCAGTTACCTGTGATACACCATGCTTTCTATGTTTACTAATAAAAAAACAGTTGACACCAATAACCATACCAAAGTAGTTAATGTGAAAGTGTAAGTTCATTCATTAATCTATATTGTGTGAAACAACTTTACCTTTCTGTGTAATTGCTAAAGCATGACTATCTGTTGTGATGTTGTCAGTATCAGCAAACCAGACAAAAATGGTAAATCCAACAAACAGCACTATTCAGAGAGAGTTTTTTAATTCTGTAACAAATTTAGTAATTTTAATTATTACCTTATGTGCCAGTCTGAATTCAAGTGTTTCAATGAAAGATACATTAATTAAAAAGGAGGATGTAGAAAATGTAGATAGATGTTATAGTGAAAATTGTTGTTTGTTTATATATAGTTAGGGCCTTTTATTAGTATTTCTTGCTAGCTAGATTTATGTAAAATCATTATACAGTTGAAAAGAAAAATGGCAATTAAAAGAGAAATTAATGCTTAAAATGATGTGAATTGAAAGCAATTTTCATACTGATTTTTTTTTTTATTTATTTATTTATTTTTTTTTTTTTTAATGAAACTGGAGTAGTTCTTTCTGCCATAGCAATTAAAAATGTTAGAAATCATAAACACTTAATGATAAACACAATTTACAGTTGCTGCTATTAGGATAGCTTTTTTTTTTTCTTAGTACAAACTGAAATAAATTCCATGTGATTATCATGATTATAACTTGCACTTATCAGTTTTCCTAATCTTTTTTATTACCAAAAAAAAAAATAAATTTAATTGATGCTGCTGCTCTTTCTAATAATAATAATAAAAAAATCACTTTTAGTAAGTTTTATTATGTAATAAAATGAAAGGTACTCAGATGAAATCCTGCCTGTGTTCATACATAAGACACAAATGATAGTCTTTAAGTTCCACATGGCCACATTGTAGGGACGCTGATGGATTCTAGTTTCATAAATGTTCATCACTGTGCCGCGAACCATTCTTTGTGATATCAGTTAGATATTGCCATCCATTGTGAAATTCTTGTCTTTCAGCAATTTCTTAAAAATGCCAAATACATGTTGCATGCTGACTATTAGCCGGATATTGGATTAGATGGAAGGGATTTCCGATATCTCGCTGGAAATGCCTAAATGCCTTCCATCTAACTTCTTGGCTGTTGGTTGTTTACTTGTAAAAATGAATAAGTTTTGATAATAGGAAAGAAATAGTTGAAAACTTCTATTGAATTTGGATATTGCACTGAAAAGTTCGGTTGGCTTGGCTGCTATAAAATCAAAAGTTGTGATGCATGAGGAGAAGCATAATGCCATCTGAGAAACCCTGGATATTTGTTCTTGATCCTGTTCTTCTGGTTTCCCAAAGCTGTGATACTACTCTGGGTAAAAAAAAATAAATTATGGTGTAAAATTGTTGATTGTTATTTTGAGAAACACTGGCACAAATGCATTTGCACTTGATGAAATGGCACAAAAGGTGACATACAAATGTATCTCCCTTCCAGACTTAGTTATTCAAAATGTTAAATTCTGGCCATGGTTCGTTTGACTTTTCACATACTAAGAAAGTAAAGATGAAAATAATTGCTTGAAAAAAGCGTTTTTGGAAAACTGATAAGGTATGTGTAGATTATAAACACATGCAGTTGTCATTGGCTTCAAGTAAGAAGATTCTAACTATAAAAACATAATTTTGAGAACAGTAATTTAAAAGTTCTGGCATTTTGTTGTCAATCATCCTTTTTACTTCATCCCCACTTTTTTTAAAAGAAGTTTGGTCAAAAACTTTTATAAGTTAAAAAACAAAACAAAAACAAATTACAGATAATTTGGTTTAATTTTCAAATATATATTTGTTATCCTGAACAGCACATTTGCAGATAGAATTTTGCAACCTATGCTGTTGGAGCACTATTAAAGATACTATATAGTTACTGTGATTTGAAAATTTAGAAAATAATTTATTTTATTTATTTTTTTTATTTTTAATGTTTAAAAGTATCTAATAGTTTATCTACTCCAAAGCAGCTTTAGCTCTACAAGTTTAATAGAAAATGATTAAATTTAGATTCACTTTTCAAATAAGGAGAAAGTGGGATGCAACAAAGTGTGTGGGTGGGTGGGGGAGACCGGAATAGGAATATGTGGTACACATCTGTCTTACACGGTTTATTTTTATGTAATCAAGCAGTACACAAAAAATGAAATTTGAACACTAGTGTTTTTAATGAAGCATCAAGATGAAAACTCAATTAAAATTTTCAACATTTCAAATTTTTAATGTTCCAGAATGCTTGATACTTTACATTTGATGGTATCAATTTTGAATTTATGCACAATGTTGAGACCTACAGTATGATTTCAAGAGCCTAGAGTTGAGAATCTTTTCATAAGTGTTAAGTTCATATTCCACTGTATTATTGTATATCCCCATCAGAAATTGTGAGATAATGCATCAGTTTTAAACCTGATGTCAATATTACAGAATGTAATGACTGACGAAATCACTTTTCTCTTAAAAAAAAAATAGTTTCAGAATGCACAAACACACTAAATTAGTCGTTTTCCTTTCATAACCAAGTTATGTTTCAACAATGTGAAATCCTAGTTAAGTTACTGAAACCATTAGGTAGTGCTCTTTACTGCTATGGTATGAATCCAGGAAATTGCTATGCATAACTGCACAAAAGTTATGAAAATACAAAACGGATGAACAAACTGATAATTTCCATAAGTAGAATTGAGGCAAAGCATCACCAAAGTTATCAAACCACTCAGTTTATGGACCTTTCCTATTTTTTCTTTTTTAAAAAAGATAATACATGTTAAACTATTTAATATCCTTTTCATGCGTAAAATGTCAGTAGCAAAAAAATCTCAAACGGAAAACAAAGGGAAACGTAAAAACTTGGGAAAAAATGATATATATATATATATATATATTTTATTTTTAGTACAAAAACCTTTTGCTTTTTGCAATAAACCATATAACTTTAAATATTCGAAATATTGAATAGAGTAACAGTTTATATTGTCATAATGAAAAAAGAAGGGATAAAATAGAAAACTACCAAGAATAAATACAAACAAGGAATTAAAATTCAAGCAAACAACAACAAAAAAAAGAAAGATTAAATTTGAATAGCATAGAGATATTAAGGCAATTACTTATTAGAGAAATTAAGGGCGACCCAATCTGACAATTTAAAATAGTACATAAATCCCTTGCTTTTCTGCAAAAACATAACTTAAAATATACAAAACAAAAGGTAATACAATAATAGTTCATATTGTCATAATGAAAAAAGTTGGAGTAAAATTAAAATTCATTAGGAATAAATACGAACAAAACGTTTTAATGATTTAAAAAAAAAAAAATTGAACAGCATAGAAATGTAATAATACTTCATGATATCATAATGAATGAAATAATTCATTAAGAATAAATACAAACAAAACATTGCCCTAATATATCTTTGCTGTTCAAATTTACCATTTTTTTATTTTTTTTTTTATTATTTTAATTTTAAATCCTTATTTTATTTTGCTCAATTTATTCTTGATAGTTTTCTTTTTTTATCCCTTCTTTGTTCATTATGACAATATAAACTGTTATTGTTTATAACTTATATAACTTAAAATATTATTTTGCAAAAGGTTTTTGTACTCTAGCCACGTCCCCGGGGCAATAATGAGACTGTTACAAGGCATTTTTTCCCTCCCCTCCAACAAAATCACCCTGTCTTTTTCTCAAAAATTTGGTGTAGAATTGTCACTTGAAAATGAAACGCAGGTCTCTTTAAAAATGTTTGTGATTTTTAATGTATAAACTTGTTATACATGAAAAGAAATTTCAAGTATAAGTCGGCATTATTATTGTTCAGTTTTAAGTTCAGTTTAAATTAAAATTAGTAACTTTTAACTTGTAATAATAATTTTGTTTAATAATAAATTGATTTAACCTACAGAAATATAACTAATGAAAAGGTTGTTATACATTTTTTTGAATATTACAATTCAGTAGCCAGAATAAAATCAGTTAATATTTTATTTTGATTACATTGATTATAAAAATTAGTGTAACTAGAAAAAGATTGTATGTTTTTTTATAAGACAAAGGATTTTAGATAAAATTGACTTGTGTAAGTAATTGTGTAAATTAATTTTTTTTAATTATTTGATAATTGTTAATAAAATGAGAGGCATTACTCTCATCAATATGCCTTTAAATCAGTATTATAAAATAAGTTTTAATTCATTTCAAGAATTTATAAACAGGTATCACAATTAAGCCCAGTAACTGCCTAGATTCATTGTCTGTTATGCTTTATAAATAATTATCACAACTTGTACCAGTATTTTAGTTGGACCTTGCTTTAATGTATGATCATTAAATAAACTTGAGTTCTTAATGATTTTGATACTTGGGAACTACAACACTCATTTAAAAGTTTAGGCTTATCCATTAACAAAAATCATTTGATCGTAAAGTAATTTTTAGGTGTTTCTTTTTGCTTTTAAATAATTTTTAATGAAATTAGTGTAATCGGAGAACAGTCTCCTCAGAATTAAAATATTACATACCCACATGGACTTAATATTAGATAAATATCTAGTCTTGTTGATTGATCCTCCCCTTTCACTCAAATTTTCATTGAATTTTTATTTGCATGCTAATCTTATTTAGAAATATCAGTTTGTTTGGGTTTTTTTCAAAAAAAAAAAAAGGACCATTTTCTATTATTACATTTGATTATCATTTGTAAACATAGGTGTTTTTTTTTTATATTGGGAAAATTTTATTTGCGTTAGATTTTGCATGATAACTAATTTCTAATTCTTTAAAGACACAATTCACTTAAAACACTTCATTTATTCAGATTTGTATATTTAGTCACATGACTTTCATTAAACAAATTTAGCTGTTGTACATTAATTGTCAAACTTACATCTGTCTAGTATGTTATTTTTTCACCTGCTATACAGACCATGTCATTATAAAGATTTTAAAGAAAATATCAGTAAGATATAACATTGTCCTTGGCACATCTTTGTTGTTGAGATTTTTACATAATTTTTAGTGTCTTGATTTTAATAAAGAAAGTTGAAAAGGTTTGTTAACTTATAACATGATCACAACTTAAAATGTTGTTTATTTTATGCAAATGGAACAAATTTGCTGGATGTGGCTCAGGAATGAATGAAGCTTATGGTAGCTAATAATTGTACTTTTATTGCTTGGATATTCAGTTCTTTCTTTCTCTCTCACTTTCAAAATGTAATATGTCTCAAAGGAATTCTTATAAAATATTTAATTCTTTATCACAGTTAATCTTACTTTTGACATCTGATTTGTTTAAATTCTTTTTAAAGCATGAGTCTTGTCCCCACAGACATGTGAATTTGTGTTTACATAAAAAACTTTTTTCAGGATATGATAACCTGAACCAGACCCAAGATTACAAAGGTTACGGCTCTGGTTCTCAGAGTCAATCTAAAGGAGTCGGAGGATCTTGTAAGTTTAAAATTAATACATCTTTTTTGTATATTTTTTCTTTTTTTCTTTCTTTCTTTTTCTTTTTTTTTAGGGTCACTCAGTAAAAATTGGGGACATCAGTGCATTCTTAGATTATTGTGCAGTGTGCTTTTACTATTACTAATAAGTTTGCTAGTTTATCATAAATGCCCTTATAGTGATTTTTTTTTTTTTAATTTCCTTCATAATATTTTTAATTTATTTATTTATCTTAAAAGTTCAATTAAGAAAAGTGGCAGCATAATTATTTATTGATTGACCCTTTAAATTGGAATATTTACTCTAGTTTTAAAATTTAAGAAAATTATAGTAGGGGAAAAAAGTTACAATCCTTTTGTCTTATGTAAGACAGAATTAAGTCACACTGTTTAAAATTTGTTGATGGTTATATAGTTTTGTTACTGCCTGTTATATCTTGTTCCTAAAACCTTTTTAACCACTAGTTTTATTTGTATTATTATTTATGTGCAATTTAAATATTTAACACTTTAATAATAAAGTTATTTAATATGTAATATGATTTATGGTGATCTATGCTTAAGGAATTAAATAACTCTTGTCTGGTACATGAACATATTTTAAGTTTGTTTGGTGATGGAAATGGATATATAGGATAGAAATTTAATATAGTATATTACTGATTAATGTATGATACTTAATTAAAGTAGGTAATTACTGCAATAATGTGTACGAAGATTTTCATTTTGTATTTCAGGACAAAAGTTTTAATTCACAAGTTATGAACTGCATAACTTGAAATGTGGATTATCATCTTTTATTTTTAAGACTTTCTTTTCTTTAAAAATTAGTTGAAATCAATGAATTTTGCATTACATTAACACTTTGTAGCATTACATATTATTTTCCTTTAAAAAAAAAAAAAAAAAACTGCTCTAGAAATATAACCGTTAGAAAGGAAATAGCTCATTGCTTGAAACTTACAT
This sequence comes from Thereuonema tuberculata, assembly GCA_023159025.1. Lineage (NCBI taxonomy): Eukaryota > Metazoa > Arthropoda > Chilopoda > Scutigeromorpha > Scutigeridae > Thereuonema > Thereuonema tuberculata. The sequence continues at coordinate 204,001,164 of JAFIDM010009631.1, forward strand.
TCTTTTGTAATAACTTGTGATTGATTCCAGTAAATTCATATTCTTTGTAGATGTTGAGGGCACTGAAGTAACAACAAAATGCTTTGAAGTGAGGGAATTATATATGAAAAAGAATTTTCACATTGATTTCTGGCGAATGTAGACAGGAAACTTTAAATAAAGTGATCTCTACTAAAGGAGTTGATTGGATAAATCATTTCTCTTAGATTGTAACAAGTAATTATAAAATTATGAAAGTCCTTTCATCCCATTGCACCAAATACATTGCAAGTACAATTTTGCATATACTGTTTTTCTCAGAAAAATAGAAAATCTTCAACATTGGTTTTTAAGCCAAAAGTGTAAAGAGATGAAATTTAGAAAATGTTTCTAAAAAGTAATGCAGTCATTGATTATTTTCAGTACTAAAAAGATTTTGGTTTACAAGTGACAGCTTGATACAGTTGTATTTTGCCTATCATAAATTGAAAAGGGCTTAATATTTTAAATCGGTTATTTCCATTCAAGGATGTTGATACTACTAGAGCTTTCCAGTAAGTATGAAAACACTGTAGGGACACTTAATCTTGGCCATATATAGGAAAACTCAGAATAAATGAAAAGTAATTTTACAGAATTCAGATTTTTTTTTTAAAAAAATTATACATAAATTGTCATTGGTTTTCTTGAAGTTTTAAGGGTAAGTCTACCCGAGCACTGAAAATTCCACTTTGGCAACTTTGCAGCAGGATATATCAAGTGTTAACAATGCTGCATTGCTTTAGTCCTTGGACATTCTTGTAGGAGTAAACTTAAGGAATGTGTACCATCAAGGACTGAGCATTGCTAACTCTTACCAATGCCCTGCATAGATTAATCTATTTGGTGTTTAAAACGCTGGTAAAGATGGAATCTTTCACTTGCCATTGAAATGTGTGGGATTTCTCTTGGTTCTGTAAGGGTGTTAGCAATGTGGTATTGCCATTGCTGCATTAGCAATGCTTGCGTAGACTGGCCCTAAACCCTTCAAAATAAAATCGGATGAATACCATCAGATATCAGTCATTAGTTAGGGATGGGGGGGGTGGAGTGAATTTTTTTTTATAGATCCAACTGACAGCTGAGGAGGAAAACTGTTAAAACTGCTAGTGATCTTAGCAAAATTATTAATACAGTTGCATTTATACAGCTTGTAGTGGCTAGAATGTTTAGTTACTATGGCTAAAAAACTGAGTTCTTTACAAAGTTCTTGTGCTGTTTTATTAAAGTGAATGGAGAGAGTGATTTTCAAATTTTATATAGAAAACCAGGCTGTAATAATGATTCGGTTAATAATATGCATCTCCATACTAATTATTTGTTAGTTGCAATTACATTTTTTCAGTAAAAAAAAAAAAGGAGTAGGGTAATCTAGAATAAGATTTCTTGTACAAAATGAAATAAAAAAAAAAAAAAAAAAAAGGATTTTTAAGAACCTTATATTAAAATATTTCCTTAACAAAGCAGAAGCAAATGAGGATTACTTTGATTATAAATTTGTTTCAGTAATGTATCCATCTATTTAAGAGGTTTGGTTGGCTAATTCTTCAGTCATTATCTATTTTATAATCTTCTTTACACTGGCTATACTCAAAGCATTCTGTCATACAGGTTTTACTTTCAATTAACATTTTAATCATTTGGTTAACTTTAATTCTTTTAGATCTTGAAAGTTCTTTATATTTTAAACTACCTGGTTTTTAGTCGGCACATTTATTTTTAAAAGGGGACGTATGAGCACATACTTTGATTTGATTAAGTTTATCTCTAACCTAATTAAAGAGAAATATAAAAATCATACTAAGAATACAAAGTTGATTCTGTTTTGCATGGGTTCCAATCTTAGTTATTGAATTTAGTTGGCAAATTTATTATTCTATCTACCTGCAGTTTTATTTCAAATGTAGCAAAAGATAAAGATCATTAAGTTTCCCCATCAATAAGTTAATGAATTTGAACAAATCAAGTATCAAAAATCACATTATAATGTGAAAAACAAGCTAATTTCAAACACAAGGAAGTTTATAAATGCCAATTTCGCTAAAATTAATGTTATTATAGTTCTGATTTAATTCAAATTTACTAATCTAAGTTATAATCACATTTTTAAAAATTTGTCTTGGGGGATGAGATATATATGATGTCTTTGTGTTTGTTTGTGAGGCATAGAAGGCTCATCAAATTTGTATTTACTGAATTTTGTAGGAAATTAATATCTTGTGTTTATTTTAGCAATTTTATCACTTCGTTTAAATACAACTTTGAGTGGAGGATGTGAAGATTTGCAAAAAGTATTGGTCAAATCAGAAATGAATTGCATGTATTCAGAAACCAGAATATGGCAGAATAAACCTTTTTGAGAAGTAAATTGGTTCTGTTTTTAAGTAACGAAGTACATCTCAGTTTAACATTTTGTATTTTTTAAAATGTGATAAAAAGTGAATATGTAGTTCTTTAATGAAATTTTAATTGTACCTTTCTATGTATTTCTTAAAATTATTGCTAATAATAATAATAACAAATCTTGGAGGAAAATCTGATTTGTCTTGAAATCTCAGCAGACATCTATGGAATTTTCGTCTTACAAATTAAATTTCTAAGCTGTAAACTAGAGGTACATCCCACTTGTGAACTCAACATTTTGTTATTGATTAATCCTTTTCATTATGTATATTTGTATATAGACTAAGATATAAAACTTGGCTTCTGATATACTTATTGAGCATAACTGCAATCTCAACAGATTTTACTAGTTGATTTCCTTAGTTTAATATGCTGATAAAATTCACAACCAATTTCAAAATGTTAATAGTTTCAGTTTTTAATATATTTAATTTTAAACGTTAAGTGTCATGGATTTTATAGAATACACACAACTATTAATTATTCATATGTCAATAGTGCATAATATCTGATATTTTATATGAACCTTGTTTGAAAATGAATGTCATTTGCATGAACTTCTCATTTTGATTTATTTATTTATTCCTTTTAGATAATTCAATAAATGGTAAATGAATAATTTTGTTCAAAATTTATAGTAAAGTGAGATATAGTGTATCAACAACATTACTTTGTCATACCTGATAGAGATCCTTTCAAAAATGTGATATTCAGATGCAAGTAGAACCAGTTGCAATTAAAGGAATTGCTGGAGATATGATTCCATTCAAAAAATGAGATGCTAATGAGATGAGGTCATGGAATCACATTAATGTTTTAAGTAACAAATCATGCTTTAATAAGGGGAGGGGGGTCAGAGAATAAAGACAAATATCACAGTTGATATATAAGTCATTGATGAAATAATTATTAAAAAGTAGAATTCATGGATTTCGGATACTGCTGAAAAAATTTCTGATCTCTCGGCAAGCAGATTCTCTATTGAACTAAGTATCCATAATATTCAAAATGACTCGAAATTTCTCACATCAGGAGGCATTGTTGAATAAACTTAATTAAATTTTGAGTATTTTCTAGAAATGACTTAAGTTTGAAGTTTTAGGAAAGTTTAGTGGGAACAACTATTAAATTGGATATTGAATATTTTTTGTTTTAATGTTTCCTATTCCTGACAGCAGATATTATGTGAAGGCCCTTAATTTCTTTCCATAACTGCATAGTGGGACTTTATTTTGATCCATTTCCAATTTCTAAAATTTGTGTCAAGTTTGCTTTACATTGTCACATAATTTTCGGATCTCATAATTTTCCAACTCCTGAATATTTCTTCATTTCATTCACTGGAGACAGGTAGTCATTCTGATTAGAAAATTGGCAGTAATAGATGTGCTCATTGCATAAATGTATACTTTTATTACATCTATCAATAACTTTACATTGTAATTGTAACAAATCATTCTAATAGTATTTTCGCACCTTTTTTTTTTTTCCAACTTTAAATTATGGTTTCATAATTTCTATATAGTGTGTTCTGCAACTCATCAAGAAGCATAGTGTGTTCTAGAAGTTGTTTTAAATGTTCTATTCAGATAAGGCACCCTGTACTCGTGTTGTTACAAATTGCTCAGTTGTTAGTCTTTGTTGCATGTTTACTAGTTCAGTTTTATAACTTGTTTCAGTAATCAACTGTATCATGTCCTGTCCTGTTTGATACATTGATTTTCCTTGAATTTGTAGTATCATTAAGGTGGCATAGGGAGGCTCCCTAAATGTCCAGGCCTCGTACTAGGTTTGATGACTGACTCTCAATTTTAAATTCTGACTCCCTCAGAATTAGATTAGATAGCATGATCCTAAGTTAAGGTAGGCTTCTGCTGGCTACTTAATGCAGCTTGCTGGAACACTTATTCTGCTGCACCTGTTAATTATCCTTTTCAACAGAAGAATGATAATTCTTTTCTCTCCCATTTAGTCTGTGTACTGGCTATTATGTTTTTCTTCTGTTGCCATAGACTGTAGAAGAGCAAAGATGGGGAGTTGTTAATATTTGTTGTAGGCTATTCTCATCTTGAGAAATCTTGACCATGGAGGGGGGGGGGGGGGAAGACCTAATTTCTTCTTATTCATGAAGAAAAAAAGGAAGAATTTTATTTTCTAATTAAGCAGAAAGCTTCCAATTGAAAAATTAAATATGCAGATGGATCCTGATTTTTGACCATTTGTAGTTACAAATATGGCCCATAGTTTTTATAGGCACTTTCGAATTGCATCCAACAGCAGTTGCAGTCATAAGCAAAAGCTAGGAAGTGGTCACAAGGCTCACTCACTAACACAACAAACCGACTATGCTGCATCATTATGAATAATGGTATGGAATATCAAATTTGTAATAGTTATATCCAAACACTTTTAAAAGAGAATTTTAAGTATGACTTACTAATGTCTACTGTATATACAAGGCATACTATACACTGGAATGTATATGACTTTCGACATGACCAAATTGGAACCCCATTGTAAGTTGAGAATCATCTCTATTAAAAATATATATTAAAGCTTGAAAACATTATATATTTGTATGAAAATATAATAAAATGTGTTAATTTATCTTCAGCTGCAGAGTTTATAATTATATTACTAAGGATTAAAAAATAATAATTTTTCAGGCTTAATAATAAGATTTCATCTCTCATCCTTTTGTAATTGCCAACTAAAAATAAAAAAATAATTAGTTCAAAACTGCTGGAGCCATTACCATGTTACCAGCAACCCCCTGAAGTAGGGTTACCTGGGCATACCTCTGCAGTCCCTGGCATTGGGCAGCAAATTTTTGTAAAACATTTCTTTTAACAGTCATTTGAAATTGAACTCATTTTTGATCTGCTCATCACATTTTTAAAAGATTGTTTTAAGGTCTCACTAGAAAATAATCAGAAATCTGAAAATCTTTTGGAAAAGACTGAAAATATGGGTTCTTAGTCCTTTTAAAGTTTTCTGATATATTTGAGTTTTCATTTTTCGTATCAATAGAACATCCCTTACTTTTCAGAGAACTGTTTAAATTATCTTAGCTAGTTCTTGAAAATGGCAGCATCAAAACTTGCTTTGTTCATTACTTAATTTATTAGAATTCTTAATTATGATTTTTGTTACTATTTAGCCTTTCCCTATTTTCATTCTTGAAGCCAAATACTGATATTCAAATTCAGTAATTTATTTCTCTTAAGCCTGCTGGATATTCTTGTACAATCGTGTGATTCTTTTGTTGGTTAATATTACAAAATCTATTAACAAATACAATTAGATTTCCTTATCCGTTTTTTTTTTTTTCTTTTCCTTTCATATTGGCAATTTAGTAGTTTAGTGATTTTATTATTTCATTTGACATCCATCATGTAAGACTTGCTACGTTATTTTGTACTGTTTGCAGTTCATCTGTACATGCACCTGGTACAATCAATAACTTCCAAGAATTGACTGTAACTATCTTACCTTGGCTTATGAAGAATTCTGCTAATACACCACCTTCAGAGTATCTCCTTTCAGCTGTTACTTACTTCTGCAGCAATAGTACAATTGTTGGGCCAATCCTGTAGGTCATTTTCTGGACAGTCCACAAGCCTATCTATCATAGCTGCTTGATATTCCCAAAACTATATGCAAATTAAATTGCTTTGAAAAAACTGTACAGGTAACCCCCGAACAACATGGTACTTGAAGAACACGTATATCTTCCCCGCATTACACGGTTTCAAACTACACGATTTTCGAGTAATTCTTTTGAAAAAGAATAAAATACATATATTATTTGATATAAAATTACAGTAGTTAAAAATTTAGAGTAATATTCTCATCAATTACGTCGGGGATTAATGAAGTTTTAACGTTTTTAATACTTTTAGTGTTTTAGAATTATATTTTTCCCAATTAATTTGACTGAATAATTTATATTTTATATAGTTTTCCAATCTTAAACCAAAATAATTCTTCAATTTATTGATTTGAAAGATTTTTAACCAATTGTATCGAGTTATTTTTTCATTATTTTGATTATTTTTTTCCCTATTGACATTATAAATGTTATTCATAATTATTTTATAAAAAATTTTTTCTTTAATAGTAAGTATTTTACATTTTTTAAAAATAAAATTTTTTAGTTTTATATTTAACAAAAAAAAATTTAAAACTTAACGTTTTTTTTTTATTTTCACACTTGAAACGGAATCTTGTTTTTTGTAGTCTCGAACAACACTGTTTCAAAGAACACGTAACCAATTAATCGTGTTCTTCAGGGGTTACCTGTATAAGGTTGCAGAGACCATATCCATAAAATACTGGTTACAGGTTATACAGTAACTAAGTGTTTAATTTAATCCATTAATAATTTATGGGGTTATTTTTTTTTGTGTACACATCTATGGAATTGTTATAAGTGGAAACAAAATATGTTGAAATATATGCAGCAAGATGAATTTCACTTTCATGTTGTGCTTGTATCATTCCATTTCACCTCAGAGGTTGATTCTGCTCAGGATGTTTGAAATCATGTTCACCATTTTGATGATTTTTTAATGAAAGAAAGATTACAGCCGTTCTTTCTGTTGGAGCGCTATGAGATTCTCTGGAACAAAGTTTGCACATGCAATGCATATTCAAGTCATCATGGAAGAGTTTGTGTCAGTTCTCATGGCAGTTAATATTAATCACAGATCTTCAGAAATGATATCCGTGGCATAGGCAATGGTTTCATTACTTTATGCACTGACTGGTGTGATGTTCATCATGCGAGGTTCCTGTTCAACCTTGACCAACCACTTGTAGATGTATGAGGAGGACAATCATTCATCATGGTTGGTCCTCATCATCTACAGTCTCTTATCCAGTTTAATACACACTTTGATGTTTGCACATTATCCAAACTGTTCCATTATGCTCGGTGTTTGCACATTCAATTGACTTTTCAATCTCCACTGCCTCCAAATATATTTGCATAAGCAACTTGTCAAAATGTCAGCAAACTTAGTAGCAACTGTGGCAATAGACACCTAGTGTCCAATTCTGTCCACTTTTCTCTGAACTTATTGATCATTTGCTTTCTTTAAAGATGACAGGTCTGGATGATACAAAAGTATCGTTCGAGGAGCTACATGTTATATACAGTTAAAATAATAATATGTGAATAAACAATAAGAAGCAATCCAATAACAAAATCATGAAAAATAAGTGTACATACAGGGTTCGGAATTTTCAATCCTTTGGATAGTTTAATAAAAGCTTATACCCTAGTTTTCAAAATCTACCAGTTTATGTAACTTGAAAACCCTTACTAACATTTCTTTTTAAATGCATTTGAAGTATTTGAGCACTATTAAGTTTCACCATTAAAAATATGAATTGTCCATATTGCTTAACCTTCTGTTCTTTGATGTCTTAGTCTATTGATGGCCTTCAAAATGAAATATTAGCAACTATTTTAGACCTTAGGAGACTATGACAACTTTTATGCAAAAATAGGCCCAAAGGCAACTATTTTCAAAAAAGTGGCAACTTTTTTGAAAAAAATAGCCATAGGAGATTATTTTCAATTAACATCGGTAACAAAGATAGCAACGGTCATTAGCGTCCAATCCTATATCGAGAGGAGCAATAACATCATACATTTTCTTGGCCAATGGACCATATCAGTGGTGTCGTCACAACCTATATCTCAGTTCAGAGAGCCCTTTGCTAGGGTTTTAGCATTGGGAACAGTTAGTCAAGCTGGTGTTTATCTGGTTTTTCTTTTAAGACCCAAAAAATAATAATAAATCATCAGAACTCATTTTTAAGACTTTTAAGAAAGACCACTTTAGGGACTTTTCCCCCTTTTTTTTTTTGAGAATTTTAGGAAAAACATTCAGATGAAAAAAGTTGTATTTTTGCATATTTTTGAGATTTGGACTGCCATAGGCCAAATTGCACCTGATGTCAAGAGCTTCTGATTGGTTCACTCAAAAGCCACTCTCCAATAGCAAAGTACTGATTTGATGTACTGAAACTCATTTTCTGAAGTAGGATTGTAGAAGAATAAATAATTTTTTATTCGCCAACAATAATAAAATTACTTATTTTTCAATAATCCTGCAATTTTTGAAGTTTTTGAAGCATTCGGTCTTTATTTTAATTGTGCTTTTTCCTCATTATAGTTATTATAAAAGGTTGGATAAAAAAAAAATATTTGTTTTATTATTATTTTAATAGTTGAATTCTAAAGTAAATGAACTAAAGGAAGGTAAAAAGAAATAAATTCAATTTTAGTTGAAGGAAATAAAGGTTGGCTTAAGAAATCTAGTTTTGTTTCCTTTTAATTTATAAACTCATACTTCGTGTTGTCTTGCTGTTTCAGAATTTTCTGTTTTGCATACGTATGTCCTATTTATATATATATATATATATATATATATATATATATGAATCTGCATATAAGGATATTGAAAAAAACCCTACTAAATGGGCCAGTTAAGCAACAAAGTTATCGCTAGGAGGAGACTATTTAGGCTACTATTTTTGACTTTTCAGGCTATTAAAGCAACTATTTTCAATGTGTAGTTGTGATGGCAACCCTGCTATCTTCATTACCTGAGAAATATCTATTGTATTTATTTATATATTATAAATATATATACTAAATGAATTTAAAAAAATTGAAATAAAAAAGAATTTGACAACTTTATTGAAAATGGTATTTACGTATGAAATGCTTTTTCTTATATTTGACAAATGCTCCATAATTAAATAAAAATTGGATACAACATCAACAGTTGTTTGGTTGATGGCATCTCCTTTACAGTGTATACAGGTAGTTGGTAGAATAATAGAAATATCCACTGAAAAATAGGCAAAAATGATGCACTTACGCAAATTATCAGTATAATGGTACTTGCACTGCATGGTACATATATAGATTAGATTAGATTGAAAGTGGGTGGCATGACTGCCGAGCATGTTGACCTGAAAGATCTATTATGCTATCCTACGGAAAGAAGGACAGACAGAGAGAAAGACTGAGAAAGGATGGTGTGAGAAATGCAGGGGAAATGGGAGAACCCCGGGAAAACCTGCCCAGCGCGGATCGCCACCATCAACGAAACCCACATGAGAACCGAACCCGGGACTCAGAGGTGAGAGGCCAGTGTCTTAGTGACATCGCCAACCGCGCGACCCACATATATATAAATAGGATATGAAGTCAGCTGTCTATTTTCAGCATTAGAATCACAAATAAAATTCCTGTTCTACAGTAATAATGAAAAATGTGATTTCAAAGATGTAGCGGAGATGAAATTTGTCCTTGAATTTAATATTGTGAATGAAAAGAATAAGAATTATATTGAAGAATTATCTATACACAAAGAGAAAACTATACATGGTGAAAATTTCACTTTCATTAGTATAACATTATTTTTGATGTTATAATGACTAATACTGAAAATATGATAATCCATATTTTTGAGAATGTTATGTATATTATTTTCATTACAAGAGGAAGTATAAAAAAATGGTAATAAAACTGTATTATAACCATATTTATAAATATATTTTACTCTTTAACTTTAGTTTTCAAAGTTTTATAAATATGATTGGAGACATAATGATTGAAATAAATAGCTCGACAGTAAACTTTATACATATAAGGATAGACAAAATAATAAAAACACCCATTGAAAAAGAAACACAAAAGATGGTTTTTTTTTTTTTTTTTTTTTTTTTTTTTTTTCAAATCTTTGGTGTGATGTGGCTTTCACTGAATGGGGTGGGTGTTGTATATACATGCACACAAGGTGTTTTTGAGTTAATGTTACCAAAGAATATGGAAGGTAGAGGGTATGAAAACAAATAGTGCGCAGGATTGCATGATGTCCGCTGATGCCATGCACATGAGTGCGTGATTGACTGCTGTTTACTGTACATAGTCATTCAAAGCTCAGTCATCAGAGAGTCAACATTTGAATAGATAATGAAGCAGTACAGTCTGACAGAACTCTGGGACATTCATTTGATGTTTGGTACTGCAAATCAACATGGGCAAATAGCTGCAAGGATGTACACGTAGCAGTTTGCCTAATGCAGACATTCCACTCTTGCCATGTTTCAATGGCTCGACCACCAACTTCATAAAATGGGTTCATTGCACCCAAACATTTCTGAACAGGCCAATCTCATTCTATGACATCTGATGTAGAGGAAGATATTCTTGAGGCAGTGGCAGATGAACCTCCAACAGCATATGTGCAATTGCACATCGTGTTCCGTTAAGTCATACCTCGGTGTGGCGGATTCTTCATGAACCACAGCTGTACCCCTTTCACCTTCAACATGTTCAGGGGCTCAACCCGGAGGATTATCTATGAAGATGCCAGTTTTGCAAATGGTTTTTACAATAATGTACACTGATACCATAGTTCGCAAGTTGTGTATTATTCACCGATGAAGCAATTTTCACACAGGATGATAAAACACATACAACCAGCACATTTAGGATAAGGAAAATTCACATTCCATTGCAGTCCGCTATTCAGGTGTGATTTTTTGGCGGTGTGTGGTGTGGCATCGTAAACAACATACTCATTGGTTCACACGTCTTGCCAAATCATTTAACAGGGAATCTGTACTAGGGCTTCCTGAGAAACGCCCTGCCAGTTCTTTTGGGAGACATACTGCTCACTGTACGCACCAGGATGTGGTACCAGCATGACGGACCACCTGCTTGCTCCAGTCTCGTGGTGCCTGATGGAGACATTTGGTGAAGATGGATCGGTAATAGACTTCCTGTCTTATAGCCTCGAACGATCGCTTGATCTTAATCCAATTGATTTCAGAAGTATCAGATGTGAGGCCAACGTTATGAGACAACGGAGACAGTCCAGTGAAGCAGTGCCTCAGTGTCTTCGGCAGGCTCGAGCGGAGTTCTACCTCAGGGGAATATTCAAACATCCAGAACGATGGGGGGAAAATTTGTGCAATGAAATGGGGATTATGAGGAGAGAAGTAAACAAAAGTCTGCAGATAAAGATGGTGTACTTGGTTTTTGAACCATAAAACATGATGATCTATATTACTAAAATCTTTTATTTCTCTGTATGTCTGTCTGTCCGGCGCAATTTTTCTTTGAGAATGGAAAATAGAAATAATTTTTACAATGAAACATCCGCGACAGGAATCGAACCTGCAACCTTCTGATCCGAAGTCAGATGTCTTATCCTTAGGCCTTAGGGACTACAACTCTATTCATATTGTTTTTTGACTTATCTCTCCTTTCCCTTCCCCCATCAATAAGGAATGTATTTAACCTTTTTTTTTGAATCTCAAGATTGTTTATTTATTTCCCATCCATCAGTTTATTTGTAATTTGAAACTGACAATTAGAACTGTAATTGCCGAAACTTTGCAATATTTTAAATATTCTTACTTAACCAAATTCTATGTGATATTGAAAAATAAGTGCGTGTACACGGCAGATGTTGGAGTAAAGAAAACAGAGTCAAGAAAGAAAGAAGCACACTTTTTATGAGGTGGAATACTGAAAAATCACTATTTGTAACTCAAACGACACTGAAAAGTGACAATTACAATAAAAATGAGTCAAAAAAGAAAGAAGCAGTACTTCTATTAGGTTGAATACTGATCACTATTGTAACTCAGAAACCACTGAAAAGTATCAATTGGAATAAAAAATAGTCAAAAAATAAAGAAGCAGTATTTCATTAGGTAGAATACTGAAAAAAATCACTATTTGTAACTCAAAAACCATCACTATTTCTAACTCGAAAACCACTGAAAAGTATCAATAGGAATAAAAAAAAAGAGTCAAGAAAGGAAGATGCCCTATTTCTATTAGGTAGAATACTGCTCTGAAGTTAGAAGTCATAACCATTAGGCCATGAGGACTACATTCTAATCTCTATAAAAAATAAAAATATATCATAGATATATGAATTACACGCTGGTTCTAAAAGCAGTCGTGGAATGAGAGAATATAGACATCAAAAATTAAATTAAAAAAAAAATTTGTAGCCGACTAGTTTATAAAAAAAATTGATGCTCATTACTTTCAGTATGATCCTTGTATGTACGTATGTATGTATGTATATGTATATATATATATATTGTACATACATGTACAAGGATGTAGTAAGTCAACTAACTTTTCATCAGCATTACAATTTCAGATTAGATGCCTATTGTGTTATAATAATTAAAAAGGTCAGATCTTTGTGATGTCCAAAAGATTTGAGGCTTCTGTGACTAGAATGGCAGAAACCCATTCTAGTTTCATCATAGGTTTTGCAGGACTATTTAAGGCTATGACTACCAATCTAACTTTCCAACAGAAAAGTTTGTTGCCTCTAAATATGGAAACTGCAGATGGAAAAAGATGATGTGAAACAGGGACTGCTTAGTAACAGCACAAATTCTGTGCCGAAACAATACAACAATGACTGTGCAAATACCAGTTGAGAAGATCCCATTTCATTCATTAGGATATTTTGTCATTCTGAAAAATTGTGTAAGACGTGAAGTGTATCAGAATGTTCTCCAGGACCACGCCGTGTAATGATGCAGACAATTTTTTGTGATACACTATCTCTGGTTTCAGGCAGATAATGCTTCCATCCATGGTGCAAAGTGCATCACAAGTTGGTTTGAAGAGCAAGAATAAAACAACAATTTTGGTATCATCAGTTGCTGGACCAGCTTGCAAAGATTCAAAAAGGGGCGCACGAGGATAAAAAGTAATACATTCATCGAAAACCAAAGTATCATGAATGATTCCTTTTCTTTTAGACCTACTATAGGTTTTCATTTTTATTTTCCATCTTAATTTTTGAGGGGTAATTGGTTTTCGATTAATTGCTCAATTAAAAAAAGATTTCCTTCACTGTGAATTTTGTATTTTTAATATATGGAACCGTATTTTATTTCCTTCAGTCCTTCCTTATCTTAAGTGATCCTTCATGGCAATTTATTCTGCAAGTAATAAAACCATAAAGCAATTTTTGTCACTTCATTATCACTAAATTTAGCTACTATCCTTCATTATCTGCATATGTTTTAACTTTTAGTTAAATACATTTGTGGCCACCACCACCCCCTCTTCAAAGGCAGCATTGTGAAATTGTGACTGACTTCAACCTTGTGTGTTGTCTTGAGACAAGTATTAGTAAACATGGTTTGTGCATTGTCTCTAACAGTCTTGTATTCTGCTGGTGTATTATTTGTTCTTTGTTTTAATTTTACATTAGCAGAATTGCTTCTAGGAAAAAGGGTTCAATTGTGAAATGCTCATGAAAAATTGTGATTACCTAAAAAGATTGAGATAAATTAATGAATAAAGTTTAGCGGCAGTTGGATCAATGAATGAAGTGTTTGTATTGTCAAGGTGTCTGATGTTAAGTCGTCTTAGCATTCACCCGATTGCTTCAATAACAGCAAATACAAGCTCCACTACACAATGTCAGAATGGAAAAAAAAAATGTTTATCTCTACAATGTAAAGTTAGCAGGTGAAGCAGCTTCTGTTGATCACCATGCAGCTAAAAATTATACTGCTGAGTTGGAAAGGCTATCTATAGAACAAGTTTTCAATGTTGATGAATCTGTATTGTTTTGGAAAAGAATAATAGTTAAGAACATTTTTCATCTAAACTGAAATAACTGCAAATGCAGTTGGCTGCATGATTGAAACTGTTGTGCACAAATTACTGAAGATTAAAAGGAAATAATAAGGATAATCTGTGAGTCTTTCTGAGAGCCACTAAGGCTTGAGTAATCACTGCACTTTTCACTGCCTGGTTAAAAAAACAACTGTTTATTAGGAAGATAGAAACCTATTTAATGTTGTAAGTCACTGTCATTTAAAGTTCTTTTTTTAATACCAAAGCCCTTGGCCATTCATAATCTTAAGATTTGTTTTTCCAAATGTAGAAATTTTTTTTTTTTTTTTCCCACCAAACACCGTGTCTTTCAACCATTAGAGCACGGTGTTATGTCAGTTTACTAAGAACATCCAAAGGTCTATTCAAAAATATGGACAATTCAGTCAAATTTAATAATTAAACAAAAGCTAAGAAAATTATAGATTTCTGACTGGTTTTTTGAACAACAAAGAATCTCTCAAAATTAAACCCATCCACAACTAATTCATTTTTTGACTGAAGTTTTGACCAGAAGTTGAGAGAGATTGCGGAATTTCAGATAGGAATGTGTTAGTTGATAAAATCATAACTATCTCACAAAAAGTAGAGTAATGAAGGCTTTGATGTTGTTAATACAATGAACATAAAGAAATGGTTACAGGAAACAAATGTAAGGAATTTATGGTGGAAAAATTACTTAAAAATCTGCAGGAAAGTGAATAGAAGATGAAACCGAAGTGGAAGTTTTTAAGCCAGATTTTCGTATGGAAACGAATGAAGGAAATTTAACCTTTGGCTGGTCAATTCACTGAAAAAATGTTAGATTTAGACACATTTACCAAAAGAGGATTAAAATTTAAGAGGCTATTAATGTTGATTTGAATCTTAACAAGAAATTCTCAAGAGCAGCTTGCATACTGTAGTGAATGTGTTCTTTAAATAATTTTATTATCAAACCTTCGTATTTTAATAAATGTTAAATTAGGAGCTTTGTCTTTAATTTATCCCATAACCTAAGAGTATATAATAGGAAAAGCAGAATAGTTTGTTCACATAACCTATTTTTGTATATTACGTCTAGTCTTATTATCCGTAGTTTTGTTTATCAGCAGCATGATTCTGGAATATAACCCCCACAGATAATGAGGGATTACTATAATCTTTTTTTTAATCAGTGTATCTAAATTGTATTTAAGTATGCAGAAATAATTTTGATGCATAACAATATCCTAATGTGTCTTAATAAGACACAATTATAAAAATATTTACTAATACAGTAAAACCTCGTTAAGTCGTCACTCAAGGGACCGAACATTTTTGACAACTTAAGCGGAGTGGGCATTTTTGAAAAAACAAAACAAAACAAACAAAAAACACTGAAATACAATATTTTTATGAATTGCTGTAGGATTCGGTGAGAAAAACAAGATTTTCAGAAATCAATACATGCAAATGAATGAGTGGAAAATAATAAAAAAAAAACACACATTTTATACTTACCACATTTTCTTTTCTTTTACTGGCATTAAAATAATCCAACAGTGTTGATTGATGAAGGTGCTGATTACTGGTAACAGTTCGAAACACTTTGTAATGAAATGGAACTCCAACTTTTGTGCACATAGTTAATCGTATCTAAAACCGAAACTTATAGCTTTTCGTTCCTATTCAAGGCTTTTATCATGTCCTTTACAAGCATTTTTTTATACTTTCGTTTAAAGTCAAGAATTATCCCTTGATCTAAAGGCTGAAGAAGTGCAGTTACATTTGGAGGGAGGAAAACAATTTTCATAGCTTTTAAATTTTCGAGGCTTACTCGCTATGAAATAAAATCACACTAAGTAGCGGTCAAGAAAATCGTCTACTCTTGACAAGAGTCGGAGCGAGAAGTGTGTAATTTCCCACGTGAAAATTCCCCATAAAGGCTAGGCTTTCTTAGAGTGAAGGGGCGGGGCTGAAAAGATAGCAGGCAAAATTGAGAATAAAGATGCTTTTCGCCATTTTTGAGGGTGACGAGTTATCCGGAGTAGAATTAAATTTGGTGACGAGTAAAAGAGGGTTATTTTACATTATTGTCTATGAGACCTTGTCAGGACCAAAATAAAACGACGACTTAAACGGAGTGACAACTTATCTGGGTGACGACTTAACGAGGTTTTACTGTATATAATAAACATAAATATCCTTCAAAAGATTGAAATTTTGTATGGAAGGAAAATAATAATGATGATGGCCTTGTTAGTCATTGATGTTAAAATCATGCTGATTGTCAGAAAAAAAAGCTTTTGCATGTTGCTTGAAAAGAATAATTAAAATCACTATTATCTTTGTAGAAAATTTGCAAGATCCACTTTGCACAATTATTAAAATGTTCCAAGTAAAACTTTTCAGATAGTTGCAAATTTATAAATAACTAAAAGCCGATTGTTTATAAATATCAATATTGGAATTAATTAGCAAAATGAATAATCTAGCAATTAAGAACACTTTATTCTATTTTTATTTTTTTTAACTCCAGTTTGGGCTCGTTACCCTGCCATCACTTGCACGGGGTGATACAGTCACCCACAGAGATTTTATAAACAAAGAAATTTTAACTATTTCGTGCTTTGATCTGTACATCTCAGTGTTTTATACCACCGCCCAAGTTCACAGTAGGCATGAGTGACAGTATGGCACTAGCATTCACTGAGTGAGGACGTGTTACAGTATGTCATTTGCCAAGAGCACATGTACTTAGTATGTCATAATTGCTGCCAAAGTGAATAACTTCTATGTCAAACTAGTGATATATATCCCAAAGTTTGTAAGATAAGATTAGTTTTTGTTAGTAAATAGTTTTCTTTTGTTTTAGTTCATATTTTCTCAATTGATCTCAAATTTCATGGTACTGATGAATACTTTTTATAATATTTTATATATATATATATAGTAAACGGTTGATTATTAAACATTTGTTTATTTATTTATTCACTTTAAATGACTTTGAAACATTTACTTTGGGGTGATCATGTCACACCGTGAGTGCTAATGTCCCACTAAATAGACTTGAATGATGGCAAGTTAAAGGCAGTTTTGTCTGTCTGTCTCTCTTTTCTAAGCACAATTTTTCTAATCTTGAAGATCTACTACTCATATTTATTCCTGTTAACAGTAATAGAATGCAACAGTAACAGTCGGGGTGGCCTGGAAATGATTATTGGAAGATCTTGCATTCCTTAGATGTTTTTATTTATAGATATACAAAATAACTTGCAAATCAGTTTTCCATTTAACTTTAATTAATTCATAACCATAATGACTAATCAGAAACATATCACTTCAACATTTCTTAATCAATAATCAAATGTAAATAGAAATCTAGTAATTAAGGTCCTGACTCAAGTCAGTTTAGGTGACTGCAGACCTTTTATATATTTCTTTTACCAATGTACCTAAAATTCTGAAAGTTTAAATATAAACTTGTAAAGCATGTGGGATTTATATTTTCTTGTTTTTAATTTTCAAAATATTCTGTAAATAAATTAAAATTCAAAAATTGTTAATTCTATATAAAAAAAAAATGCTTGAAACAAATTTATTTTTGGAAACGAGCAGCATCAAAGGAATTTGCATGATATTTGGAAAACCTTTAATGAAAACGTTTATTATGATTATTGATAACACCTAAAAGAAAATAATTTAATCTCAAACATTTTAAAGAAGTTTTATTTTTTAAAAAAATAACTATTGCACTAATAATAAGTATTTTAAATACAAGTCATTATTTTACAAATTTTTTTATCATTTCAGGTTTTCATTAAGTTATTTCAGGTTGAAAATACCGAGTAATACCTGGAAACCTCCCTCCCCCAAAATTGACTGTTTTTGAATTTAATTACAGAATATTTTGAAAATTATCCACATGCTTCACAAGTTCATATTTAAATTTTCAGAATTTGAGGTGCATTGGTAAAAAAAAATATATAAAAGAAATAAAAGGTTTGTAGTCGCCTGAATTGTTTGAGTCAGGACCTTAATTGGAATACTTCACATTCGGTAAAGTTGGACTCAATATAATTTATTTATTTCTAAGAAGCAAATTAATCCGAATTTGTTTGCATTTACAATTCTTTACCACATAGATAGGGTATAATAGTAAATTTCAATAAAGAGAATATATATATAATATCATTTCTTTAAATGGTTTATCATGAAGTCGGCGTACCCTTTTCTAATTAATAAAATCACAACACATGTTTTAGCTCTATTACTACTGTGTTTTATTATTATAATGTGTTTATTATTCAAATTATTACAAAATAATCCCTTGATTGTGAGGCATTCTCCATGATAGGTTCAGCCAATGGAAATAAGGGAGCCAGTATACTTGATTTTTAAGTACAATGTTGCTATATGAGTGACAATTTTTGATTGGGATAAATATACTCTTAGTAAGCTAAATAATTCATTAGAGGGGAGGTATTACATGTTCCATTTTGGTTTATTTTATTTGAATAACTATTGCAATTGCTTTTGCCTGATTTATTTTAAGCTCATTTCTAGTACTAAAAGACTTCTGTTAATTTGTTACGGTTAATTGTTTTTAGTATAATAATGGTTTAAATTTATTAGTTAGTTATTGACTTCGCTAAAGGATAGAAATTTGAATAGATATAGGTGCTGTATAGCTTTTTATATAATAAAAACTTCCTTTTTAAAACCTGTTTTATATTAATAGCATGGTTGTGCTTATTTATCCAAGTTCTAATGTTATTCAGTTGGCCTTTTTAAAACACACTTCTTGCAGGAATTCTTAATTATTACAGAAAAGCTTAAATTAAAACAATGCAGTAAATTAGGTCAGACTCAAACCACTTTTGTCTAGATTAACAGTTTGTTTCCCTAACAGGTAAAAGCTAAGGAAGGTTCTTCTAATACACTTTAAACTTCAAAAGACTTTGTTGAATTGTTTGTTTTTGGGAATTATTTAGATGATGCTAGTATTTAAAATTGCTCCCCTCTTAATTGCCCTAAATTGCTTAATTACCAGTTTCCCTATGTGCGACAAATACCTTGTTGTTTGTCCTTTTTAATCCAAAATGTTTTTTTTTTTTTTTGTTTTTTTTTTTTTTAATATTCACACACTCCTCCAAAAAGTACTTGAAGTTTGAGAGATTAAACCTTCCAAAAACATAAGCAGGATTCAAGATTATAAATCTCATTTAAATGTGTGTCTTTGTTTATTTGCGTTTTGCGATGAAAACAGGAAAGGCTATTCATTAGTCTTCACTATTGAAAATTCCTTGCATTATTTGAATAGTATTATTAATTGCAACAAAAACAAAACAAAAAAATTGAGTTTTGGCATTTGATTTTTCAGTAATATTTCTTCTTCCCCTAATAGACTGTTGACGAGATATATTTTTGTTTAGATGTGTCGATGAAATAAGTTGTGGTGTCTTTGTTTTTGTAAGTGTCTTTGGCTGTAGTTCCTTTCTAAATATGTAGAATGTCAAGCGGTGCTCTGTGAACATCTTGGTTTTGCTTAAAAATTCTATTTGTAAGTGTTTTTTTATGTTAGTGTTTTAAAGGTAACTTACTTCTAATCACTAAACTTCATTAAACTTTTACTACTCATTGATAGTTTGTTCTAGTAACTTTTTTCATTACTAATTTCCAGAAAATTCTGAAAATCTTTTATTAAAATGTACTGGATTGAACTGAAATTTTATTTGGGATATGATTGTGGGAATTAAGAAATTCAAAATATTTACTATTGTAACTTAAAAGCCATCAAGTTCTTAAAAAATGATAGATTTATATGTTACTTCTCTATCATGTTATATTGTATTTCAGCTTATTTAGATGGTACATATTTAAATACAAAATGTTTTTAAGGGTGATAAAGACCATTCGTATTAGCCAAGTCTCTTTTTATAGTATTAAATAATATTAGTCTTTATTTAGGTGAATTAACTGCTAAGCTTAAATTAATGAGGTATTCTCTTGTAATTGTTTATAGGTATTAGTTCATTCAAACAGTTATCAAACTGTATTATCATTCTTTGTTACATTCTTCTCTTAAAGTTGATATTCTGATATTAATTGGTTAGGGGGGGGGGGATCTCGAGTTGCTTTCGGTGCTAAATTAAAATTCCAAACAAAAGATGGTAAAAATCCTGTGAAACTTTACTGAGGAATGTTAAGGGGTATCTCTTAAACAATACCAGATGTAGGTAACTTTTAGAAAAACGAATCCTGTTGTACTGGTGATGAGAACTAAGTAGCGTTATATTCCAATTTAACTAGTCTTCTAAAAATATTTGATGAAGACAGTGCAAAATAGAGTAAGTTGAAAATATTTTACAACTCTTAGTTTTAGCTTACAGCTTTTTTTTTGTTATAATATTGTATTATTGTTGTTATTATTTGTAGTTTGTATCAGTTTATTACAATTAAGATGTCCCTATTCAAAATTGTCTTTCCAGTTGATGATGCTTTAATAAAAAACATGAAACTTGAAATTGTATAGCCCATTATTGGCATGCATAAGAGAATAACTATTATTGTTAACTAGGAAAGAATGGAACACTACAAGCAGCATTATGTAGGATGTAACTGTGCATTAACACTGGCTTTAGATCCACACTGATGTGTCAACAGTGCTGCTAAATCTGTATAAAAATGAAATGTTCTTGAAACTAATGTATTGAAATTTGATAGTAAATATGTATGTAAATGTGGCTGTAAAATGTACAATAATAACTGCATAAAAATTTATTTTACATTAAATACATAAAGTTCAGACTTTTTGGGAACCAAAAAAATCCCTGCTAACAAGGATGTGGAGTGCTTCAAAATATTACTTAAATAAAAGCATAGGTTATATTTAAATATAATTTCATAAATAAGCTCAACGACAAAAGTGTCTTGTCACTGTGGTGGAAACAGGGTGTATTTTTCTCATAATATTTTTGCACGTTATCATTCCTATTCCTTTCCAGAACTTAAAGAAAGAATAATAATATGAATGTGTTTTAAAGCTATGGACGATCATTTGCTTTATATGATAACATTTTTATTTATAGATTACACCTATGAAAAGTTAAAGCACCAACATCTATTATGTTCTATGTGATGGCCCTTATTCCCTAACAAGCGCTCTGTATGATCATCGGAAGCAAATCTCTCTGTATTGAAGTTTCTATTGTAGTAGAACTTTCTGCACTGTCCTGTTGTGTGACTTTCCAAAAGGCCTGCAATGGTCTTGCAGCGATGCTTTCTGAGTGCACGTTTTAGAAGTCCAAAGCTATAGTTGTCCAGGGACTTGGCTGGGATGTGAGTAAAGGGGATGTCCTGCTTCCAGTCTCGGCTCTCATCGTGGCATAGAAATTAATCGGATACTTAATGACGAGGCTTTGTCCTGATGGATGAATACACTGATCTTTATCATTTTGGTACAAGTTTAGAATTTCTGTGCAGTAAATTGGCTTCAAGATGTTAGCTCGATAATAAGCAGCATGGACTTTGGTATTGGAAACAACACGGTGGATCTGAAGTTTACCTTTATGACAAAAACCATCGACAAACGTGAAGCTTTTAGGAAAACTCTTTTTGCATTGCCATACAAATTTAGAGCGCTCTTTTTCATCACGAGGATAGTATGAAATGACTTGTGGCTTACCACAGTTTCTCAAAATAAATGCTTCATCAAGAGTCAACAAATTTCAATTTATTCCTAGAAAGGTACCTCTCGTAATGCTTATGATAGCTGGTCCTTCGTTCCTGGATATGTTGAAGTAAGAGTGTGAATGAAAGCATATTGAGCATGAATAACCTTGAGTGTGAACGAGCTTGAACTCCTACATCTTTGTGATATTTTTTCAATAGTCATTTGTTAATACACCTATTGACAGTTGATGGAGCCAAATTTGTTCTGTCAGCCTTAGTTTTGTGTTGTTGGGTTTTTCCATAGAAGCTACGACACACATCAGATACAGCACCAGTTGGTTACATTTGAGGCTTGCTGTTTTTGTGAGCGTTTTGTTGGCAAATTTTTGTCACGAATGCTGCCATTACTGCATCGATGAAAAATATTTCAAATTGCATACATGCTTGCTGGCAGTCCATTTTCTTCACACTGAATTGAGCATGGAAAAGTGCTGTTTATACAATAGGTGGATATTTTTGGATCCATAATAAACAAATAAATATTTTAGCACAGTTAAAGTGTATTAGAAGGATTTATCTCTGCTTTGCCACGTGCTGAGTGTTTATCATATAAAGGGAATAAACCTCTGTATATGTATAATAGTTTTTCCACATATAATTAAACTTAGCTGTTAATTCATCTACAAAAAAGGAGAATATTATTTTACATTTATTACAGGCTAATGCCTCTTTTATTTCACAATGTTTTTTGCATAATATCTTTGAAAATTGTATTCTTTATCCACTAAGTATGTGTGCATTGAGTTATGATCAACCATACCCAATACGAAGGATAGGACTTATTCATTGATTTTGAATTAGACCTGATGATTGATCTGCTTTTAAAGCATTTTTGAACACAACTGTAACTGGCCATTTCCAACTTCATCAAATTGGAATATTATGGAATGCATTGATCTAAAATTTCAATGATTGCTACTATGACTTGTCTTATATTCATCTAACTTAGTTCCTTACTGGACTTGATAACTGTTTGCAGTGTTATAACATAAAAAAGGTTGGCTTGAAACTCAGTATTGAAACTTAAATTGCTTTAGGTAATATACCATGAGAAACAATTTCTTTTTACATATTTTCTCAACTTGCTCTCATTTCAAAAAAAATCTTAGAATTAAAAAAAAAAAAAATAGTCTTAGGCATAGCTGAGTGGTCAAGGCAAGGGCCTGTCATATGGCTAATACACCCATACCTCAGGAGAAGTATAAATGAAGGTGCCTTTTTTTTTTAAAGATTCGCCAGACACTTCTGAATAGGGATATTTTATAATAAACTGGTACATCATCAAAATACATTAGGACATTACTTTGTTGAAAGCTAAGTTAATTCTATATCCCTTCACATTCTTACATAGTAGAAGATATATTAAGATGTAATTGTTGTTATAAATGCCCAGATAGGAATTTCTAATTTTGACATTTCAAAGGCATATTTTAAGTTAATTATAAAGATTTCTTAGTAATTATACACTTGAACGTCCTAAATAATGAAATTTATTTATTATAAATTATTTAAGTGATAACTTTCACAAAATTATTTAAAATCTACAGCGCAATCTTCATTCTTCAGTTAGTTTTTTTTTTTAGAAAAAAGTAACAACCGTGCGTTTGAATTTTCAGCTTCTTCAACAGGTGGTTCAAGCAGTGCCACCGATTATGCTGGATCTTTGTACAAGACGCATTCACAAATAGGAAAGGTAAGATAATAGCAATGGCAACAAAACTTACAGTGAATTAAGTATGTTAGTATTTGAATTTGATTATAAGAGATTATTGCCACTTAAGTTGTGTTGCATTTCATTCTATGAATGAAATGCATAACTTTCATCAAGATGTGCAGATGCACAAATAGTTGTTCTTTTTTTTTTTTTTTCATGTTTCGTTATTAATAAAATACTTTGAATGCGTCTTGAATAGTTTAAGTCATTAATTATATGAATATTAAATTTTTGATAAGGATGCCTTCTATCTATATTTGTCAGAAAATATTGTTTACATATATATTTTTAATTTATATATATAATTTTGCAAGTAATTACGTAATATATATTCTGAGTTTTGTCTTAAGACAACACCAGATGTCATTTGCAGGTTAAACCTAAAAAATTCTACAGAAGAATTGAACTAAATTTGAGTGAGTTTGCCTTTTAATCTCCCAAAAAAAAAAACTATGCAAATCAAACACTAAACAACAATTTCAGTTTTTCTTGTAATTTCAGCTGATAATTGGTGTCCTTCGTAGCTATTTGTATACAGTATGTTAGGTAGATACCATTCATCATTTCTGAAAACAAGATGTCTTAAAAATCTTGAAAAATGAAAAGACATAATTGTAAAGATCATCAAATATCTTATTACTTTTGGAACTAGAATTATAGCCAAGTAAATCCTCTTTTCCAAGCAATAGTCCATAAAAATTTTTACATAACATAAAATTCTGAAAAATTTAAAAAGGAAAAGTTGAATCCCACTTTATCTCTAAAATGGTTATTTACATTTTCTTGTCATATTGTAGCCTTAGATGGGTACAAAAACTGTTTAAGCCTTTTATAAAACTTAGAATGTTTATATTAATTTGCAGATATGCTAGTGTTAAGCCTTCAACATTGTCAATAATTTGACCAATTCCATGTTTCTTTTTCTGTTATTAATCCTGCACTGGCTGCAATATGATTTATTGATACACTATTTATTCCACTCTTTTATTAACTCTCACTCTGGTTTCTGGGTCGAATCTTGTAATCAATTTTGAAGTCACTTCCCATCGCTCAATCATGAAATTTTGCACCCTTGCTTATGTTGGATGACAATGCAATAATATACTGATATATTAATATATTTTATATTCATACATTCCCTGCGCCATTAGTACGGAGACCAGCCGCTAGGTGCCAGCATATATAAATTGATGCAAAATAAACAAATTTATTATACTTTTTTTTTTTTTTTATCTTGAATAGGAAATGGTACGAAAAATAGATTACAAGATAGTAAAGACTAGAAAGAGTTTAATAAAATTTATAACAAAAAAAACTTTAAAAACCACGCTTTTATCTAAAATGCACTAAAAATAAAAGCGTGGTATGCTCATAGCAAATATTTCAATGGTACTAATAATAAATGCTACGAGTAAAGGTATCATTTTACTCTCCTCTATTACTATTATGTAATAATCATCCTGGACAAAAAATTATGGAATGCCCACATTGGAATGTCTTTAATAGGGAGTGACATCACCTCTAGTTTTAATGACTGTGTGGATTTTTGTGGGCATGAGTTCTGATATTGTTTGACTGATCTGTCATTATACTGTTGAAGCAGTTCCTGGCGTGTTTGGAAACAATTAGTAGCTACTAAGTGCCCCAAATGTCTGCGGTCCCTATTTGTTGTGGTCATTCTGCCAATTTCTCCATAGATTGATTGTGTCCATACTTCTTCCACTGTAAATGGATACTGCTAACTTGTGGATGTAGATATCCCAACAAACTCTGCCACCTCTGGAGGTTATGGTTCTTTTGCAGCCACGATTACGACCCATAGTTCAACCTCGAAAACAAACAATACATTAACACTTTTGAATTGTACATACGCTTCAGACACTAGTTACCATCCAATACTGTACTTAACACTGTCTGCAAGATGTTTACATTCCTCAATGTTATACTTTTACAACTTTTTTTTTTTCACCTTTCCATAATTTTTTGTCCGGGTGCTTCTTATTACTGATACTCACTCACTCACTTTACTTGAAATATGAAATACATCAGTTTCTGAATACAGAGAAACTGATGTATTTCATATTTTAAGTAAAGTGAGTGAGTACAGAATGTATTGAATACAGAACCATTTCCTAAGATCAAAATGTTATTTAGAATTAAGAAATATGTTAAAAGTAATTATTATTAAATTATTAGATGGAATTTTAAAATCATTAACTTAAATTAGTGCTACTTAAACAAAATGTAGATAATAAAATAGATTTTTCCAAATTGACATTTCATATCAATGAAATTTAAAAACTGTCTTTATGTTATGATAATTAGAAGTAATGCTATGAGTAAAGGTATCATTTTACTCTGCACTCTTACTATTACGTAATATTACTAATACTTAATTACTTACTTACTTTTGAAATATTAGCTATGAGCTCTCCACACTATTATTTTAGTCATATGTTTTTAAAAATATTTTATACTTTTTAGTGCATTTTAGATAAAAGCTTGGTTTTTAAAAGTTTTTTCATAAATTTTATTTGGTAGTGTTTATACTTTTGTTATAATTTGTCAAATGGAATCCAGCCTCGCTGTTCCTTCCTCTATCCATAGTTGCAGATTTGCAATTTTATAAATTTGTAACTTATAACTTCAATAATTACTTATTAATAGGGCAAGGCGTTTAATGACCTATAATTTTCTAATAAATGACAAATAAAAAATGCATTTATGACCTAAAAATAGTAAAAAAATGATAGAAAAATAAAAAAAAATGACCAATAAAACATTTGAATTTATTACATTAAACTTTTTTTTTTATCTTTTTTAACTTTGACAACCAAAAAAAAAAAAAAGATCTACTTGTTTTCTGGAAAAATTTGTTGGCTTAAATGAGGACAAGCAAAGATACTGAATAATAAATAAAATCTCAGTGTATAAAAAAAATGACATTGCCTTCCAAAAAACTACTAAAAATGCTCAAAATGCCCTAAAAATTGCCAAAAAATGACCTATCCCTAAAAAATGCAAAAAAATGCCCTAACGAATTGCCTTTATTTAACCAATTATTTAATGTTACACATTTTCATATATGCGAGCCATGTTTCAACCTTCATAGAAAAAAGATGCAAAATCATCAAATTCCTTGCCCTACTTATTAATAAGATATTGAACATTTCCATGAATGTTTGTAATGCTGACTGCAAAAATTGTCCTTTATCATATAGTGGAACCAACTAGAATTAATGGCATTAACATTACTAATCTGCATCTTGAAATGAATAAAAGAATGCATTGCCTTCGTGTTTAAAAAAAAAGTTTTATTCATTAGGAAAGTTATGAGTCTGTTTGTAAGAAACATGCTGCATATTATAATGGTTATGCAACTGATGATAAAAGTAATACAAATTCCTGTTAGAAATTATTTTAAAATTTAACAATTTTTATTGATAATTGCAGAATTTCTTCTTTTCACTATAAATCCTTCTGTAAATTACATTTCTTTTTTTATTTAGTTTATAACTCATTAGTTATTATAAATTTAGTTTTTAGGCTGAAACTTTAAACTTATTAATTTTTTTTATTTTTTATATTTTGTTTTGTTTTTTTAGTATCTGTGATCAAGTGTGGATATATGATTCTAATCTGCTATTATCCCCAAAATGATATATTATCAGTGAAAGAAATTACTAGATTTCTATTTAATATTGTTCAAAAAAGTTTAAGCATTTTAGAGTTGCTTCATCAATTTGTTGTTTAATATAAAGTGTTTGCCAAAAAAAAAAAAAAATGTAATTTTGAAACTACGATGATTTATTCATAACTGTTTACATATTCTTATTTCTCTGTTTCTTTGAACTACTTATATACACTACTGTTTGCGAAAATTAACACCACAAAGAACTGATCGTATTAGCTTTAAACTTACAGGATATGTTCATTAGGTTGGGACATGCAAATGCTTATAATGTCAGTGAAAATGTTCATGCAGTTTTAGAACAGCACCCTCTGAACTTTCCAATCTTGGACATTGGGTTGAAAGAGTGTTTCTTATGTCTCACTATGCCGGGTCATCAAAGAAGTTTGTATTATGATTACAGACTTTGAGCGAGAAAGGATTGTTGGGCTGAGTTTTTTTACTGTGAAATTGCCACTCATACAGGACGAAACTCCAGTACAGCAATGCTAACATGGCATCAGTTGACATTTTGCTCCTTTAGCGCAACACTATCCCAAATGACATTTACCAGTTTTCAGGAGAGCAGAAAAACTGTCTTAAAAAAATTTAAGTTTAAAGGCGTTTCAACATAATCTCCGTTCATGTCTATGGCCTTACGAGATGTCAGAGCTTGATGGTACCAGTCTACTGGTCTATGCATCAGCCAACTTCTTACTGCATCAAGAATTTCCTGATTATTGCCATATCGCTTCCTGCAGATTGCATCCTTTAAAGGTCCGAATAGTTAGAAGGCCGAAGATGCGACATCAGGGCTGTAGGGTGGATGAAGGAGAACAGTCCAGTGAAGTTTTGTGATCTTCTCGCTGGTATACAGACTTGAGTGTAGGCTGGCGTTCTCATGGAGTAGGAGAAGTTTGTTCATGTCTTTGTGGCCACGAACACACTAGAATCGTTTTCTCTATTTCTTAAGTCTTCACATAGGTTTCTGAGTTGATCGTTGCACATTGCAAGAGTCACGGCTGTGTGTGGCCGGCCAGAGCACGGGAGATCAGACAGCTTTCCTTTTCCTTCTTTCGACGATGACAGATGATTCACCCAACAACTCAGTGCTTTTATCAACTGCCTGGTCTTAGTAGACATTCTGGAAGCACTTGTGAATATTTGTCCCGGTCTCCTGTTCCCCCAAAGGAAATTCAATAACTGCTCTTTGTTTGGAACTCATCTCATTCACAGACGCCATCTTGAACGCCATGTACTGTGCTGCTGCACAGCGGAGAATGATAAAACAATTTGAGAAAGTGCGAGAATGTTTGAAGATACTGTACAGAAAATTTCACATTTTTTCATCGAATATTAGCCGAGAAAAAAATAATTTGCATTACTTATTGAACAACCTTTGTGTATACAGAGGGTTGTTTACAATCTATGGTAACGATTTGCATGGCGCGTGACGACGCAACCAATCACAGTAGGTATGCAAATTTATGCAAACGTACAGGTGGGTACTTAAAGATTAGTGTGGAGGGGTGCGGGTTAGTTTGTTCGGAGAAATGCTGCCAAAAGTGTGACAGTTTTGGGAAGGGTACGTTACAGCCCTTTCCGATGCGAAATTTAGTTATTCCGCAATAATTACGGCATATAGAAAAAGAGGTTTCACCATTTCCAAGAAAGGAGTTCATAATGTGTTGGCTGGTGTTGGTTTGGCCCGTACAGGACAGATTTCCGGGACTGAAAAGCAAGCAAATCCAAGGACACCTATAAGCCGCACAAAGACTGTCATTCAGAAAGTCAAGAAAATGGTGACTGGGAACAATCCAGCGACCCAAAGGACCATTGGTGCGAAGGTAGGAACATCTCTTCGTACCGTAAACAAGATTATCCATAAAGATTTGGGACTTCAAAAGAGACATAAAAGCAAGGTTCACAAGCTCTTACCAAAGCACATTTCAGAACGTAAGACAAATTGCAGAAAACTGTATGAACGACATCTCCCTGGGGATAAATGGAAGTATGTGGCCACATTAGATGAAGCATATGTTTATCTGTCCGACTGCAATAAACCAAGGGCGATTTTCTATCGCCCAGTGGGAGCCAAATCATTTCCAAATTGGTACAGAGAATGTCATGAAACTTTTTCGAAGGGATTCATGATCGTTGCGGGTTATTCCTATCAAGGCAAGCTACAGATACGGAGGGTGGCTCAAAATGTAAAGGTGAATTCTG
>JAFIDM010009631.1:204035581-204083538 GCA_023159025.1 Thereuonema tuberculata
AATGTGAACTACTACAGTTCAGTTCATGAAAGAAGAGCTTTTGATTACGTAATTTCCTTATAGAAGTAGAGAGAAAAAAAAAATCACAACTGGGCAGTAAATATGCCTTCACACACAGAGCCAACATCAACGGGAATTCTGAACAGCTGTTTCATCCTTATTAGGAATCATCAGCAGAATTTACCCTTGATGTTATGCTCAGTTGCGCGAAAGCTAAGCTAAAAGCATTCTCGATCCCAGGAATGGGCCGCCAAGATAAAAAAACAAATAAAAAATAATACTGTGAAATCACAGTATTAATCCCTTGTCCTTTCACTGAAAGGCACTAAGGAATTTAATTATAAAAAAGAAATGTCATATAAGTTCAATGAAAAGCAAATTTAACGTCCATAATATATAAGTAGAGAGAGAGAAAAAAACTGGACAGTAAATATGCCTTCACACACTGAGCCAACATCAACGGGAATTCTGAACAGCTGTTTCATCCTTATTAGGAATCATCAGTAGAATTTACTCTTGATGTTTGGCTCGGTTGTGCGAAAGCTAAGCTGAAAGCATTCTCGGTCCTGGGAATGGGCTGCCGAGATAAAAGAGCAATCAAATAAAAAATAATTCTGTGAAATCCACAGTATTAATCCCTTGTCCTTTCACTGAAAGGCACTAAGAACTGAGCCAAAGATCAAGGGTAAATTCTGCTGATGATTCCTAATAAGGATGAAACAGCTGTTCAGAATTCCCGTTGATGTTTGTTCAGTATGCGAAGGCATATTTACTGTCCAGTTGTGTTTTTTGTCTTTTTCCTCTACTTGTATATTATGGACGTTAAATTTTCTTTTCATTTAATTTCCTTATAGTTTGATGTTTCCATGACGTAACAGCGCCATCTATTGCTAAAATCCATAACTGAATCTTAGAAACATTACGAAAACATTCTGGTTGTTGCATTTTCTACAGTTACGAATACATAATAATAATTCACATTGAAATAATTACAAACGTTCCACACTATTCTCCTTGCTTGGCTATGCAAAGTTTGTTCTTTCTTGGTCACGCTTATGCGATCACAAAACGACGCCATCTTGGACTGTCTGCTCGGAGTTCAAGTTGATTACATTATGACTGGTGATGTTTGTTCCAGACAAAATCGATCGCTATGTAATGACCATATATGGCAAACTCTTCTTTTTTGAAACCTACTATAGTTGTAAAATTTTACTGTATTCACAAATATCAAGCAAATCCTGCAATCAAAGTGCATCTTACAGAATGTGATATTGAAAGTTCCTTTGAAATCCATTTTATCCAACTGTAATGAAAGCTAATACACCTAATTTCATGTTAAGAATCTTAAGGAATCTGAAATTTTATAAAATAATTCCCCCCCCCCCCCCCCCCCCCAAAAAATAAATAAAATAATTTTCATTTTTCTTTTATGTTTTTATTTATTTATTTTTTGAAATCGCCAACTACCCTTGGAACAAAAGAGCTGTCTTGATAACATGTAAACAATTACACGATATCATCTCTACACTGTCTTCCATTAAAATGAAATGATCTGTGTATTGTAACAATACAGCAAAATGGAAATGGAACTAATATAATTTCCATGCTAAGTAATGCACAATTTTGTGTTTGCACGTAATTCTTAATGTAGGTAGTGTCATTGTCTTGACTGTCTGGTTGGCACTGCATCTTGAAGAAAACTTTCATTCTGATGCTTTATCTCTAGTATCAGGTACATCTTTTTTATACATAAAACCATGAACTTTTATAAGAAGATTATTAACCAAAAATTATATATGAAGAAATTATTAAATCTTAAAATTTCTCATGAATTTTTTCTTTCTTCAGTCTCTTATTATCAATACTATACTTGTGGCAAACTTATCTTTATAATAAAAATATAAAAAACATGCCACTTATTAATTATGGAAACTGTGCTAGAGCAAAGATTACAATGAGAAATCTCTAAATCATATTACTGCAATATCATGTATTCAGAATAAGCTTCAAATAAGACCATGGGCATATGTTACATTCATTTGCTCTTCATTCTTTTATCATTATTGGACCTTTCATAATAGTTTTTTGCAAATGTTATAACTACTGTATATCGGGAGACATTGCATTTATGGTTATCACCACAGTTGTTTGGTTTTTTTTTATTCCTTTAAACTGCTCAACTCCAAAAAATTAATCATTAAGCTTCTTGCATTTCCTTATACCTAGATATTTCACTAGACTAAGGATTCACTTTCATTTTGTCCATTTGACCTTTTTTTTGGCTAGTGAGGGAAAAGTTGATTCTAGAACAGAGGATTACTATTGAATCTAAATAGGTGGGTGTAGCATCTGTTCTTGTACAATGCCACTGATTGATATTTCATATGGAACTTACTGAGCCTTCGTACTTAGGACTTCCAGCATCTTCATAAGTTTAATTGCTTTGATAGTTCTAGCCTTTTTTTAGTAAACAGAGAGGAGATGCCAAATATATAGGAAAACCTTATTCTTAGGTTCATTAATTTTTTAAGATAATTGATAATGAATGACTGCCATAAGTAAAACCATAAAGGCGTATGGTTTTGGGGCGTAGTTTTGGAAGTTGAGATTCTGTTTTTATGAATAGCTTTGATGTCAGAAGGTACAAAAATTGATCATTAATGAAATTTTTCATAAAATACAAATGTATGCATTTTCCAATTAGTTATCTAAAAATTAAAAAAGAAAACTGTATTGAAATTCTAAGCATGTAAAATCCCAAAATATTCCTTGATAAACTTCTTTTTAAATCAGTAGCACTTAAGGAATTTATAGAAAATCAGAGGGGCTGTATAATTGAATAATATTAGAACATATGATCCACTATTTTTGATATTCAAATCTTAATATAGGGCATCTTATTGTAACTAAATTGATCAGAAGATGCTAAAAGATTGTGTAATTTTTACTATTTTCATTTATTATAGTTCCCACCCCAAGATAAAACGCAGATAATGTAACATTTTTAAGAATTATACTTTTTTTTCAGGAAGTCGCCTAAATTAACATTCTTTAAGCATCTCATAAATATGGATAAGTTTCAAAAAGATAGATCCAGTAGCTGTAATTTATCTTGGGAAACATATGTGAACACACATTGATTTTATAAGCCTAGCTTTTATTAGAATTATATAAAGTAATAAGAAGATAAATTCATTTTAGATTATAATATCTTATGCATTATGTAGTTTTTAAACTTGTAGGATGTTATTTACACAAATGAGCAATTTCAGACTTCTACTTATGTAATATAATCACAGTAAAAAAAAAAGCCATAAAGTATTTCATTTTGCAAGCACATACATAAAAATGCTTCAAATTTATGGTTGCACACTATAAAGAAATATTACTTCTCATCTTCTGGAGATAGGGTGTTGAAATTTATTACTATATCCATAGAGCCTCTTGAAAACACACAAGGCATGCATTTGTAAATAGCAGCCTTTTCTGTTAAATTATTCTTTTTATAGTTCAGTATAATATATTTAAGCAATATAGCTCAGTTATTATAAAGCCCAAAAACTCATTAATATTTATAGTGGTGGAGCAAAAAGAAAAGAAATACAGTAAAAGTGCATGTGCCTTTTAGATGTATTTCCAGAATAGAATAAAATGTTTCCAGAAAGCCTGAAAAAAAAAATTGTGCATCTTTCTAATTAGTGTATAAGTATTTTGCACAAGTGAATTTCAGTTAGTTTATTCCACAGTATTAATATTAAAAGCTGCAAACAAAACAAAAAGGAAAATTTTCACTTTTCAGTTGATTTTCATGTTTAAATAGGATGGTAAGATATAATAGACAATTGCTTCTGTTACTTTTCACTTCTTAAGTCTTAAGACCAGTGATTAGTGATTTTTCAAACATCATTTGCTCCAATCATGATATTTTTCCATGTGGAGAATTGTAGCACAATTGTAACTTAATGGAAGTTTAAAAAAAAATTCTTGGAACCTAAACATTAAGATTTGTTTTTAAAAAAATGGCAGAAATTATTTGATAATTATTCTACTTTCTCATAACTACTAACAGTGGATGATAAAGTATTTTAATAGTCAGTTGAGAGGATTACTACTGAATCTAGTATATAGCGTCTTCAAGTCCTTGTAATTTAGTAAATGAGAAAAAGAAATTGTACCATTTGACTAGCCAAAGAAGACTGCACAGTTCACAAAGTCTTAATTTTGAATTTTTACAAAGTAATAATGGATTGCATATTAAATTCAAATTAAGTAGTTAATTACTTGTTAAAAACTTTAGAATACTAGAAAATAATTGGTAAAACAAACTTCAGAGGAAATGATTGAAGAGATCTTACGGAGTTCATAATACATTTATACTATTGCTGGGAGGGGTGAAAGAATGAGTTTTATGAATTTAATTCTATAGAAACTGTTCACTTATTATCAGACATCAGTTAGGAATTATGAATTGAGGAAATGTCCATTACGAAGGTTATTTCTCATATTTAAATCAATTAAAATTTTGTTAATTAAAAACAGTTATCATCTTGAGCTAACTGTGGTCTAGAAATCATAAAAGTATGATTTTAAAATCATGTGTATGTTACAGGTGATGAAGATCTTTTCTATCTTTAGTGTAAGGATTTGAACTACCATTTATAATGAAAATACATCAAATAAGATCCGTCGCTTAGTATTAGATTTAAACTTTGTAAACTTTTTATTTTTTATATCTGTGGAAAATTGTATTTGTTATCTTGTATACCCTGCCTGACAGAGTAAATGCAACATCTTAAAGATGTGAATGAAGTGTAATGCAAATTGCAGAATGGATGCGCATGTGCAAGTTATGCAAATGATTAAATTTCTGGGCAATCACAGGAACCACTCATGTAATATAAGCAGACAACCAGCATGTGAAGCTGTCATTCAAGATGTTGTCCTGGCTGCAAGAAGTGTGTGTTTTGCTGTTACTATGTCTGGAGAACGAACAAGAGGTGTTTAATGCCTTTAAGATGCCATTGTAAGCAATTTCATCAAACGGATGCATTCACCAGAGGTTTCATTGTAGGTCTCCGTACTGCCGGTTGGCCCTTGCGCTGTATTGCAGAAGAAACCTAACGTGATACCACAACTGTTGGTTGCATTCAGAGACAGTGGTCCCAGGAAGGAAATGTGAACCATTGTAGTGGGACCCGGAGCTCGGAGATGAAGATCAGAGCGCACAGCTGCTCACCTCTAGTATGCATTACGAGCACATTAACGGCACGCCACTGTATTGATGAAGTGCTGCAGCCCGTTGCACTACCGTATCTGCAGGGCGTCCCAAACCCAATGTTTCAACAGGATAACGCCCTTCCACATTCAGCTCAGATGAGCCTACATGCTTTGCAAGGTGTTCAGATGCTTCCTTGGCCAGCCCTATCCCTGATCTCTTTCCAGTCTTGAATCTGTGGGAGACGATTGGACATCAGTTGAATACCCTCCCACCTCCACAAAATGAAGATGAACTGTGGACTCAGATCAACACGACATGGTTTGCGATACCCAGGACATTATTCGGACACTCATCGAAACGATGCCACGTCGGGTACAGCAATGTTCCCACTTCTTATTGACCATCCTTTATTTTAGGCCACTGGAGCCTTGTCTGTATCTGAAAATTAAATCCTTTGTTCTGCACTTGTTGGCTATCTATGCACGCAGTTTGGTCTGATTTTGAGCATTCCTTCATGGTATGGCATTTTCTATTGTCATGCAGTATATTTTGATTATAGAATTTTACAGTGCTATGTTACTTTAATTCAGATGTTGAATGATGAACTATTGGAAGATAGTGGAAGGCCTGAGATGCTTAATTTGTCTTTTAATTTGGATATATTGAGCTTAATTCCAAATTATTCCACTATAAAAATATATCTTAAGTTTGAGATGGTGATTTTAGGGTTATGATTTGACCAAGACATAGTGAAATCCCTGAAATTGTTAAAAATATTTTATGGTTATCAGATTACAAAAGTATACTTTGTAAGAATGAGCTACAATATGACCATTATAATACAGAATCAGTGTAATATACAAACTTCACAAGTTAAGGCTAGATTTCATTTTCTCGGTCAACAGTAGCTGAGAATTCGGCATATTTTGATTGATTGTATGTAAGGAAAAAATAAGTATTTTTTTGACTGTTCTTATTGTCTGACTTGTGAATTTGTAGGGAAAGAAAGCAATTTTTCTTTTTTTATTATTGGCCAAGCCTATAGGAAAGGTTTAAAATCTGATTTAAGTTGAATACTTCTATTCATGTTTTATTCAGTACATAAGAAAGCTTAAACAGATAGCACAAATTTGTTAAAAAAAAAAAAAGTGAAATCTGATTTTTTTTTTTGCCTTCATTTCGTAAAGTTTAGTATTTTTTGTCCTTATTAATAAATTTATTATTAACCTTTCCAAATTGTGTGTTCCAACTTGAAGTTTTAATTATTGATTTCATTTTTCAAAGCTTGAGGAGACAGAAATCCTACTTTTTATCAATATTTTTTTCATTTTTGACTATCCAAAAGATTACATTTTAATTTTTGCTGACTTGAAATAGTTTTTTAGAGACAACAATACATTCTTAATAATTTACTTTTACAAGGTGACAGCTAAAAGAGCCCAACATATATGGTAAGCCATTAAGATAGGACTGCTTTTGGCAGTGTCACCCCTTACATGTTTTATCTTAAATTTGATAATTTGAAAGTTGATAATTATTTGTTTCTTCTAGCCTTTTAAATTTATTTGTTGCAACATTCTAATGTTTTGCTTTTATATCTGTTTTTAGTCATTTGACAAGCCAGGATTCCATGCCGGAACACCCCCTCCTTTCAATCTGCCAGGGGCGCAGACTGGACCTATGGGAGCTCCCTCAACACCCTATGCTCCTCCTTTCATTGCAATGATGACCCATCACCAGCAGCATCCCTCTCCCCTGCTGCATCACCAGCTTCATCCGGATTCTCAAAACACAAATTCTCAAAGATCAAATCAATCAGTTATCCAACAGAAACCTAGTGTAGCATCTAAACAGACTTACTCCACAAATTACTGGACCAGCAACTAACAAAAACTAAATATATATATATATATATAAAATTATAAATATGTAAAAAAATTTAAATAAAAAAATAGAAAAAAAAAGAAAAGGAAAAAAAATAAACAGAAAAAAATAGGTTTAAAAAATATACAAAAAAAAAAAAAAAACCCCAGGTTGTAATTGTGTGTTAGCAAAACAAAACAAAACAAAAAAAAAAAAAAAAAAAAAAATTTTTTTTTTTCTTTTTTTTTTTCTTTTTTTTTTACAGTAAAAAAAGAAAAAAATCTTAAATTCCCCCCTTCCCCCCCCCCCCCCCCCCCTTTTTTTCCTTACAATCTTGAAATGTAAAGTAAAAAAAATATGGAGATTCACACACAAAGTAATATGAACTATTAAAATTTTTAGTATTATTTTGGAAATAGTGATTTGGATAGTTTAGTAAATGAGAAATTATAATGATGCAAGTACTGTATCTAGCATCTTCTCTTTCCTGAATTTCTTTATTGTACATTTTTTGAGTGGTATTTAGCACTTTAATAATGAACAGGTCTTCAACACTTATTCTTAAACCAGTATTTAATGTCATTTTCAACTATTAAGCTGCCTTTAAGAAATTATTTATTATTTGTTGTCTTAATTACTTTCATCTTATATCATTTTAATTTTTTTTTAATAGTGTTTTTACTCTTTACAAAATATTAATGTTCTTCTCTACTTATTGTAAGCATGAAATTGGCTTAATGCATTTAGACAGTGAAATTTAGTTATTTATTATTTATTTATAATTAGTTTTGTTTTAGTTTAACCCTTTTGATATTTTTTTGCTAATGTTCAGGCTCTGATACTGTATTTTTGGTGCTCTGTATTCCCCATCCCATTTCATTTAGATATTTCAAGAGGTTGTTTTGTTATTTAAAATTTTTTAAACAAGTGTTTGATTTTTAATATAATTCTGATGCTATAATTTATCAGGATTTTTGTTTTGAAAATTAGTTGTTGTTAATATTTTGAGGAGTTCGTATTAAATATGAATTATTAATGCATTATCGGAGCGTGAGCCTCTATGTCAGTGTAGAATATTTTGGAATGGTTTATTTTATGTAAAGCCCTGAAGGAGGATGGGCTTTCTATTTTTATTTTCATTGTATTTTTGGATTTCTTTGTTTACAACAGCCATTCATATCTTAGATTCCTTTGGAACCTTATTAGAATCTTACAGTCTAGAAATTACAAATGCTTATCTGCTCATTAGCACTTATTGCTGAAGTGCAAAATTCCTTGAAAATTCTGTATCAGAATTTTCTTGTCATTAGGCATTTACAGACAGTGAAAAGGATGACTGTGATAAGGATCAAGCACATGATACAAGTATTGATGACATCTTAATGAATGAAATGGTTAGAAAAGAAATAACATTTACAATATATATATAATTTATATATATATATAGACCTGCTTGCAATTTAAGGCCTTTGATACATATAAGGAAATTCAGCATTTGCAGCAAGGAGGTCAGCATTGGAAAGCTGTTTGGCTGGAATATTTCAATACTTCATATTTCCATAATCTGATTATATTTGTGTTTGTCTCTACGGTATTCAATTAAAAGGTGTGTTAGATGTTATAGCTATAACATGTATGGTATGAAAAGTCAATATTGTATAGTGACTGCATAAGCAGTGAATTCAATCCCATCAGATGTTTTTTGCACTCTCCTTCCCTTGAATGGCTCTATGTTGTATTTACACTTTGTGTGCTTGTAAATTTTCATTAACTTTTTTGTTTTCTATCATTCTGTTATAAATTGTCGGTAACGATACAAGGTTGAAAATAAAACTAGCAAATTTTAAAATGTATAGTTGAAAGAGTTGATGATTATGTAACAGAAACTTGTAACATTTGTCAATATGTAATTCACAACAACTTTTTTGTTTTCTATTCTCTACTTGTGTAGTGCTCATAAAATAATGAATATATAATATATATATATATTATTATACCAGAATGTTGTCCTTGTGCTCTTTAAAATTATTCTTTGAATTTATTCTGTGAATTCTTTGAAGTTACTAGTATTTTTTGGTAAGATACTAGTGACTTCTGTCTATATAACAAAACCAGCGTTGCTACTCCCTTATTGTTTGAAACTTGGACAAAACTGTATATTTGTAAAAGAAGATTAATTTATTTTTTTATCTAATTTAGATTTAAGTTCTGTTTAGAAGTACAGAACTCTGAATTGATCAAAGACTACAACTTGTCAGAAGTTTGTCTTTTATTGTTTGATTCTTTGGTCACTGTATCTTTCATATTGGACCACACACCTGTTTAAATTAAGCTTCAAAACAAAAAAATACAACTTTTTCCAAGAATTCCTAAGGGATTTGGTTATGAAGACGTATGGCTTTATACATAAGATTTTTTTTTATTGGCTGCAAAGAAATTGATAGCAGTTTTAAGTGATTCATATGAATATCTATAATATTACCACTGTAGGATTTATAACATCATATTTGCAGAATATTTTTTTTTTAAATATAGACTGAATTCAAGTCTTTAACAGTCCTCTTGTTTAAAGAGCATTCTGAAAATAAAGCCTGACTGGCTTTTCCGAGTATCAAACTTTTATGATATTTGCACCCTCATACCATAAGCTGTCTTCATTTTCAATTATTGATCTACTCTGTAATTTGTACAGTGGTCTTGTTGGGACTGAAAATATATGCAGGCTTTATCTAGGCATACCCTAAACGAAGGTTCACTGTAATACTTTATCAATTTGTATATATTTATCATTTAAAATAAGCATTGTTATCTTATGCTGGATGCCCAGTTACATGGAAGTGATTTTGCTGGTTTCTGTAGCTAAATCTTCTGGAACTATCCTACTACAGCCAGTTTCTATCCCTCTATTTATGTTACTTCAATTATTCATTGTCTACTGAAGTCATCTGGCAACAAGAATGGGACCGTCAGCTTTGTAACAAGCAAGTCCTTTTTTAACTTTTCTTAAAAAAAAAAAAAAGATACTTGATGAGTTGATATTCTTTTGACAATTATTATCCTTACCATTACCAGACTAATTCATCAATCCTACTTCTCCAAGAGCAGTCTTCCATTTGTGCTACGTACTACACTATTTTAACCATTGATTATTTTTTAATCGAATGTACAGCTTTAAATAAGCATTGCTATCAGTGCTTCTTCTTAAGTATAGGCTTCCTTTCATATTCCCTTGTTTTTAATTAACTGATCTTTTATCTTATTTCATCTGTTTTTAAATTTCTTCATCTACTGAAAGCTTTTTTTATATTCATAAAATCTATTAAACCTGGGAGGAATATCTTCTGCCTAGATTTAATGTTGTATTCTGTATTTTATATATTATTTTTTTTTTATTTTACTCACTGAGAATATTTTATCCTTCCTTTTTAACAGTTTTTCTTTTATAACAATGTTTTCATTTTTACTCGCTTGCTTTGTTACAATTTTATAACATTAGTTTTCTGACTATTTTTATTATTATTATTATTATTATTATATTCCCTTTCCGCCCATCATGGCTGCTATTGCTATTAAAACCAGTCAGCTAATATCCAACTTGGTGTGGTTGATTTTGGCAGCCTTTCGTTGTCCAGTCAGAACTACTAAAAACAGCATTGGTATTCCTTTTCTTTCTCCAAAGTATTTTGAGAAAAGACTGCTACTATCAGACTTGATGTTTCATTACTTTATTAATCTTTTGATGTTCTCTTTCTAAAATGTTAAAATCATTCACGATGAATGTGCTGAGAAACAGCATACTATGAATCTGAAATTTTAAATAATACAACATCTGCTTAAATCTAAACAATTAATGTTATGTTAAAAAAAAAAAAAAAATGAACCGAATTGGATGTTTCCACAGAGACCAAATATTTGTTGAAACTTTCGCCTAATATTGTCCTTGTTAATGAATAGATTTGCTCTCCAACTACTGGCAAAATTCAGTTAATTTGCCCTTTTGTTACTTAGGAGTAAGGAAAAACGAGTATAACAAAATTTTAAGGTTTCAAGTAATTGAAGAAACCCATAATAGAATATAAATAAAGAAATACAGTAAATGGATTACAATTCTTTAGTTCATATGGCAAATAACAGAAGGATTAAATTTGATTCTATATATGGCAAGAAAAAAAAATTGTTCATATACAGCAAAAACAATTAACATCAGAATTCCTTAACTATGGATTAGGTGTGGATATCAAAGGACGAAGCACAAAATGAACAATGGGTTTCTAATTTATCTACAGCTCAGATTACTACAGGATGTTATCAAGTAAACCTAATGCGTTAGTAATAGGCTATATGCTCATCTTGAAGATGGGATAAAACTGGAAGATGAGACTACTAAAAAACATCTTAAAAGTCGTGTATAGGATAAAGACAATCATCTTCGAAAGGAATTCAGAAGATTACATAATGTGACCAAACATTTTCTCAGAGATAATCTGGATGTCATCCTGACAAAAGCTGATAAAGGATTTTCCTTAGTATTCATGGACAAAAAAGATTATTTGAATAAAATGTGTTTTTTAGTAAGTGATCCAGCAGTGAAATCATCAACATAAAGAATATTGAAGGTCAATAGTCTGAAAAAAGAAAAAATAAGTCTAAATTACACATTAGTTAGTCGATTGTAAAACAAATCGTAGATTAATAGAAATACTTACAATAATTTGAGTTGTTTACATGGATGGAGTTCCAAAAATTCAAAAGACTGGTTATCCATTGAGACTATTATTTTCGCAATGCATATTTTTACCCGCTAGCTAAGTTTTCATCTTATTTAAAGACAGTTGATGATAAATCTCAAAATTTTAGTATTAAAAACTCTTAGTGACTCAATTTAATTTCTTAATTACTTCATATCTTACATCATGAAAAAATATTTTCTCGAGATGTCTAAATATTCCAAATAATGAATTTCAAATTTTGTTTAAATAACAGTTTTCATGATAGATAATATAAGCAAATTTTTGGATGCCCAATGGGATCTCCCATCATTCCCATTGTAGCCAACATTAACTTAAATCATTATGATTCCTAACAGCATTTATAATATAAAAATTTACATGAGATATGTGTATGAAATATTTTTTAATCATTGGTGAAAAACATCTTGATTCTTTGGTACAAGACATAGAAAGTAATTTTCAACCTACTTACGATACTACAGAAAATCGTTTAAATTACTTAGATCTTTCAATAATGAGGACAACAGATGGTTAAGTTAGAATGCAAATTATATATTAAAAAAAAAAAAAAAACTTTTACTGGGTAAGACTTTTGGATTTTATTAGGTTGGAAACCCTAAAATGTCGGGTTGGAGTGACTAATTCAAAAACTGTTTTCGAGTGTCTGGTGTAATTTTTATTATTCAAAATTATCCTTTCATGCACATATGATGGTTTGGCGTTGCACGAATCCTTCGATGTCCATTTTGGTATCTCATGTCCTTCAGAAAGTTTTCCATATGTCTGAATAGGTGAAAATCTGTTGGCGAAAGGTGCGGTGAATAAGGCGGATGAGTCAAAATCTCATATCCAAGTTTGTAAAGTTTCTTGTGGGTTTGTTCTGTCGTATGCGGTCTTGCATTATCATGAAGCAAAATGGGATCTTTTCAATTGACCAGTGTAGGCTGTATTTTTCCTAACTTCTGGTGCATTTCAGTCAATTCTGACACGTACACATCTGCTGTAATGGTTTGTCCCCGGGGAAGAAAGTTCCAATGGATAATTCCAGCCGTGGACCACCAGTCGAAAGAATTTTTCGTGGGTGAAGAAGGGGTTTAGGAGTTGCTGCAAGATGATGAGGACTTCTTATTGTTCTACATTATCCACTTTTCGTCGCATGTTACAATTGTCCAAGAAAGGTTCTTTTCTTCACGAAGATGGAGTGAAGAACAAATTGTGTAACGCGTAGCCTTGTTTCCTTCTGAGAGTTTATAGGGTACCCACTAGTCCATTTCCACACTGGCCAAGTTCTTCCAGGCGGTGTAAAATTGTTGTGAGAGATATCCCTAGTTTCTCAGCCATTTCCTGTGAACTTTGATGTGGGTCAGACTCGATCAGTTCTTTCACCTCTGCGCCTGAGACACTTTTTCATGGCGTCCTCTAGGAGCATTCTTTACATCGTAATCTCTTTCATGGAATTTTTGGAACCAACACTGCAGTGTCCTTTCGCTTACATGTTCTTCAACAAAAACACTACATATGTTCCCCTTTGCTTCAGCTGCTGAGAAGCCTCATAAGAACTCGTCGAATATCCAACGTCTCTATATTTTGATTCAACTCACAAAACAGGACGCGGAATACAGAAAGAACCTCATGACCAGTCGATACTAAATGCAGTAGGGAGGATCCTTCAGCCGACATAACTAAACATCTAAAGCATGCTTTAATTACTTCCCTAGAAGTGGCGGTATTTGCATATCAGACAAACCGACATTTAGGGTTTTGGTCAACCTGACGCATCTAATCATCCTATTGTTTATAAAGATCTCTTATCTATAATACAATTGTTCGAAGCACTTGTTTATAAACTTACTGCTTATGATCGTATTAGATCACTTCAAATCAAAGATGGCAATAATCTTTTATTGTTTAATAACTACCCAATTGATATGATTTTAAAATCTTTACAAAAACTTCTAAGATTAGATTGGATTGTAATCGAGATTGTACGACTTATCACAACATCTACAGGTAAAAGAAAAGAAAACTATTACTTTACCTTAGTATGGTTCAATATCTGATCATTTAAGACAATCCATAATTTTTAAACTGATAAATAAATTTTATATTTGTTATCTGAGACCAAAGATGTTATACCTAATTTACACAAAAAATTGATAGAGTGTATCAATTGAAGTGTTCTACATGTAAAAATTGTACATAGGAATGTCTCGTTAAGTTTTGTTTAAACGGATAAAACAATGTAAGTCACAAATTGGGCTATGAAAACTCATTAAATAATTGAGATCACATTTGTAATTGGCAAGATGCCAAAATTCTTAGCACAGATAATATCAAATACCTCTATAAAACAAGGAAGCATTGTTAATTAAAAAGCATAATAATGATCTAATAAACAGAAAACATGAAATCCCAGAGGTTACTGATTGATTGTTTATAAGCTTTGCAAGGATCTTTCCACGCTATAATCTTGCTTTATGTAATAACTTGTTTACTGATTGAAAAATAATCTTTTTTTTATATACATATCTGTTTAGATATATATAAATAAATCCATTAACAAATCATTTTTTTTTTTTTTATTTCCATTTATAAACTTTTTGAAAATGGGTCTATGTAAGATCCGAAACATGTAGAGAATCAGTATGATTATTGAACCCGTTTACCCTATTTCTTCGTTTAGATTTTAAGGTTACTTCAATTTATGATTTCAGATAGTGATGTTTTGATTTCATGTATGATAACAAACGGCCAATCACTCATTAAATTTCTAACGAAATGTCAAAATATATTCTTCATCATAAACATCAAACAACAACACGCTTCATCCAATATTTCGGTT
This sequence comes from Thereuonema tuberculata, assembly GCA_023159025.1. Lineage (NCBI taxonomy): Eukaryota > Metazoa > Arthropoda > Chilopoda > Scutigeromorpha > Scutigeridae > Thereuonema > Thereuonema tuberculata. The sequence continues at coordinate 204,050,238 of JAFIDM010009631.1, forward strand.
TTTTAATCAAACACCTTCTTCAAGGAAATTTACATCAAACTATAAGAGAATCTATCGTTCTCTTTCTAAAACAATCAACAATAAATTAAAAACAGCAAACATAACTTAAACGTCAAACATAAATAATCATGGAATTAAACGTGAAAAACAAATAATCATGAAAGAAAAAATCAAAAACGTGAAATTACAATACTGTATATCATAAACAAACCCAGAAGCAAATTATTCAAAAACAATCAAAGTTAAAATTGAACAAACATGCCAAACAAACTAGCTTACACCAAATCTAGTTTGCTTTCAAAGTCTTTTTTCTATTCATACATTTCTTAAAAATACCAAAAGAAATATCATTTACCTTTAGAACCTTTTCCTTATTCATACATTTACCCCAGTTTATAAAACAAGAGTTTCTTATGAAAAGAGTTTACGTGAAAAAAAAAAAAACTGTCTTTCAGTTCCCTCCCACAAAACCAAAACATCATCTGCATCAACTCTTATCAAAATTTGAAATTTACCTTTGAAAAGGAAGAAGATGGAAGATTACCGTTCTTGGATGTTTTACTTATAAATAATGTTTTAACTTTTGAACACTTCCATAAATCATACCAAAGTAAACACATGTTAAACTTCAAGTCTAATCACCGTTTAGGCCTATTACTAAAAAAGCTATTATTTGGAATAATTTAAAAAGGATTACTACTTATACCGAGGACTGTAAATTATGGAAAATTAAAATTCAGATCATGATTAGATGATCTGAAAATGACGTTAATAATGAATGAATATTCAGAAAAATTTGTTGTTTCTGTTATAAATAAAATCTTTAGAAACAAACAAAAATAAGTTAATTGAGAATAAGGTTAAAGTTGTACATCAAGATTATAAATTTTTGAAATTACCCGTTGGTATTAATTTAAAGAAAAATATCAGAGAAGTTTGTTCTGAAAACAAAATTAGAATTATATAGTATAAAGGTAATAGATTATTTAAGAAGAAAAAGTTTGGTAGTAAAGCTGAAACTAATTTTTTGTATAAAATGGGTGTCATTTATGCATTGAAATGTAGGGAATGTGGTGAAATTTATGTAGGGAGATCATTAAAAGAGCGTGTAGAAGAGCACGTAAGAGCCTTCCGAAAGAATAGAAAAGGTATTTCGGATTGGGCTGACCATATACTTAACTTTAACCACAATCCTGACCCTCTAGTAAACATCCTTTATGAGACATAGATACTGTTATTAGAGTCTTGTTTTATAAACTGGGGTAAATGTATGAATAAGGAAAAGGTTCTAAAGGTAAATGATATTTCTTTTGGTATTTTTAAGAAATGTATGAATAGAAACAAGACTTTGAAAGCAAAACTAGATTTGGTGTTAGCTAGATTGTTTGATCCGTTTGTTCAATTTTAGCTTTGATTGTATAAAGTCAAAACAATTTTAACTTTGATTGTTTTGAATAATTTGCTCCTGGGTTTGTTTATTATATATATATATTGTAATTTCACGTTTTTGATTTTTTTTTCTTTCATGATTATTTATTTTTTGTTTTTAATTTATTGTTGATTGTTTTAGAAAGAGAACGATAAATTCTCTTCTAATTTGATATAAATTTCCTTGAAGGAGGTTTTTGATTAAAAAACCGAAATATTGGATGAAGAAGTATGCTGTTGTTTGATGTTTATGATGAAGAATATACTCATTAAATTATTTTCTGGACAACTTTAATGTCAAAACTGAAGCTAACTGAAACATTACATTACAGACTTCTAAGTAAATTGTTTCAATCGTTTAAAATTTAGGGAAAGAATTGAAAGATGCAGTAAGTTGATGTAGAGATGAATGAAGTACAAGACTGTTAAGATAGTCCTTAACCATATACTTCTGAATCCACCAAGGATTATCTGATTGAGCCTCATGCACTTCATTGATTAATGATCTGCTGATTCTATACTATTCTGTATCATTGACAGTATATCTTTCTCTAAACCTCCTTCTCTGAAGTTGGCAACTTTAAGGCAAGTTGTTTTTTTTTTTTGTTTTTTTTTAGTGCTATGACAGAAGTAAGAGGTAAGTACCCAGGGGCGGTCTGGCCAGGTCGGCGATCGCCGACGGCCCCCAGCCCAGGGGGGCCCCCGATTGCCCTGGTTTTTTTTTTGGTTTTTTTTTGGTTGTTAAGATAGGATTGCCCAACCCAGGGGGGGGCCCCCGATTGCCTTGTTTTTTTTTTTTTGGTTGTTAAAATAAATTTCATCTTAAGGCCCCGTAAATCATGTTCTGGTTACGTTCGCCAGAGAAATGGTAAAGCCTTAAATGGCCCCAAATTCGTTTCCAGCCGAGGGCCCCCAATTATGCCAGACCGCCCCTGTAAGTACCCCTCGGTATTTAGAATTCGTTAATTTTTTTTTTAAATGCCCTTCGCAGCAAAAAAATTACCGACCTGTGCTCTACACCATAAGAAAGTAGGTTCTATATGATAATTAATATTTTGCCAAAGTGAAAAATTATATCAAAATTCAAAGTTATTCAGTTATTTGTGTGTGTTAAAGAAGTGGACTTGGTTATATCAACTGTTAAAAAGTAATGTTTAATTACATAGACTGCAATGGATTTTTTCAGACATATTTCTGAAATCTAGAGATGTTTAGCTGCCCAAGATGTGGATTTGAAGTCCACATTTTAATGTAGTTTTTATTTTCTTAGCTTAAAGTTTCTGAGGGATCACTCATGTCTTCCAGAATATATTACTTTTCTCCTCGTAGGCCTTTTAGTCCTGGCTTAAGAGAGCCTCAAAAGGCCTCCTTTTATGATTTTACAGTGTATCCAAATGTCCTTTATTTAAACGACTGTCCTTTAAAACTGTGCTACTGATAAGGTCCTTTATTTGTCCTTTCTCTTCAATACTATCCTTTATTTTCAGTGAGTAGAGAACTTGAAATAATTGTACGGTATTTTGATGATGTGCAAAAGAGAATTGTAAAAAATTTTCTTGCAAGGGCATACTTGCTAGAAGCTAAAGCCATTAAAGAAAAATTGATTTCTGTTTTACGAATGTTTGACATCAATATAACTCGGGTAATGTGTGTTACGATTAATAGTCCACAAATTATGGTAGGCTGTAAAAAAAGGCATGCTAACTCTTTTAAACCAAGAAAATCCCCACTTGCTTGATGTAGTTGGGTGCTCATTACATCATGTCATGAATGCTGTAAAAGAAGTAGATTCTTCACTTTCTGAATTTGCAGTGAATATATTCTACTATTTCCATGGCAATAGTGTAAGATTAACTGATTATGACAAGTCAGAAACATGTAGGTGCAATTGAAAAGTGTATTCAATTTATATGTATTTGTCAATGTATATTATTTTATGTACAATAAGTTATAAATGTAGAGTTTATTTTTTTTTTAATGTAAAACTAGAATTAAAACTGATGGAGGAACGGAATGGCTATAAGGGGTGAAGAGGAGGCCATTTTGAAAAAAAAAAATACTACTTTCTTGATCATCGGAAGCGCAGTGGTACCTCAAAAAAAAAATGAACAATAAAAAGCTCACTAATGAAAAATTAGTGAGAAAATTCGTGTGCCAGCCGCTCGCTGGCCTCAATGAATTTTTTTAAAGCATAAAAATTCATTCTGCGCATTTGAATTATTAATTAATAACAATGGGTGAGACCAAATTGTTTACCAAGTGACATCCTGGAACAGCTGTTTCACGCTCTTTGGCGATCATCAGCCGGAGGCCTTGTTATTTACTGGTGACTGCTCCTGGCTGATGATCGCCAACGAGTGTTAAACAGCTGTTCCAGGATGTCACTTGGTAAATAATTTGGTCTCACCCATTGTTATATACTATTTCCTTTTTTTAACATACTTAAAACATATTTAAACTGAAAAAAGCACCTTTAATCAAAAAATAAAAGCTTCGCCCCCAAATCCCAAATGGGGCTTTGCCCTTGTACCCTTCAGGGGAGGGGGTGAATCACCAGTACTTTTCAGATGTCCTTCTTTTTAGAAATTTACAGCTGGATACTGGTTTTACAATGAAGTGATTTCTTTTCTTTTTACCTATTGTGGATTTATTATTATTATTTATAATTTATTTATTTATTTAATTTATGATCAAATGCCTTTTGTGGTGAACGTTTAGATGCCCAAGGATTTGATTTCAGCATTTTGATGTTTTTATTAAGTTTAGTTTCTGAGTGGTCACTTGTGGTTTGTTTGTTGTTGTTGTTGTTGTGTTTTTTTTGTTTTTTATGGAGTCTGTTGTATGTTTTTCACTTTAATGTTGTAATATTGATCTCTTTCTGAAGATAATAATTGTTGTTATACCCATGTCTTCATGTAGTGGATTCAAAATACAAAGAGTCAGAAATAGAAATTAGTCAAATTTTGGGATACTTTTGGCATAAAACCTTTATTCTCAGATAAACAAAGACAAAGAATATTAAATGAAGTAGATAATGTGAAGTATTCTTTGTTGGTCTAGGGACTATATTGTCCAAACTCTAACTTACGAAGGACACTGTAATAATGGCGACAAGTTCATTGAGTTACTCCTCAACGACATATTCGATTTTATTATCTTGTAACCATCTTTCGTTGCGCGGCACCTGCTATGTAATGTAAAAGTTGGGTATAAAAAGAGCAAATATTACTTATTTAAATACAGTTTGTGACTAAAAGAATCGAAGCACCATGTAGGAACCGTCCAATTTGAATTAAACTCCGTATCCAACTAGATAAGAGTTAAAAAGGCCTACACACACAATTAAAAACTAACATTTAAAAAAGGTGACAAGACCGGTTTCTGTCGTTAATTAATGAGTATCTTCAGGTGTGGAGAACAGTAACTTCAATATATTCGAGTTTGCTTTAGTTGAGCACCAATCACTTTGATATGTAAATTTTCTGTTACGTCAGTCCACACGTTGCAAGAGGAGTAGTCCAATATTCCTATGGGTGGCAGTGTTGCAGTTCAAGGTCGGGTCCAATATGATAGATTTTACCATCAGGTGAGAACATCATTAATAAGCCAAGCTTAGTTAGTTCGTATACATAGCTGTCCGTGACAGGGTAATCTATAAGAAAGAGAAAAAAAGATTTTTTTTTCTTTAAAGTTTTAAGTTTCAGTATTGTATTGCATGTATGTTTTAGAATTTAAACTTTAATTTATTTTTCGTTTTAGTTTTAAGATTTAGTGTTTAGTTTTATTTGATGTAATTTGTTTGTTTGTTTTATTGAATAAATACAATGTTTGTTCCCGTTACATTTGCGAGGCTTCCTGAGCAAAGCGACGGGCAGCAGTCTTAATAAACGTTGAAGTTCATAAGTTGGTATCGACTGTGAGTCTCATTGTAACAATCTGTATTATTGAAAAAAAAAAACCAACAATTTAACTTGTGAGGCTATTCACAGAAACATTTAAATCAACCATCTTTAAAAAATCACGATCACACATTTAAAATAATAAATTATCCGTTTTTGATTTTAAAAAAATGTTAAAAATTAAAAAAAAATAAAATTATAAAACGGGACCAGATACTTAATGATGACGTAAGCAGTTCTAGCTCGTCGAAACTGTCCTGTCAAAACAAATCAAACATTTGTAAAACATTGTTTTGATGATTAACTTTTTACTCTTCTATATAGAGCTCATAGGAGTCTTAAGATTCTTGCTTTGCTTATTAGGCGCCATCTTCATTAAGCTGAAAATAAATACTGAATTTCTTGAATTGAACAAAATAATAGGAACGATCAAATTATTAAACCAATTTTGATAATAAAAAATATTACTGGAAGTTAAAAGATACGGAAAATGAATCTTCAGATATCTTAAAGGACATAAAATATTTCCTAGTTCTTTAATGCTAGGCTTATAATTAATTTTAAGAATAATTCCATTAATTTTTTATCTTCAAAAATTGTGTAACTTATGAAAAGAGTTTGATTAAAAGAAATATTTTAACTTTTTTTCCCAAACAACAACTCCATGCAAAACGTGCCCCTACAACAGACACTGGTCCAATGAGTAACATTGATGAACTGATTTTAATCTGTGTACGTCAGATTCTTCAGTGCTATTCCATGAATCAAAGCTGTTCAGTATTGTTTGTTGTTTGGAACAGCCAATGTCTGGGCAAACGATACCGACACGCTTGCAGATGGATTCAGATTTAGCTTTTTCTTCATATCTATAATGGATGGTTATGTAGAAGCGAATCAAGAGTCAAACCATACAATGCCAGTACCACTGTCCGTATGATTGGATTGCTACATCATTGGCACCAGGGGATTCTCTTATATCTGTGGTTGGAGATACACAAATATCTGTGGTTGTTGACAGTAAGCGATATTAGAAAGGAACCAACCCTAAAATCACATATATTTTTATTTGCCACTTTACATAAGGATCAAAACTGCGAGGAAAAATGCACTGATCCATATCAAACTTTAAATTTGAGAGAGTTCACTTAGATTTCGTAACCCCTGTTTATGGGATTTACAACAAGAACGAATACTATACTGATTTACATTAATTTTCATATTTAACAATTTAATCTTACTGCCTAGATCTCATTAAAGTTTGGTGATGTCCATCTATTTCAACTAATAATGGTATGATAGAAATTAATTTTAGAGCATATTTACAGTATATGATAATGATAAGAATTTAGCTTATGGAGAGCTACTTTGTTTACAATCAAAACTTGACTGAATAAAAAAAAAAAAAAAAAAAATTCTAAGAGTTCTAGAGTCCCCCCCTCAGTGTAAATGCGGAATGCCGAATCTTCAATGTAGATCATGACTATTTCAAAAAGCAGGGCTGAATAAGATAAATCCATAAACAAACCTACGGTTTGCCTTTAGAATTTACCTTTGCCTCGTACCTTAGAATTTCGTTCGAAGGTAAATTTACAGTGAGCGGGGACTTCATATTCCCCTTTACTGTAGATATGTTGACGACCTTTTATTTTATTCAGATTCTACAATACAAGAAGGTATTATGGATATCATCAATGATATTCACCTCGATATTAAGTTTAAACTGGAAAAGGAGGATTCTAATTCCATTCCCTTTTTTGATCTTTTAATAACCCGTAATCAGGATAATATTTCAACCACAGTTTACCGAAGACCAATAAATCATGGAATTACCCTTAACTGCTTATCTTATTGTCCTATTTCTTTTAAACTAAATAATGTTCATATGTCCGTTAAAAGAGCTTTTAATCTTTGTAATACCCAGGATAATTTTAACAGGGAAATAGAAATAATTCGCTCCATACTTCTCAATAATAACTATCCTCCTGCGTTCATAGATAAACAGATTTGCAATGCTAATCTTAAGTATTACAAAAATGACTCCATAATAAATCCTAAACCAGACAAATTCATTTCTATTCCATTTCATCCCCAACTTTTTTCAGCTTTAAAACATATCTTTAAACCCCTTCGCATTACCATCACTTCGCAATGTTCCAATACCATTTCTCAAATAGTCCAACCCAAGACAATTACATCTTCACCATTACTTTCAACGGGTACAGTTTATTCCATCCAATGCTGCAATAACATGGCATTTACATTGGCGAAACCAGACATAAACTTCATAAACGGCTATCCCAACACTAATGCAATAAAAAACAAAGATTTTAATTATTCTACAGCTGCACATGTATATAAGACTAATCATTCTATCAATTTCACTAATCGCTCCATTCTTTGTAAAGAATCCAATCATTTCCTATGTAAGTGTAAGGAATCGATCTTTATTCTAACTACACCCACTTGTTATAATGAAACTATTTCTTTTCCAGCAATAACTGAGTACGGTTTTAATAAATTTACAACACTTCAACATTAACCTTTCTGTTCAACAATAATAACTACAGTTTTATTAAATCCGCGAAAAAAAAAATAACGGAATACATTCTCTTCCTTTAGCTAAATTCTCCTTACCGTCAACCAATATTGTTTTTTCCACGATTATCCCCCCCCCTTTATTATTATTATTATTATTATTATATACAGGTTTTGACTGGCACCTCAATATTTTCTCAGCTGTTTCGAGCTTCTTAGGTTTTCTTCAGTCACGGTTGCCTAGTGTGCAAAGACAGTAAGTTCGAAACAGCTATCCCAGGGACTCAGTATTACTGAAAGGTCCCCTTAATCATGAATTGATTCTTTTTCTTTTGACTATTGCAAGTTCTTTTATTTATTTACTTTTTTTTTCATTTTGTTTCTTTTCTGATTTTTCATCGTAGTGAAAAGTCCTTTGTGGTTTAGTTGCCAGAGGATTTGGTTTTCAGACTTAAATATTGTTTTTATTTTGTTTATAGTAACTTTTGAAGGGTCTAAGAAGATCTATCATAATTATGATTTTAATTCCCATTGAAAATTTAAAAAAGAACAGTGATGCCTCAGAACAGAGTTAATGTTTTCAGCCACGACTCAAAGGATCCTTCATCAGATTAGTAACACATTAAGAAGACAAGTACAATTTGTAAACAAAGAAAACTATAATTGGGTGAAATATTCTTTCAGTCAGATTAAAGAAGTCTTATTTCTACATGCATAAATCTCTTCTCTGGAAGCCATTGAAATAAATTCTCCTAATTGAATAATTGATATAAGGATGAACGATCTTCCATAAAGATCTATGTAGTATAGAACTAAAACCTTAATTAATGGATTTACTTATCCATCTACTAAGTCATACCTTGTCAGCCGTGGGCGTCCCAGGAGAGCGCAAAATATATTAGCTGTGTAAAACAAAACTGGAAAACTTGTACTTTCTATTGTGAAATTATATAAAATAAATTTATAATAAAATTATACCTTAACGAAAATTGAAAAAAAAAAGAAACATGAGATCTTTCATCTGTTGATTCTCTTGAAATGTTTAATCTTTCATCTGATAAACGACGTAACACCGACTCATTTCTGTTGCCGTGGAAGCATTGTTTTTTCAATGTACTGTTTTAGGTGTCGGTAATCGAGTAATAAGGCGTTTGACTGCGGGCGGTAGGGTTGAATCCCCGGCGGAGGTCGGGAATTTTTTAACATTGAATTATTCCCCAGCCGGATTCTAGGGACCACCCAGCCCTCTAGATCTGCAGGGGTTGAAGGCGGAAGGGCTTGTCATCCAACCTTAACTTAGTCCCGTTGATCACCACAGACCCCAAGGGTCACACAGGCCTATGGGATACCGAGTTAAAGTGTTCAGGTGTATTTAGTTTTCTTTCAATGCCTCTACTGAAAAACCTATTTTTGGAGCATTTAACGCTCTTCATTAGATGCACTTATTATTCTCTGTGTTGATCAAGGCTTACTAGTTACAGACGAGTAAACTTGTTAAGAACGTTAAGAAAACGTGAAATAACTGTCGCAGTTTCAATCTATAAGTGATTCTACTGCAAATGATTTTAAAATTTTACAACTTGTAATTGTTACAGTTAACACTTAACACTTAAATGTAACTTTTACATTTTTGTTCGAAGGGAACAAAAATAAAAATATCTTCTTCATGAACTTGTTTTTATTTGAATAATGATCCGTAAAGGAAGCAAAATAAATTCTATATGATGAGAATTTAGAGGTTCAAATTAATTTATTTTGGTTGACCTGTTAAAAAGAAAAAAGAACTACCTGTTTGTTCAATTGTAATTATGTGTATGAGTATTATGTGTGTGAGTATTATGTGTGTTAGTATTATGTGTATGTGTATTATGTGTATGAGTATTATGTGAATGTGTATTATGTGTATGAATATTGTGTGTATAAACAAAGAATTGATTATGCAATCGATCTTCAACGTTCACATCTTCAAAGAAAAGGATTTTATTTTTTTCTTAATTTCATAAACTTCTTAAACTTATTTTACCATGGATGATTAAAAGAATAGATTGAAAAAATAAAAATATATTTACTCTTACAGAATTTATTTGAAGTCTATTATGTTAGACAATTAACGAAGATCGACACATTTATGTCAGCCCCGTTGCAATTTTTTATCACTCTTTTCGTAGAAGTTTTCGTTCAACGGCGCAGAAAGTCTTTTGACGTCAGTGTTCCAAGTCCCACCTCAGATGAAGATGCATTTGTGAATCTTAACGAAAATTGCTATCAAATGTTTATGAGAGATCAAACTAAAGGAACACTCTTGAAGAAAACACTTCTTGGGTAATGATGGCTATGTGAAAGATTCAGTGAAAGGCAATTTTTTTTTCTAATATATCTATTTTTTTTGTTAATAAATTCTAAACAAATGTTTCTGTTTATACTTGAGAAGGATAAGCCTTGTATTCTTATTGTTTGGTCGCCCCCCGTATATTTTCAAGCGTAATTTCAGTAAATTGCACTTTTTTGTTATGTTTTAGTTATTAAAACATAATAGTTTAGTTATTAAACTAAATTACATAGGAGAACTCCTAAAATAAATTTATTAAGGATGATTGGTCTTTCTAAAAGAATTAATTTCATTTATCAACGATAACTGATTATTATTCTTTTTAATCCTGCTTATAGGTTGTCTCTCTCTTTATGATATTTAAGTATTCGCATGTAATAGGTTTTCCCTAACCATTAATTAGTTTATAAATTTCAGAATATTAACAAAGATAGTTAACAAAACAATTAAATAAAGTAAAGTTTACGTGACGATGTCTCATATAAACTTCTAAAATTATTTTTTTAATTATTAGTTATTAATCAAAAGACAAACAGAGGTAAAAACTGTTTAAAATTCAGAATTGTAATTAAATAATTTCTCCTATGTTAAACAATAAAAATAATCAACATTAGCTACTTCAAATGATTAAACTATGATTAAAATCTTTTACCTAAATTTATTAATAATTATTTCTTCATATTTGTAAACCAATTTCTCTATCTACCAGTCTTTCTTATTAAAACATAGATAAAAAGCAGATTAAAAAAACAAAAATATGATTTAAATGCATTAAATTACATCTGTAAACAAATATTAACAAATGAATTGTAAAGTATTCATTTTTAAATTGAATCCTACTCTTAAAAGTATTTGACGAACATAGATGACAATTGAAAACCCCAGTGCAAAAAGGGGGCAGCTCCATTTTTATAAATATGTCAGGAGAAGGTAAAAACTGTTTAACTTTTAAAAAAATTATTTTTCAGTTTTGCTGTCAATACTGTGTTGTAGTTTAGTAAAGAATACATAATGTGTCCAAAGTTCACACTTTTAAATAATTTAGTTAAAGTATAGCATTTAAAACAAATTGAACAAGAGCTGCCTCTATTTTGCACCGAGAAGTATTCTGAAATGTGTCAACCCCTAAATAATATACTACTGAATAGAAAACCTTGATTTTTAAACATTTTTATTTAGACAAAAGTAACACAAATTAGTGTACTTTATTTCGTTTGTATGCTTTCGGTTCGATAATCATATTTGCCTTATATATTATTATATTCATTTTTGGGGGGCTTGTAATTTGTGATGGTTCTAGTAACGAAGCCTTTCGAAGTGGAACAAAGACCATTTTATTCAACATAACTGAATTTTACTGTGAATACGTAATAAAGCTAGAAGCAGCCTACCAGGAAAACATACAAAACAAACAAAAGAAGCTGTCTCCTTTTTGTACCGAATTGATGAAGGGGACATGAATGTGTCCCGTATAAATATCTTCCTAACAAATCAACGAAGCTGTCTCGTTCTTGCACCAATCGATAGAGCGTCCTTTTGTTACTATATTCCGTTATTAAGGTGAAATTCGTCTAAAATTGGAGCTTATTTTCAGTGCAATATCTAGAGTTCTGATTTTGTTCGTTTATTAGTTTTCACTGTTCCTATTGCACTACTTTTTAGTTAAGGCATCTTATTTTTGCAATCTTTGGATTACTTTCAGCTTCTATTTCCCTAATTCCCTCTTTTTCTATAGAATATCTTAAGATAATGGAGAAATCATTGAAATTAAGCTTTTTTTGAAGTAAGTTTCTGTTAAGAAACACACTGTAGAATGTAATAGGTTGTTCAAATACAAAATAATCTCTTGCGTGTAACTAAGAATTTCTCTCTCTCTTAAAATTACCCAGTTTACTTCTCGTTATTCCATTTGAATTATATTTTTCTGTAAACATTTTTTTTTTATAATCTTCCGTAACTTCTAATACTCCATTTTTTTATAAATGCTAAAATAATAATGCATCAAAGCTAATGTTTTATTATAGAATTCTTAATAAATTTTCTTGGTAAAAGTATTTCTATATTTAAATTTTTCTTTAGGTGAACGTATGTGATATTATTTGTACTTCTGCAATTATAGTGTAGAATTAAACTGTAGCTGTGTTAAATAATAAAGAAACTGAAATGCAAACATTTTAAGTGAAGATAATTTGTGTTAAAATGTTATTTTTAGGAATTAACCTATAAGTTTTTTTAGCGGTGATATACATTCTACTCTAGCAAATTTACACTAACCAATTTATATATAACTAGGTGCAATCCGTGAAATATTCACGGAAGTAAAACAAATTCCACATTTTTGAAATACCGTGCAATTTCTCAAAAACACAAGATTGAAAAAGATGTTCTAAGCTCATTTTTTGAAAGGAATAAAATGTATAAACCCCTGGTGCATTCGATCTATTTGTAGCAGACATTTGTACATTCAATACAAATTCTACTTACAGATTTTGTCATTTATTACCGAGACCTTCAAAATAAGCTATCATTCTCATGTCTCCGTCACATTTTCAGCATGATTGTTATAATTTCGTGCTTTTCCTTGTTGAACATTTCTTGATGGTTGATTGATGAATATAAAGAACTGAAAACTTTTAACATCTAGATTGATGAATTATTTAATTCTCAAAAATCTCTTTATATACCGTACGATGTTTTGTGTATAAACATTATTATTGTTCAATTTTAATCGTTCATAAAGTTTTCCTTGGAGACTTGTTTCGGAGATATTGACTTTTAAACATTTACCTTAACCAATACTGGAATTCTTCCTACATTTATTTGCTGAACTTGTGCTATGGCAATTACATAGCGCCACAGCGCTGACCGAAAGACCATCGTTATAAGATTCCTGGTTTTTTAATATCAACATGCTTTCCTGGCACTTTCGGCGAAATAAGTTAACCTCCTGCCCTGAAATAATAGGTTCCTCCGAATTGAGCGTATGAGAGAGTGCCCCTCAATGCCTTACAGGGGCGTAGGAATTATTTCTAGTTCATTTTTTTTATTATTCAGTAAATGAATAGATGCAAAAGTTTATAATTTGTTTACATTTAAGTATTTTTTTTTTACTTGTTTTTGAATTAAAATTTTTGGATTGATTTAAAATAATTAAAGTTTATTTGTTTTTATAGTATTTTTAGCATAGTATTATAGTATTTTTAAAATTAAAAATACACTTTAAAATATTCTCTCTCCGCGCTCTCCACTTTGGTGACAAACAAACATACATCCGTACATCCGTTTTTTGCCTATTAATAGTATGATAAAGTTGTTGGTTTGTGTTTTATTTAATTATGATGTGCCTCCAAAAATTCATGTTTACTTGATTTGTTCTGAATGGGAAAAAAAGTTAATTATAAAAATTCATCATTACCACAATACTTTTTTTATATTCTTTATTATTGCAAACATTAAAAAAAGAATATTATATACAAAGCTTGATTATCAAGCTTTTTCACAAAATTAACTACATTTATCACAGGAATAGATCCTCAACAAAGCCTCAGTAACACTGAGATTGAAGAAGATTCCTCTCCTTTTTTCTTTCAGTATTTCTACTGGAAGTTGTAAATAGTCACTTCATTTAGGTTTTGACTTGCCGTATGTTAATCCTCCAATTCCACCAGGTCTACCTTGAGCCTGTCCAGCAGGATAAAATACAGTTCCTCCAGTGCCACCAATTCCTGAACCCACTCCCCCTAATCCTGGACTAACACCTGTTCCTATACCGACACCACCAACTCCTGGACCATAACCTCCAATTCCTGGACCATAACCACCAATTCCTGGGCCATAACCTCCTACGCCACCACCTGCACCTCCAATTCCTGATGTGTATGTTTTACCTCCTAAAGCACCGCCACCTAAACCGCCCAGTGTCTGTAGTCTACCTCCTTGCACTCCCAAACCACCAGTTCCACCTCCTAAGCCGCCAAGTCCTCCTCCTAAACCTCCAAAACCTCCAGTTCCCCCTCCTAAACCTCCAAAACCTCCAGTTCCCCCTCCTAAACCTCCAAAACCTCCAGTTCCCCCTCCTAAACCTCCAATACCTCCAGTTCCCCCTCCTAAACCTCCAAAACCTCCAGTTCCCCCTCCTAAACCTCCAATACCTCCAGTTCCCCCTCCTAAACCTCCAATACCGCCTGTTCCTCCTAATCCAACACCACGACCACCAAAACCTCCTAATCCACCCCCAATGCCTCCTAACCCTCCTCCTAATCCCCCTAGGCCACCAGTACCAACACCACCTCTTAAACCTCCACCCACTCCTCCAGTCCCGCCATAAGATTTCACACCGTCTGGTTTGTATCCTGGTATTCCACTAACTCCTACGCCCGGATAAACCCCTCCTACACCTGTACCTGGAAATCCTGTCCCTGTACCTCCTATTCCTGATCCCGGGAATCCTGTTCCTGATCCCGGGAATCCTGTTCCCCCACCGATTACTGAACCTGGAAATCCTGTTCCTGTTATCCCTATTCCTGAGCCAGGAAATCCTGTTCCTGTTCCCCCTATTCCTGAGCCAGGAAATCCTGTTCCTGTTCCTCCTATTCCTGAGCCAGGAAATCCTGTTCCTATTCGTCCTATTGTTGAACCTGGGTACCCTGTTCCTATGCCTCCTATTCCAGAGCCTGGCAGGCCAGTTCCAACACCCCCTATTCCTGATCCTGGAAATCCTGTTCCTACACCCCGTATTCCTGATCCTGGAAATCCTGTTCCCACACCCCGTATTCCTGATCCTGAAATTCCTCCAGTGCCTAATCCTGCAGTTCCCTCCTTGGATTTTATACTTCCATCTGGTTTGACAACAGTTCCCGAAATTCCAGTTCCCAGCCCAGTGCCTGGAGCACCGGTCACAAGGAATCCTGTTCCTGGACCACCCCCTAAACCTCCAACACCGCCCTGACCACCACCATAACCTCCAAGGCCTGTCACACCACCTAAACCCCCAATTCCTCCTGTACCACCTCCTAAAGTGCCAATCCCACCTAAACCACCATATCCTCCTTGACCACCACCAAAACCACCAACTCCTCCTGGACCGCCACCAAAACCTACACCACCTGGAAAGCCTCCTAAACCTCCAATTCCTCCTGCACCACCACCTAAACCACCTTGGCCTCCAATACCACTACTTACTGTCCCACCTGCTGTTTTTAATCCTTCTGGCTTAAGAATTGTTCCTGAAGGCCCAGTTGTACCTCCAGGACCGCCTATAGTTCCTGGAGCTCCTGTTCCAACACCTGAAATACCACCTACTCCCCCAATTCCACCTTGACCACTACCTAAACCACTAATTCCACCAACACCCCCAAAACCTCCTGTGCCTCCTAGACCACCACCAGTACCTCCCAAGCCCCCAAAGCCTCCTTGACCACCACAAACACCCCCCAAACACCCAATGCCTCCTTGACCACCACCAGTACCTCCCAAGCCCCCAAAGCCTCCTTGACCACCACCAGTACCTCCCAAGCCCCCAAAGCCTCCTTGACCACCACCAGTACCTCCCAATCCTCCAATACCTCCAGAACCAATACCTAACCCTCCACCTCCTGTCTTCAGACCTTCCGGTTTTAGAATTGTCCCTGAAGGTCCAGTAACAAAACCTCCTGTTCCACCAATACCACCTATTCCCCCTACACCACCTGGAATTCCACCAATTCCCCCAACTCCTCCAATTCCGCTAATTCCCCCTGGAATGCCACCAATCCCTCCAATTCCCCCTGGAATACCACCTATACCACTAATTCCGCCTGGTATGCCTCCTACACCACCAACCCCTCCAATTCCACCTGGAATGCCACCAATCCCGCCAATGCCTCCTGGAATGCCACCAATCCCGCCAACTCCTCCTGGAACGCCACCAATTCCGCTAATTCCTCCTGAAACGCCACCTAATCCTCCTGATGTTTTATCTAGTTTTATTCCTGCTCCAGTTATTCCACCTGGTAATCCAGTAGTAATCGTTCCTATTCTTCCACCGCTTGGCAATCCTGTTCCTATTCCTCCTCCTCCTCCAGATATCCCAGTACCGATTGTTCCAATTCCACCACCTGGAAGAAGCACTCTATAACCACCAGTTCCTGTTGTTCCTGTCAGTCGTCCATTAAATACGGTTCCTCCTGGAGAAATACCACCTTGACTTAAACCTAGTCTTCCATCACCTACTAATAGTCCACCAGCACTTGTAAGTCTTCCTCCATCAACGCCGGTTTTTACGCCACCAGGTTTAAAAATCTGTCCTCCTGCCAGCTGGCCTCCTAAATTTGGTACACCACCTGCTCCTCCGAGAGATGATCCACCTGGAAATATTATGCGGCCATTTTGTCTTACTGCCCCAGCAGGTAAGGATGGGTCGTAGGTTCCTACGGGTCGATATGAACCGTTGTACGGTACATATCCTGGTTGTCTTCCGAATCCGAAATCAGTGGCACCAACACCACCTCGACCAAGTGTTGTTGTTGCCGACGGAGGACCACCACCTTGTACTACAGGTGATAGTAATCCCAAAACAATAATGAGGACCTGTAAAAAAAATAGGGAATTAGATTGATTTAAATTTACATTATTTAATTCACGAACAATGCAAAGAAGTATGACTGATGAATATTAGTTGTATCATTATTTTATATCTTACAGAATTTTTCATTAATAGCCAGCCTTTTTAGATAATTAGCCATGAGTTATTTTCATAACTTTTTGTAAGAAATTTCTATTAGGAATTACGTTCTTAAAAAAAGTCACAGCTATAAAATAAAATAAGAATGTTAATAAACTATTATTAAGTTAACAATTAAAATAAAATAAGTTAATTTAGTAGTAATAATAATATTTATTTAAATTTATGTTTACTAATGAATTTACACACCAATAGATAATTTTAACATCTTAGGTAAAAGATCTGTATTAAAAATGATTGCCATGTACTTTGCTACAATTATTAAGAGTAAATGATGAATGCTGTTAAATAATAATTATATTCAATTGCTAACATTTGTGAGAAAAGGAAAAAAATCATATGAGAGAAGGAAAACAGATGACTAATTATTCGTATTGTGGTTGTTCTGCTTTCTTTCTGCTGGTCAGAGCTTTACCCTTCACATTATTTGCCTAAGATATTTTAGCCAAATTTTACCGACTTAGGAAACAATGAACCATTATTTTGCAGTTGTCTTGGGAAAGCAGTAATTTTTGTCTTAACTTTTTTACATTTTTTATGGAAGGATTTACCGTATCGAAGGAGATGAGGATATGATCTTAAGATTTGTTTTAAGATAAAAGCACTGTTAAAATCCAAATTAAAAAAGTAAAAATAAATATTAACTCTTTGTCAAGCGTCTTAAAGAATAAGAATTCTTTAAGACTCTTTACTAAGAGTTAATATTTTTTTTTATTTTTTTATAATACAAAATAGTATTTCAATTATCCACAACTACTAAGAGATAACTATTTTCAAGATAAAACAAGGAAAGATAACAAGTAGCAATAATAAAATATAAAAATATAAAAAAAAGGTAACTGCATGACGAATTGTGCTTGATGTTTGTGTCGTGTTGTTTTTTTTTTGTTGTTGTTTTATCTTGAATAAAGGCAACCTAAAGATAACAATTGAAGCCAGGGTTTTTGTACGATACTTAACTTTAAAGTTTTTAATGTTAAAGTAAATTAAAAATAAAAAAAAAAAAGGTTTTTGCAAATTAGATAATAATGACAACGTGCTTGCTTTTATAGAAGTAAGAAGTTTAATTTGAATTTAACAATTCAGTAATAATAATAATAGTAATTAATAATAATGCAAGAAAATTATTCATACAGTTACTGAATTCATGTAAAACGTAATTTAATTTGTTTTTCTAAATATTGAATTAAAAAGGTTATTTATTGGAGATATTTAAGTTGTAAAATAATATTATTCCAATAAGTAAATACAGTAAAACCTCGTTAAATCGTCACTCCGTTTAAGTCATCGTTTTCCTTTGGTCCCGACAAGGTCTCATACACAATAATGTAAAATAACCCTCTTTTACTCGTCACCAAATTTAATTCTACTCCGGATAACTCGTCACTCTCAAAAATGGCGAAAAGCATCTTTATTCTCAATTTTGCCTGCTATCTTTTCAGCCCCGCCCCTTCACTCTAAGAAAGCCTAGCCTTTACGGGGAATTTTCACGTGGGAAATTCACTTGGGAAATTACACACTTCTCGCTGCGACTCTTGTCAAGTGCATACGTTTTTCTTGACCGCTACTGGCTTGTGAGTGTGATTTCATTTCATAGCGAGCAAGCTCCGCTATAACGGCTATTTTTTATCTTGCAATTTCGTGGTTCGATTACATTTGTAACATGTCAGGGAAACGAAAACTTACCTCGTTATGTTTTAAAGAAAAAAAAAGACTTAATTGTACTTTTTGAAAAATCAAATGTTTCGAAAACAGCTTTTGCCAAAGAACATCATATTCTCAGGACTACATTAAACGATATTCTTTCATCGAAACAAGCAATTGAAGAAGCTGACTGCAAAGACAAAAGAAAGAGAATGAGGAAATCGAAGTTTGACGAGATCGAGGAGATTTTAGTTCGATGGCTAAAACATGCTTTATCGCAAAATGTGCCGATTTCTGCCGTGATTCTCAAAGAAAAAGCCATGGAAATTGCTGAGGAGTTGAACATTGAAGATTTTGGCGGCAGCAATGGTTGGCTGGAACATTTCAAAGACAGACATTGCCTTTCTTTTAAAACGATTGTAATGTGGTAACTATAAAAAGTGTTTTTTTTTTTTACTTTCCACTCATTTGCATGTATTGATTTCTGAAAATCTTGTTTTTCTCACCGAATCCTACATCAATTCATGAAAATACTGTATTTCAGGGGGTTTTTTTGTTTGTTTTTTTTTCCAAAAATTCCCACTCCGCTTAAGTCGTCAAAAATGTTTGGTTCCTTGAGTGACGACTTAACGAGGTTTTACTGTAACAATATTTATTGTGTAAGTCCAACTAATAATATAATACTTTTAATAATAATAATAATAAAAATTAAAAATAAGAATTAAAGGATAAAAAATTATTTTTGTATTAAAAATTTCCTAAAATTGACAGTTAATAGTTTGCTAAAATATAGTTCAAAATAAAAGCTAATATTCTGTTATTATCTAAAACTATTTAAATTTCAAATTAAGCTAATTTCCATTCTTTTAATTTCTATATAAAAACATCTTAAAAGCAATTTTATAACCTAGATCTCCTATATACAGTATATAAATATATTTTAAGAATACTGATATTGTCGAGATTTATTTAGGTTTCAGTGTCTGTAGCGTCCTTTAAGTTTACTTTTGCATTATTATTAGTAGTAGTAATAGTGGTAGTAGTAGTATAAAGATAAATTGAAATTAAACATTCTATCTCAGATCTAGAGTACGCACACCGATTACCCACTTTGAATAAGAATAAAACAAAATCTACTTTAATGAAATTCAAAACATTACACAGAAAAAATGAGTGTCTAGAAAAAATAAAAAAAATCCAAGTGCTCAACAAAGATATGTTTCAGAACAGTGATGATATCAAAATCTTCATCAATGAAAACCTTACAATCAAACAAAATAAATTCAAAACTTACTGTAATACATTAAATAAACAATGTTTATTAATAAATACTATGAACAATCTAAAGGTGTATGAATAATTCACAGGTTATTAATATTTTAATTTAAGAAAATGACAGTGAAAAGTGTTAAACTTTTTGGTAGAAACGTTATATCCTTTGTTTGTTCTTGGAATAATATTAATATCAGTGTTAAAAAAAGTGCAATTCTAGTTTAAGAGACTTTTAATTTTTCTGGTTACTTTAGACAAAAATAATGGCACTGAAGTTGATGATTTTAGTGTTGGTGTTAATCCTGACAATTACCAACTGCTAATTAAAAGACACGTTAATCTTCTTGAAAAAAAAAGTTCTTATAATTCATACTACATATATATGTATGTACGTTACATTTCACATTTAAATTATTAAATTATTTTCATTTCTGTGATTATAAACGAAACTATTTAAAATAAATGCTTGCCAATTGTATTAACATGGCTTTTTTATTAATTTACTTTCATGAAAGTAATTTATTACGCCGCGTAGAATTCGTGTAAAAATTTTGCTTTACCTGGCAGATAAATTCTATACGTATTTTGCTTCTATAGGGAAAACTTATAATAATTCTTTATTAAAAAAAGGAATTATAATATCACAGCAAATTCAATTGTAATATACAGTCGATCAGAAGAAGAGACTGCAATCATTAAAAAAATGAACAACAAAAAATCAACGGGATTTGATAGCATAAAAACAAAAGATGTAAAAGAAAATGAAATTTTTTATAAGTTAATAAATTTAATAATAGCAATCTAATAAATATCCAGATCAATTAAAAATCTCCAAAATTATATCTATTTATATAAGTAACAGTTACTTATATATATTTAATATATATGAACTAGAAAATTATCGACCCATAGCAATACAGTCAACCATAAATAAAATAATAGAAAAATACATCACAAATATAATACAATATTTTAAGAAAAAATGCAATGTAATAAACTGTAATCAGTATGCCTACCAAACTTCAAAAAGCACCACCAAGTTATTAGAGAATTTCAGTGACCACATCAATGAAAAACTAAATAAAAATAATTTCATTCTACTTCTAACAATAGATCTTAGTAAAGTCTTTGACTTAATAAATCATGAATTATTACTATAAAAGTTAAAATTAATGGGTATTAGAGGCTCTATCCTTCAAATAATAAAAAACTATTTCAAAAACAGAAACACTTACGTAAACATAAATAACAACACCAGTAAAGCAACAAAAAAAAAAAAATTGTGGAGTTCCTCAAGGCTCTAACTTAGGCCCAATCTTCTTTAAAATGTTTTTGAATGATTTCTTCAGTGAAATCAAAGATTGTCATATCTGCATGAATGCTGATGATATTATAATCTATGCAGTAAACAAAAATCCTATCAATACAAGACAGGCTATACAAAAAGACTTCATAAATATTCAAAATTAGATGCACGATAATAAACTCACCATAAATGAAGATAAAACAAAAGTTATTTTTATAAGACTGAAAAAACAACTTACAAATTTTTCAACCAAAGGTTTATTTTCATTCTCATTCATGTTTACATGCACAAAATAATAAATTGCAATTCTCGCTTTGAGGTTGATATGGTAACAAATTTTAAATATTTAGATATTACAATAAACAACCTCTTCACTTGGAACAATCATATAAATATGCTACAGAAGAGACTAAATTCTTCTTCTTTACATCGATTTGGGCAAACTAAGGACCACAGACAATAGCCCTGTATGACAACCCTCATGGTGGAGCTAGTGAAGTTCGAGAAAGGGAACGATATTCACATCAAGTCCAGAATAACACTGAGACTGTAAAGTCCCAGGTGGAAACGGACGAAGCACAGAAGAAAAAAGAAACAGTCATGCCGATGCCGGGATTCGAACCCAAGTTCCGACTACAACGGCCGCATGGCAGACCGCCGTCTAGAGACCTATTTTTATGCCGGAACGGCCAGACTGAATTCTATAATATATATTTTTTAGCATATAAAAAATATAATACCAACAAAAACTAAATCTTCATTTATATCAAATCTTCATTTGATTTCTTAATAAATTACGGGGGAAATATCTGGGACAACATAGACAATATAGACCTTGAACTTTTAAAAAACTTATAAATTAAAGTGCTTAAATTAATTTTCTCAAAAACAGTTTGGAATAATTTATGCAAAAGAAATTATAATCTAATAAAGTACTAAATTTTATTTCCAAAATAAAAATTTATATATAACATAATTATACAAAACTATTATAAAATATTGTAATAGATTGTATATAAATATTTTTAGAAATCATTTATTTATCTGTATTTTTGTAGAAATTATTTATCTGTGTTTATCTGTATTCATTTTTATCCTTAACCGTTATTTATTCCTTTGCATTTCCTAATTACTGATGTTCAGTTTAAATTCTTTTCCGTTGAATCAGTTAATTAATTTAAGTTCGTTATGTTTTTATCCAATCACTAGCCGGGTATCGTCGCTTCGCTCCGGAACCCTTGCATCTATAACATTAAAAAAAAAACTTTATTTATTTCGCAAATTAATATTGAGAATTGGAGAATATACGACTTCCCAGCCCGTTATGGCCTTCTCCACTTAACTCAGGTGAATTGCGGGTTGGCGCCACACACCTGGGGTTGCCGCCGTTCACTTCATCGTCAGTTTGCAAGATTATTCCCTATCCCCTCAGAATTTCGAAAAATCCGGCCTTATTCATTCTCTACATCATAAAGGAAACCTCTGTGCAAAATTTCAGCTTTCTAGGTCCAAGGGTTTGGGGTGGGCATTGATGAGTCAGTCAGTGAATGAGTCAGGACTTTTCTTTTTATATATGTAGATTTTCATGAATTTTGTTTTCTTAACATCATTGATTAGTTCTTTATAGATTATATTTGGATCTGTTATTTTCTCATTTTCAACTCTTATCCGATTCGTTCTTTACATATTATTCCTGGTGTTTTGATATCATGTTTATTTATGAAAATATGATCTATATTTGTTTTCGTATTTCCATGAATTGTACAGTTGTTTCTTGTTGTTCCGTAAAGATGATTTTTGAAACCATTATTGCACATAAGTTTCACGCATTTCTGTACTGCATTGTTTTTATTCATTTTGAAAATATCTATATTTACGTCACCAATCAGTATAGTTGGACAGTTGTTTAATATCTTTTCATTTCTTATGAATAGATTCTCTATTTTATTAACATTTTAGTAATTTGTAATTTAACATTTTGCTTACAGAATGACAGACAGAATAACGTTTTTATAATATATAATAATAATAGCCGGGTATCGTCGCTTCGCTCCGGAACCCTTGCATATATAGCATTGAAAAAACAAACTTTATTTATTTAGCAAATTAATGTTGCGATCGTCGGAGAATGTATTACTTCCCAGCCTGTTGTGGCTTCTCCGAATAACTCGGATGTATTGCGGGTCGGCGTCACACACCAAAAATTCACATTTTTGCATGTATCTTGCAAACGCTGAAGCGTTTGTGAATAAGTGATACATCGTTCGATAGAACT
The DNA here is from genome assembly GCA_023159025.1 of Thereuonema tuberculata. Classification (NCBI taxonomy): domain Eukaryota; kingdom Metazoa; phylum Arthropoda; class Chilopoda; order Scutigeromorpha; family Scutigeridae; genus Thereuonema; species Thereuonema tuberculata. The sequence goes on from JAFIDM010009631.1 coordinate 204,073,647, forward strand.
TTCAAATACCAACATTTTCTCAATTTAATGTTGTCTTCTATCTTTTATACTTTTCGTTTAAATTGAGAAAAAGTCAAAATTTGACCCTTTAAAAGGCGCCATCTTGGAAACCAAAAACTTTTTTCGAAAGATTTTTGTAGCATTTTGTTTGTCTTAAAAAGATATACATTTTATCCATTTACATGACCACTCTATCTCTTAAAGTTTGGTCACAAAATTGGAAAAACGTAAAGTCTTATGACAGACAAAATAACGCTTTTATAATATATAATTATGTATATTACTTAACCAATTAATTCCTTAACCAATCAAATTCTTCTATGTAAAATCTATAAAAACAAATGTTTTTCGTTTAATAGATTAATTCAGTTCAGTTCCAAAACTTGACTCGTTGTCTTTCTATCCCAAAGACTCTCCCACAAACACCATTACAATATTATAAATAAAAACTAATAGTAATCAAAATTATCATCTTAACAAAATAATAAAATAAAATTATCATACCCTCCAACTTTTAATAGTTACGGGCAAAGCAATATTAATTTCATTATGGAAAGAACTATAAATGATATGAATATAAATATCTTTTGGGAAACTCAAATATCTGTTTTAAAAAGAACCTTAAAAAATAGCTTATTGAAAATACTTAAAAAAAAAAGAAGAGGTAAAGAAAAGAAAATATCTTAATGATTTCTTTCCTTTTTCCTTTTTTTTTTAATAAGAATATAAATTTCAAAACGAAGAAAAAAAAAAAAAGGCTACTTTCTGGATGTGTTTTCAAATGGTACTATTATGTAAAACTAATATAAGTATTAAAATGTTTTAAGCATGTTAAATTTTTTCGTAGAATAATTTCAGTACTAATAAGGAATGATATATTTGTATATTTAAATTATCTATACTCAATTATTTGTTTTTCTTCTTTTTACGTTTCTTCTTGTAGACTTGTAAGTTTTTTCTTTTATTTAGTGGCAGTTCCACTTCCAGGCTTTTATCAGATGAAATTGGAATAAAGTTAGCATAGGCTGAAATAGTTGGTTTGCTTTTCTATTTTTATTAAAAAGATTGAAATTAAAGTTCTTTTTGATCGGGAAGTGGTTTTTATCTTTCTAAAATATCTTTCTAAATATTTAGATATTTTTATTCCATGGAATATAATGAAGTATTGACAGGTATACAAACAAAACCTTTATACATAGCAGGATATATATCTTACCTATAAATGAAAGACATATACATGTGTCGTATGCCATAAATAATTTCTTTCTTAAATAAATAAAGATAAATAAAAAAAAAAATATTGGACTCGTAAAATTCGATTAACTTTTTATAAATAAAAAAGGCATCAACTTAAAGGATATTATGTGGACTATGCCATTAAAAAAAAAAGAAAAAAAAACACATAAGAAAGCAGAAAAAGAAAAGAATCAGTAAGCTAGTAAAGGGAAAATCTAATACAAAAGATTGTAGTAATATTGTAATAAACCAGCGGTTGACAGTATTACTATTACTACTATTACTCTTGAAATCAAATCCCCAGAAAAGGTTTTTTTTTTCCTTGGTTTGTTAATCTTATTTGTAAGATGAAAGAAGTAGGTAGAAGCTAGGTTTTGGCTCTGAGAACCTCATCCTAATAATCAATTTTAACCTCAATAATATTGCGATTAATTAGGGTAATGATTTAACAGAAGTTTATGTTATATCTACCATATTATTAGCTACCTAAGAATAGTATCAAGATATTTTGATAGATTGTAAATTGAAGAAAAATTAATACATGTAAGAATAAAGGTAAGTTAAATAATAACTGTAAAGAAAAAAAATTGAGAAAAAATCACATTTATAATAATAATAATATTTTCAATTTTAAACACACATGGATGGATGAAGACATTCTTAAACATATTGAGGAAAAAAATTACCTATTTCAAAAATTTAAAAATAATCGAACTAACAAAACGTATGAAAAAAATTACAAAAAAAAAAAAAAAAAAGGAAAAGAAAAGAAATTGGTTAAAACATTACATAATGAAAAAGAAAAAGTCTTATTTCAAAAAAAAATTACAAATAATCAACCTTCTAAAAATAACCTACGGAAATTTATAAATCAGGAAATAAATAATAAAAAAAGAAATACTGGAAATAAAGAAATAAATAAATTAAAAAATAAATTTGATATAAGTGTAATTTTTTCAAATTTCGCTGATATTTTTTTATATTTAAAAAGAATAAAAAAAATTAAGGCCACTAACTCTGATATTTTAAATGTTTGTAATGGAAAGGATAATGAATTCAAAAATATAAATTCTATCTTTTTACTTCCTCCAACATATAATCAGATATTAGATACAATACAACCTTGCAGAACGAATTACTCTACTGGAATTGATGACATCTCCATAACAGAAATCAAACATTTTAAAGAACACATGTCTTTATACTTTGTTGAATTGTTTAAAAATATTTTTCAAACTTCAATATTTCCAAATTTTTGGAAAATAGACTATATTATTCCCATTTATAAAGGTGGAGCGTATGATAACTTTGAAAATTACAGGCATATTTCAGTGCTTTCTAATATTTCAAAAATAATAGAAAGTTGCTTAACAAATTCTATTTATAATTTTGTTATCAATATGAACATTTTAAATACAAATCAATATGCTTAACAAAAAAAAAATAATAAATAGTACCACTAAATTATTAAAAGCTCTTAATAATAGCATTACTAAAGCCTTAATGATGGGAATTTTATTTATGTAGCTTTTATTGATTTTTCGAAGGCTTTCGATAGAGTCAACCATAGTATACTTTTAAATAAATTAAAATGTTATGGTATAAGAGATCAAACGTACAAACTTTTAAGAAATTACTTAACTAATAGGAAATTTAGAATCGAAATTAATCAAAATTTTAACTAGAAATAACTGGTTTAAGAATTTTTAATATTCCCAAACCAAATAATAATTTTGGATTAAGAAATGAAAATTACGAGAATTATAAATTATTTTTAGTCAATTATATTGGAATATGTTTTATGTTTTATGTAGTGAATGTGGGTGGCAGAGAAGCCAAGCACTGCGACCGGAGGTCTATTGTACTAACCCACGGAAAGAAGGAGAGATGGAGAGAAAGACTGAGAAATTATGGTGGGAGAAGTGCAGGGGAAACGGGAGTATATTGGAATAACTATAATGATAATAGTATAAATAAAAATAAAAAACAACTTATATTTGAAATAATTTATACAAAAATAAGAAAAAAAGTTTTAATTATAAATCTTCAATTAATTTTTATTGCTTTTAAAATTTAATTTTCTCTTCTCTTTTTATAATAAGAGCATATAAATTATATAGTCACAGATTAATTATTCCAGCACATATAACACAGGAGTGATATGTATAGCACTCCTACTAGGACTCGTTACATAAAAAATAATAATAATTTAATCTTAATTGATTAAATGAGTTTGTATAATTATTCCAAATTCATTTTCAATTTACATATAATGAAAACGAAAATTAAACATTTTAATTATTTCTAATAATATAATTAGCTAGTATTCTAGATAATTAATGAAATCGAAAAAATACCACTTTTGAAGTATTTAGCGAAAGAATTACATTTTCAGAGAGCAATTGATCAAACATTTGCTGCATTGCCACATAATTTTAAATTTGTAATCAAATTTCATTAAAATACATTCAGTAGGAAGATTATAATATTAAAAATAACAATACTATTCTTTTAAAAGAACCAGTAATTGCTTAAGGACTAAAAAAACAATTCAAAGAATGTCTTAATACATAAAAAAAAAAACATAATAAATAAATGAGAGATACATCTAAAGAGTTACAGCCAATTACAAAGAAAAAATAAAGAAAATATATTAAATATAAAATATTTTTATGTAAATCTGATATTATTCAATACAGATCAGAGTAAACCATCTCCCGACCCTCCCCCTACTAAAATGAAATTAATTAAGATACGTTAGCAACAAATAAAAGATCATCGACGGACAGCAAAAACTCTAATTCAGAGTTCAATACAATCAGATAAAAACTAGGAAACATCCACATGTTAGAAATGGAAAAAAAAAAAGAAAGCTTTTTATCGAAACAGCTAAAAACGATTTGACAAATCTTCACTTGATTTTCATCGATGAAGTAGTTTTCTTATAAACTATTATTCTTAATTTCTATCATAATAATTATAATAACAAAAACTAAGTGATAAAGTCCTGGCATAAAACACGAGGACGTATTTTATTCGAACATTAAATAGAGTAGACAAAGTAAAGCCTTCAGTTCTAATTGATTTGTTAGAAGTTATTTTGTACAGATTTCGTTTGAAAACGTTTCTGATTGTACATTAGAATAAAATTTGCTAAATTAATGTTTACACGAAACTGTCTCGACTGAGAAACAATTCTTTAAAAAAGACAGGGATTGAATTCCATTAATTGCTATTTATACGTTTATCATTAAAATATGCAAATGAACGTGTTCCATTCTTCGAGGAAAGTATGTTGAACTGTTTCTCTATTCAGTCAAACACCGTAAATGAGGCAAGGACCATATTTTCGCTGTTCGATCGAAATTCTAATAAGTGAACTTCACTGCCATACAGTTTGCTCTTCACTGCACAACATCCTTAAGCTATTTTTGTTGATTATTTGCTCTCAGCTACTTTGGTAAAGGATTTTACTTTAGCGGAAATCTCCAGACCACGTGAATTTGCAAATTCAAATTAAATACAGAGTTGGCATGGAGTGACTGCTCTACCTTTAATTTAATCTTACATTTTCATTGAAACTTTTTCGGTATTCTTTACAGCTTTGTTTATTAATAAAGTTACATTAGCTTTAAAAAAAACCATCACAATTAGCAAGATTCAGTTAAACTTTAAGTAACACAATCTTTAATTTCAAAGTTATCTGAAATTATTCATTTTGGAATGTACGGGAAATTCAAGGCTAGGGATTTGCTTAATTCAGTGACATCAAATGAGGGTCAATAAATAAACAAAATAGAAAGTGTTTATTGTTGCTATGAAAATAATGATTTCTAAGTTTCTCGCCATTCTGTTGTATATTTCGATAAAAGCAATTTTTTTTTAATAGGGCTTGCATATTTTGTTTCCGATTTCCTTCAGTAAATTAGAGAAGAAGAAAAAATACTACCTACAATGAAATATTTAAAAATAGAGCAAGGAATTTACGACTATATTTCAGTTTGGAAATACCTTCCAGATATCATCAGATGAGATTCGGAAATATACCAAGATATTTACATGACAAACTTCTGATTTCTATATTTTAGGTTGTTTGGATTTTTTTTTTCTCTTTTGAAGAATGCTTAAAGACATTAAGAAGGCTAAAACAAAACTCGAATGACTACTCATTAATAATTCACGATTGAGTTTATCAAAATACCACAATTTTCGTAGAGAAAAATAAAGCCGGAAACTACTGCCATCTATAAGCCAACTGAACGAGCAACTGTTTATTCCTGAACGAAAGGCGACAGATCATAGTTTTGTGTCCGAAAACTGTCAAACGAACCTTGATTTTTATTTAGTTATCCTTGTTGTTACTGTTTTGTATCAAAAATTAAATCGGTATAAAATAAGCAATTGAACTTTTAAATAATATCGTTTACATAGTTATTTTCTAATATTAATATTTAGTTTGTTTGCTTTTTTTAAACGATTAATTTCATTGATTTCTTTTTCTTAAGTTTTGAGGGACAAACGAGCTATCGGTATTTTTTTAAGCAAGGAAACATGTTATCAGACGCGAAAAAATGAACAGTGAAAGTACTTGAACTTGTCCTTTTCAAAAGCTTAACTGACATGATTAGGTTCTTAATATACTAGAATTCTTCTCGTTCCAACCAGTACAAAGTTAAATGAAAATAAACGTGTTTAATACTTAAAGAACAATACTGTTAAATAATATTAAAACATTTAAACTTAGCTATTTCGGATAACATTTCGTTTCCTTTTTTTTTAACATTAATTTAATAGTTAAAATCGAAATGCAATGAACCTATAATAAACAGTAAAGAAATTAAGCGCCGACTTCAGTAAAAATATCTTGAGAATTGTTACCACAATCATTAAGACTTAAGTTAATGTTCTTAAACTAAACGTTAAAAGCTTAATCCCTGTATTAAGTGCAATGGAAATCCTCAAAGTTAGAAACTAAGCACAACTATTTATTCAGTTTAGTTAAACTGTGTTTTACCATCAATGTCCCATTAATGTTAACGGTTTCAAAAACAGTGACTCCTTATAACGATTATTTGGAAATAAAACAAGCAAAGAACATCTCTTGTGTTAGATCTTAAACTGATGCACTTATTAGTTTTCCTCTAAAGCTGTTTTCTTGAAATAAGCAAATTTTAGGCTTCTGAAAAGTAATATCGAAATATCTATCCATTGTAAATAAGGCTATAATATATTAAGAATTCTTTGAAATTAATATATTCAGAAGAAAACATAATTCAAACAAAAGAGTTCTGGTTAATTGGATGTTATCGTAAACCTAGCCTTTGCAGTTAGAAAGTTCAAGCTGTTTCTATATCATAGAATAAAACCATTTGTTGAAAGATGACATTTAGACTAATAGAATTCAAAAAAAGTTTCATTTGTGAAATCGTTGTCCCTGCTTGCTTTACCTTAAGTTAGACTAAATTGAAAGAACTTTTTATGTTTGTTGAGAAATACTAAAAAGCTGTCAGTGAATGAATACTATTGAAAAGACTAAGATAGCTTCTAAGTACAACTACCATACGATGGTGGCAGTGGCTACTCACCGTGCATCTCTGGCATTCCATGGTGGCTGTCCTGGTGCTTGGACATGAGTTCCTGGCCTTATATATGTGCCCCCGCAAAAGGGTTATCGTGGACGTTGGAGATAGGCGGGGAGGGGGGGATGAGCCCACTGACATGTTTATGAAGGATAAAATCCTGTCTAACTTTGGAGACATAAAGGATTACTTCGTCTTGGCCTTGCTAAGAAATTTGAGACAATCCATTAGCCATCTCTTCCCCTCACCGAAATTCGATCTGAATGAAGCCAGACATGTTTTTTCCTTCGTGGGCAACAACCCACACGGGATTCATTCGCTTGGGTTGCCATTGAAAATGACGTCAGCCTCTTCTCTTAGAACGCCAAAAAACTGTTCGTTGCCCCGTTGTTAAGCCGCGTCCATGTTATATCTGCAACCAAATCATTCACTTAATTCTGTTAATGCTTTTATGAATTGAGAAGAATTTTAATTTACTCATGTTAGGAAATTGAGATATCTACAGTGACCTTAGACTTAACCTCTCTTAATCTCAGATAATCCCTTATTAAGTGAAAATTTAATCGTTAACATTGAATACTGGATTTCGTCAAAGTTCAATGACTCATTGTACATCTTCGAAATGATTTCCATCAAACAGTATTTTGATTTATTACTTTTTTAAAGGAGTGTTTGTAATCTTCTACAAAGTATTAAAACTTTGTTTTTTCCTACCACAGTTTTGTCGTTGGTATGATAGAATTTGGAAAAATAAATCTTTTCCGTAATTCTCTAATGTACTTCAAAGAATTCAATGATTTCACTTATAATTAAAGTTGAACTTACAGCAATTAAGATTTTTTCCAGCTATAGTATTTCATACAGAAAATTACAAGTTATTTAGATTTAACAAGATTTTTTTTTTCTCTAATGTTTTATCAATTTTTATTAGCTTTAGAATAAATTCAGTCGGATTCGAATTGAATGTTGAGATTTTTCATATTCATTTTTTTTTTTTCATTAGCAAGGATAAGGAAGAAAACTTCAAATAAGCTTATTTTATTTTGGGTAAATTTAATCATAAAATTAATAAATTTTTGCAATATTTTGTTCTATGCAATTTTTACTTTTAATTAGATTAAAAAAAATTAAACAAGATGACAAGAAAATATAACTTTCAATATAAAATTTTTTTTCGGAGCATATACTACACCAATAAACATCACGAAAATATATAAAAAAATATCACCAAGCGTGGGATACTCGTCGGATACATATTGTGAATGTTATGGAATTGTGAATCTATAAATCGAATTTTTGGTTTTGATGCCTTTATGATGTAATACCCATCATAAATTGTGCGAATTGGTTGTAACATTTTTTTTTTCCTATTCCAGCACTGTTAAATATTTGAAATGCTGATGCCTATCAATACTTTTTTATAATCTTTGATGAAAAGTAGTCAATAATACAAGAAAAGTGTTGAGGCTTTTTTTTTTTTTTTTTTTTTGCCTTTCATACAACTCCGCAGCAAGGGCAGTGCGAATGGTCACACGAGTTTATACGAGATTTTTAATTTTAAAAAGCATTAAAATTCAGATCATATCATCATTTCTTAAAGTTAAAATTTACAAACACATCTACTAACTTAATTATCATATTATAAACTATTTTGTGATCGAAGAACTTACAAAACACACACATACACACTAGGAATCATTTGGATATGAGATTAAAACGAAGCTATTTTTTTAATTAAAAAAAATCATAACAACAAAACTGATATAATATCGATATTTCAAACAAGTGTTAATAAATCTTTGCGATTTTAATTTAAAATTAAAATTTAAGTAAATCTTAGTGGTGAGAAACTTTGCCTGATATTAAAATAAATAAAATTAAAATAAATCATAATAAAACTTTATTATGATTTAGTTACATTTTTGGAATATTATTTCAAACTCAGTAATCCTTAAGAACCAAATAATTTGAAGGTTTTTCTGAGTTTTTGAAGATCAAGTAGAATTACGAACTTACGAATTTATAAATGTATTATTCCTAAGGACATTTGGTCCCATTCCGGCACAGTCCTAGGGAACGGAAGTTTAATGTTAGCTCTTTATAATTCTTTGACATTTTTCTGTAATTTATACAAAAGTTTCTTCTACATTGTTACATTTCAAAGAGACTTTTTATTTTTTTAAGCAATGTTCTGTAAGAATACACTTCCTTGTTTTCCTGTTTATTCATTTTAATTAAGGTCTAATTAACTGTCTTTTAATCTTTTATTCTTCTTCTTGGTTTTCGAATACTTTTGATCCTACCAAGTTTTATGATGTTATTTAGTTTATGCTATTTTAAACAATTCATTAAGGACTCATCAGTATTTGGATTGATAACAACTTTTAATTGATTCCTATTTTGTAAAATAATAAATACAGTCGGACCTCTATTTAACGAAGTCGCTAAATCCCGAAAAAAAGTGGAAAATTCGTTAAATAGAGATTCACCTTTTAAAATTACTTTAAACTACATAAAACAGATTTAAAATACATAAACAATAAATATTATTAAAAAAGTAATAATTTTAATGACATTTAAAACATACATTTCCACATGCGTACTTAAATTTTACTAAAAAAGTCTGTTAATTTTTTTTTTTTGAAAAAGTGTTTTTGCTCATAGTACGTCTCGCATCTTTGCAATGCACCAAAAACCCCTTCAGGAGTATTTTCTTTAAATTGTAATCCGCGTCGGATTGTTTCAAATGATTTTAGCATTTCATTATAGAAAGGTTTTTGTGATTTCTGCATCATGATCATTTCCATTTTCATCATCTTCATCGCAATTCATAGCTGTATTGTTTTCATTTTTCACACTGTCCAAAATCTCCTCAACTTCAAAATCAAGTGAAAGATAATCATCAATCAGCACATCATCAACAATTTCTTCTTTTTCCCTCAGCTGTATCCACGTTTCTTTCATTTCCTCTAAGGGAATATTAATAATAAAAACATTTCAAGGAGAAAAAAAAAAATAGATACCACGAAAAAGTTCGTTAAATAGAAAATGCACTTCGCTATTTGGAGGTTATTTTA
>JAFIDM010009631.1:204113294-204123391 GCA_023159025.1 Thereuonema tuberculata
ATTTATATGTTCATAATTGTTTAAAGTCCTCACGAATTCCAATTTTATCCAGTGCTTAATTAATCTCAAACCGTTACATTTCTTTTATATTTTAACAATTAACTTTAAAATTGTTTAATTGTTTTTTTGTTTTTTTTTTTTACTTTCGCTTTGTTAATAAACGATGTATTAACAGCACATATATTTTCTGATGGACAGGCTAACGTAGGTTCTGGGACAAAATCTCAAGCATCTTCTCAATGGTGTTAAGAAAGAATAACATAAAATTATTAGACTAGGAAATTGTAATCTGAGAGTTTTCCATTGCTTTTACTTTTGAACACCTCTATTTTAGGGAATTTGCCGTAAATTAATTACTTAGCTACAAAGTAAGGATTATTTTCATTTGAAAAGAAGGCTAGATAAATACATAGGAGCAATCTGAAAGAATTATTAGATTCCAAATTACTGTTTCATTGTAATTGACTACAAGCATTTTACCATAGATTTGAATTCTCTATTTCACTTCTCTATGTCGTAATTGTTATGAGCAGATATTTTAATGAAACAATACATCCTGAAAAATGTTTGAATTAAACCTTCATTCTCTTCTTCTTCCCGATGCAGAGGCTGTTTTGGAACCAATCATGTTTTCTGCCTTTGGTTGACTGATCGTTTCAGTTTGATCTGAATTAGATGGGAATCTGATTTATTTAAGAAGTGTCTTTCCTCTATATCTGTCTCTGTTATAGATGCAGATACGATAAACATCAGCATTATACGATTTAGATGGTAATGGGATTACTCTTTCTTTCTTATGAAGACCATCGGACTTTTGCGGAGATTTCTGTAGTCGTCTATGAATGGATTCAGGGTCATTGATTCTAAGAACTGTCATTGTAGCATCGACATTATTGCTGAGTTTCTCTATTGAAGCTTCTGTTGAATTCTTTTGTGAACAGGTGCAATCTGCTAGTAGGCCTATGGTTGGATGGCTGAGTCCTGGGGTTGCTTGTTGACCAACTCTGTTAGAGAACTCTGTTTCTTCGGAACAGTTTGATCCAAAACGCGATCTTTATCAGCCTCCCTAACATGATTTTTTTTTTTAGAATCCTAATTCATTTATAAAATACGTATTAACATTTATAAAATTATTGTTATTTTATTATAAAATAATAAATAAGTGTATAAAAATAACAACATATGGACTATTTTTTTATCTTTAAAAATAAAACAATTGAAAATATCAGAATTTTTTTTCTTTATTTTGTTGTTGTATTTTTTTTCGTCATTCATTAAGCCTATTTTATATGAAAACTCAGCTCAAATTTTCGTGTGATTATTATGATACATGATTTTTTTTTTCCATTCCCAACTTTCCAACCTTTTATTATTATACATCGTACTCATTATCCTCATAATTTAACTAGTTAAATGATCGTGGGTTCATCAGTGAACTAAATAAGAATAAGAATAGATAAAAAAAAATATGGTCTCGCTACATCACTTTGCATTGTAAACTGATTGATTGATTGAAGTTAATTAATAGGATGTCAAAGCAGATGTTTGATTTTTCACATAACCATCCAAATATGACTTTAAACCGAAGAGAAAGTGAAGAAGAAGCAGACAAGCACAGGAAGAGGTAAACATTCATGCCGGTGCCGGGATTCGAACCCAGCTTCAGACACATCAGCCTCGTGACAGACCTTCACCACATGGCTGTGCCTGAATAGCTTGGTCTTATTATCAGAATATTACGTTTTTGAAGTCTGAACATGCCAAACTTGAAACGAAAGTTTACTTGAATATGAATGTTTTAAGTTTAAATAATGTAAAGCATCATCCTATAGGCCTAGAAGTAAATTCCTAAGGCCTTTTCAATAATTCTTTATCCTTCACTCACTGAAATAGAAATTCTCAGAAATTTTGAAGCCAGAACATCAAGAAAGAGAAATTGGTAGTAAACTACGTTGATTGAAGTAAATGACTGCAGGTACAAGTGTTACAGACATTTTTATTTGAGATACCAGCAGAACACGTACAGTTTTAAAAATTAATGACTATATCTTAGCAAATTATAGTTGCTTAAGTATTTTTTAATCTGTGATGTCTATTAAAATATACTTATTCGTGAGAAGTTTATTTTCTAAAATTTGTGCTGTCTTATTCTTATTGTTATTATTGTTTATTTTTATACATTTCATACGAGATTTACATATTTTGTTGTTTATTGATATATAATTGTAGTGTTTGTTTATGGATTGTAAATTAATGTCTAAATTACGAGAACAGAAACTTTGTTATTAGTTTCCTTTCATGATCATTTAATCTATCCTCCTGCTGATTGTGGACTCATCATAGGAAAACTCATTATTGAAATTTTGCCCATAATAAACAATTTAATAATTAAAATTATGATTAAAGATTAGATAACAAGTAAAACCAAATGTTTGGGACTCGATTTTATTGAGCAATAGAATGACCAGAAAGTAATGACAAAAAATTTTTTTGTACCTAATGCCTATAAAGCTGTTTTCAGAAATGACTGATATCCATAGCATTCTTCTCCAGAAGTAGGAATGTAGTGAATTTTTGGTAATACAGGAAGGCAGCTTGTGATGATGATGAAATAAAAGGCACAAAGCCTTTCATGGACTGTTAAGAATGGTGTAAATGATTTTGGCTTGTACATTGTAAATATCCATTTCGTAAATTGTTTCAATGTTTTTCTGTGAAAGCTACTAAGAATTAAAAATAATGGCCATCCACTTTTATTTATGCAATAAAATAAAAGGAAAATTTGTTGTTTTTTAATACACTGCAAAATATATTTTTATTATTTTTTAAAGTTCTTTAAAAATTCTCTTAGTTTTAAATGGCATTAACTTTAATGAAATGAGGAAATGGAATCCTCCTTATCTCAGTGGTAAAAGTATTTTTTTTTTTATAAAGAATTGCTTGGTTCTTTAATTTAGTCTTTATTTTGTCTTAGTTGTTAGAAGAAGTCTTTATTGGATATTTACAACAGGAGAATTATTCGAAATTGTTGCGATTGGAATTAATAGAATTCTCCAAAATTCAATTTTCTATTAATTATTCTTGTGTTTTTACCCTTATTTGCTTAAACAATAACAATTCATCAAATTTACTTAGTTAGCATTGCATTCCATTTCTTTTTTCTTCATTAATTTTTCCAAGCCTGAGTTAAAATGATTAAACAAGTCATATTTTACAATTATTAATGGTAATGAAAATTTCGGAACATTTTTGTTAATACAAAGGAAATTTCTTTATTGTGCAAAACTTAAGTCATTGGTGTAGTCGTAACGATTTCGACAAAGGATACAATCGACGTATCCTATCAGAAGCTTGTTTAGGCAGTCAGATTTTGAAATTCCCAAATAAAATTCTAAACTACCTCTTACTGTACTGTTTGCTCAAAAATCATGTAAATGACAAATGACAATACAATAAAACAACAAATGAAAGTGATCAAATAACATAAAGATTATACGTTGGATTCTTTGACAAAATGTTACTTGCTTTTGATGTTTTTTAATATATTTTATAAAAACTGGAAAGTGAATGTCATTGATTTTTGTGGACACAACTGACCTTAAAATGATTAAACAAACGGTTCCTCTTGGAAGAAATGAAGCCAAGAATTTAAATAAGTAGCTAAAGACTTATTTAAATCTAGATCAAATGAGATATAGATACATACATTATTTTTACTTTTTAATGAAAAGAAGTCAATTTTTATGTCTTTAAAGATATCGGGAACGAAGATCATTCATTGGTTATTACATTCGTGGATAAGAATTAATAAACAAACAAACAAAAAAGAGTCACAAGTTAAATAGGTTTTTATTTTCGTCAGAAACGTTTTGAATTTATTATTATTATTATTTTTAATGTGACCGTACGCAATTTCAAAATGTAAGAACTCAAAGATTAATAACACAGTATTGTTTCCAATATTAAAATTTATTATACATAATTAGATTAACAGTTTGGTAGCTTTTCAGGAATAGACTTGAAGCTGGTTTTAATTTCATTGAGGAATGGGATTCCCATAGGCTTGTCTCTCCAATACTGCAAAAAAATAACAAGAAATGGACTGTGATCAGTATAGTGAGAAGGCTATTGAAAAATTTACATTCTTGGAAAAAAATGAGATTTTGGAGTAAATCTGTGAGGTATGGACAAATGCTCCAATTTTTAAACGCTTCCTCGCAATTTTGTTGCAAGTAGCCTATGCCCTAAAAAATGCTTTATGACGAAAAAAAGTCTTCAGATTCTGATCGAAAATTATCGACGTCATTTAAATTAACGATTTTCTTATCTTATTGTTAATAAAGTAATATCAAATTAAGCAGTAAAAAACTCTCATTGTTTCATTTTTCATGAATGCAAGTAGAACAACTGGACTTAACAGAAAGAGTGAGATAACTGCAACCAATGAAGCACAACACACGTTCAGTTGCGTCATTACAGATTATTTTTATATTCTTATATAATATACTTGATAGCGAGTGAAAAGTTATTTTTATGTAATAGTTAACAAATCCACATAAATGATAAATTATGAAATAATGATACATTTTTTTTAATAATTGATACATTGAATCTAGTGACTCAATTCAATAAATTTTCATATGTAATATTAAATTATCTCTCCTGAACTGCGTTTTGTAACCATTTTCATGGTGATAATGATTAAAATTCGAGCTCGTTACTGACGTTGAAAGTCATGTGTGGTTCTCTTTAGCAGACGTGTCACGTCTTATTTGTTATAGGAAATTGCATCAATTGAAATAGTGGCACCGAGACTGGACTCAATTGGAATGACATGATATCAAAGTTTTCAAAAATTGTCTTTTTTATGACTTCAAATCTTTGTTATTTATTTAATAAATGAATTTGTTACTTGAGTTAAATACTGTATAAATGCTTTTACAATACAAACTTATAACCAAAAATTTTTTCTGAAAATGTATGTGTGCGTCCTTTAAATCAATGTAGCAAATCCATTTCCTAAAATTCCTAATTTATAAAATTTTAAGAAAAACGGAGAGTTGCTTCTGAATCTCAATGTATTAAAGTTTATTTAAGGTTCAAATTTCATTTTCTCAAGTTAACAAGCAAGCTTATTTATTACGGAAAAATCTAAAGAATAAAATAATAGCAGAAATAAAAATTAATCTAGATTTAATTAAATATACAATATCTATTCATTTCTTATCGACATCTGCTATTCATCTAATGATGAGCTGAACCTGCCATTTGAGAAATTATCTATAATATAAAAGAAGCATCTACGATCAATTTGTTTGGTTCCCAAAGAGATAAGAATATCAATGAATGATGATGGAAATCATTTTATCTTGCTGATTAAAAAAAACGTTAATTAAATGTGTAAAGAAATCTGAAAAATATCTCAAAATCGCTCAACAACACAAAATACAATAATTCCTTGTCCTGCATTCAGCTAGGCACAAAAGGAATTTAATGAAAGCATTAAAGAAAGAAACAAAACCATGTGTTATAAATGAAGGGAAATTTAACGTGACCCCGGATTCTTAATCTTTCACACCTTCTGAGCCTGTCATCGGTGGAGTTTGGCTGGCTAATGAGTCCTAAAAAGGACGAAACGGTCCTTTCCGGTGACAGCTCAGGGTGCGAATTCCTTCATTTAGCTTGTGCCTTACTTTGTTACCTTTTTTTGAATTATTCAGGAACATTAAAATAACTTTTAAAATAATAGTAGAAACGATTATTTCTACTTGAGCTACAAAGTCAAAAAAAAAACCAAAAAAAAAAACCCTGTTAAGATGGAGAGAAACAAAGTCATTCCAGGTGACGCCACCTACACTTCTTATCTGTCTTCAAGCGGTGTACAGTGACACACTGGTCTGTGTCGAGGATGCAATTGGTGTGCTACAAGAACAAGTGCATCTACGGTATAATAATTTAGTTTCACACTTGTTAGTCAAATGCTTACATCTAGACTAAATTCAAGCATCAAAATCACTAAATATGAATTACATTCTGCTTCGTTCTACAAAGAAGCTTAATAAAATATTAATTCACTTTTCAAATCATCTTAAAAAGATATCTTTCAAAACATCAAATAGACTGTTATATTTGTTAGTAATTATAAGTAATAATAAATAAAGTCATTACTTGTTAACACTATTAGTCTTTTCACAAGGAATGTTATAAGTTATTATTAAATATAAGTTATTTATTAGTAAATCAGAGATATTTTTCAAACAATTTTATTGCACCAACAAAAAAATGAAAAAGTTTGGTGTACCGCTGTATTTCTGTAAATAAAAAAACTGAGCCATGAAGCAAAAAACTGCGTTGTGAAGCACTGATCTAGATGGATATTTCACGGTAAAATAACCCAACTGCAAACTGCAAAGTTATGTATTGGAAGTCTTCTAAACAAATTAATTCCTGTCAATCAAAGAAAGAAAAAAACCAACATAACTTCTTTCTAACAGCTGTCCTAAGAAATTAATTTATCAAAATCTTAAAAAAAGTGCAATTAAAAAATATAGCGAATTAGATAAACAACTAAAAAGAAAGTAAGGAAGAAATAAAGAAAAAAGAAAAGGACCTTTAATAAACAGATGACTCAGATTTCAAAAAACAAAAGAAAAAAAGCGAGCATTTTTAGGATGAAATAGTGTTTGATTTGGGAAAAAAACAATAGGTAAATGTCCCTAATGTCGCTCTTTTATTTATTTATTTTTTAAATTTCGAAAGCCAAAGCTTGCCTTGAGCATCGTGAAAACATAAATCGGTTTTTATTATTAATGGGGACACTCACAAAAACACACAGGCAGACTTAGTGATCATTGGGATCAATCTTTCATTAGGTCAAACCCCAGATATTCCACGTGCTCGATATGATTATGATTAGGTTATTATAATAAGTTATGTATTAATTTATTGAGTAAATATTAACTTTCCAACATGTAAAAGCTTTATTTCTCATTTCTATTTTCATCATCATTATTTTTTTTTATTTGTGAGTCCAGGCAACTTATGGGTTCAAAACATTTGTCAGAAAGTGAAAAGTTGTTTCTATGTAGCAGTTCACAAATCCACATAAAAAATAAATAATAAATAATATAGTCTTTTTTTTATAAATAACTGGTTAATTTAATCCAGTGATTCAATGATTTTTCCTGTACAACATTAAATTGGTTTCTCTGAATTGAGTTTTGTAAACAGTTTCATATTGGGAATGATAATAAATTTGGACGCTTTGATCCAATGACACAGTGGCTGAAGGCTGCTCAATCCCCTGTGAAGGTCGAAGATTTTTCCTAAGTTAATTCTCCTCCGGACGGACAATAAACAGAAAAATTTAATAGAAAGCACACAGCTCTCTGTTAAATGAGGACTGGGATTCTTGGGCTGACCACTCATCATCAATTGGTTTCCATTGGACAAAGAAACATCAGAATCTATATCTTCGGAGCACTGTGAGTCACAATGGCTCAACGGGGATACATCTATTATTATGTAAAAGCTATTATTATTATCGAAAAAAGTTTCAAACCATGGGATTCCCCAGCTAAGACAATATGGCGGTTCAGGACCAAAGCACATATTGCCAACTGTAAAAAAAAAAAAAAAAAAAAATATATGGAAGAATGGTTAGGGATGTGTGCTTGTGTCCATAAATTTCCTAACTATGCGTGTTGTGTTGAGTACCACAGCCTTCTGAAGTTGTGCATAAGTGTTTTTATGAAGTCCTAGTGTGTTGAGGCTGTGGTGCAATGTGTAAGGCACCAGATCAGTAGCGGACAGGATGATGGGTACAACACGTACTCGGTCCTGTCTCCACTGCTTCTGAAGCTCGTGAGCTAGGTCTGTGTATTTACTTATCTTGTCAGCATGAGTTTTCTGCATGTTCTTGCTGATAGGCACTGCAATATCAATGAGATAGGTCTGTTTGTTGACCTTATCAACAAGTGTGATGTCAGGTCTGTTGGGATGTATAGTTTTGTCTGTGTGAATGGGACGGTCCCAGTACAGCTTATGTGAGGTATACTCTAGTACGCTTTGTGGTATGTACTTGTAGTACGGGACCGTGTTCTTAATAAGTGAGTGTTTGTGTGCTAGCTGTTGATGAAGGATCGACGCTACCTGATTGTGTCGGTGGAGGTAGTCTGTTTGGGACAGAAGAGGACAGCCTGATATTATGTGGTCGATCGTCTCATATGTAGTGTGGCATTTCCTGCATCTGTCGTCGTGTGTGATTCTTGTAGTTGAGTGTGGGGATAACTTGGTCCTGTATCGCGATCATGAACCCTTCGGTCTCCCCAAACAGCTCACCACTCGTCAGCCATCTGTTCGACGCTTCCATGTCGACATGAGGCTGCCTGAGTTCGTGGCGATGTCTGCCGTGGAGTTCCTTACGAGCCCATGATTCACGCAGCTGCTGTGTATGGGTGTCGGGGGTGGTGAGTGTTAGAGAAGGGTTTGCGAGGTCCAGGGGTGGGAGGTGTGTGTCAGCCTTGACAATGGCTGAGTGGAGTGAGGAGTGTTGTGCTCTTTGGTGGAAGTGTTCCCTAAGTGTATGTACTTGTTTTTCGTATAGGGTGATGAGATTGATGAGTCCTCGGCCTCCCTCCTTGCGGGGAAGAGTCATCCTTTCCGAAGCGGACTTGGGGCGGTGCATGTTGTGTTTCGTGAATGTTGATGGCTTTAATTTTATTTCTGGCATTGAGTTGTGTTTTGAGGATGTTGTGAACACGAGCACAGTATGTTTTCTTGAGTGCGTTTCTGATGTTTGCGTTGTCAATGACGCGCGCTTGCTGGAAGCCCAGGTACTTGTAGGTCTCTCCCTCTCCCATGGATTGGATAGCCAACCCATGGTCCAGTTCAAAACCCTCCAAATTCGAAGTCTTCCCACAAATCCCACGTGTTATATGTAGCTTGCGGCATTTGTCGATTCCAAACTCCATCCCAATGTCTTTGGTGAACTGTGTTGTGACTTCTAGTAAGTTAGTAAGTTGTGCTTTGCTTGTGGCGTAGAGTTTAATATCATCCATGTAGAGTAAGTGTGTGATTTTGTATGGTGTCAGAGTGCCTGAGGTAAGCCTATAACCGTGTTTTGTGTTGTCTAGCATGTGCTTAATGGATTCAAGGCGAGGCAGAACCAAAGAGGACTCAATGAGTCTCCCTGGAAAATACCTCTCCTTATGGGAATGGGGACTGTAGTGATGGAGGTGTTGGAGGTGTGTAGGTGTAATGTTGTGTTCCAACTCTTCATCGTGGCATTCAAGAATGCCGTGATCTTGGGGTGTACTTTGTAGAGTTGAAGAGTGTGTAAAAGCCAGGAATGGGGGACTGAGTCAAATGCCTTCTTGTAGTCGATGTACGCAATATGTAAGTTCCTATTCTTCGCGCGCGCCTGCCGCAGGATTACCGACTCAATAAGGAGCTGCTCCTTACAACCCTGGGAATTCCTGCGACAGCCCTTCTGCTATTCGGAAAGAATGTTATGTGTCTCGATGTGTGTGTAAATTTTGTCTGCAAGGCAGGATGTGAGGAGTTTGTAAAGTGTGGGGAGGCAAGTGATTGGACGGTAGTTTGCAGGGTTTGCCGTTTCAGTGTTCTTGCTCTGTAGGTAAGTGACACCCTATGTGAGGAAACGAGGCATATGTTGTGGGTGTTGGATTATGTCAGTGAATGCAACACCTAGCTTCCCATGCAGGGACGTGAACCTCTTGATCCAGAAGTTCTGAACGCCGTCTGCGCCAGGAGCCTTCCAGTTGTGTGCATGTTTTAGTGCTGTCTGTATGTCTGCGAGAATAATAACATGGAAGGGCATGAAGGGTAAATGTTCAGCGACTTGTTCTTCCTCTGTGATCCATGGTGCTTTGTCATTGTGGGAGATGGGGTTTGACCACAGAGACGACCAGTATTCATGTAATACCTCACTGGTGGGTGTGTTTGTGTTGGGTGTAATGGAGGGAGATGAAAAGGATCTGTAGAATTTTTTCTCATCGTATTGGAAAGTGTTGTTCTGTTGTTTGCGTAGAGTGCACTTACAAAAAGATTACAAAGATACAAACAGTGCACTCTAC
>JAFIDM010009631.1:204134982-204149180 GCA_023159025.1 Thereuonema tuberculata
GGGGGGGGGGGGGGAAAGATTTTCTTTTCTAATGGATTTAATAGATTGCTGTTGACCTTATATATATAATAATAATTATATATATGATAATAGGTATCTACAAAAGTCTTTTTTGATATAATATAGAATACAAATATTAAAATCATTTATCATAGATCATAAAAGTAATGGAGGAATGAATCTTTTAGATTAAAGTTTGTAGAAATACTCCAAATTTCCAAATTCCTGAACTAAAAAAAAAAATTAGATGGATTCTAAAAATCATATATGAATTTATAAATAGATATTGTGTGTGTGTATAATATGTCTTTGTAAATAATTGTAATGTAATTTCTCTAAAGTAATACATTCAAAAGTTTTTGATGTAAATATTTCTTTGCCAATATATATTTATAATATGTGTGTTATGTATCTGTACAAATAATGAATGACACAACAGAAATATTAGGAACTAATAAAAATAAAAAAAAGAATATTCTGCCTTAATGACAAAACCATAATTTTATTTCTAAGTTTCTGTTTATAATTTGATATTTTAAATAAAAGCTTCATTTTTATGAATTTTTATTCTTAAAATCTAGATATTTAAAAAAAATTAGGACGAAATTTAGTTATTTTTTTCCCCTAAAATTGTTTTAACAGAACCATCTTGAATTAAATTTTAAAAGCAAAATATTGATACTGACATCTTGTGCTCCTTCTGGCGGAAGGATACATTGCGTCATTTTGTAAGCCGTCTGCAAATTGAAAACGAGATGAACTTTAGTACAATTTGTTGCAGTCCTATGGCTATTGAAGTGAAGAATAACTACAAAGCAGGATCCACTTCTCATTGCCTGACTATCTTAAGGTTCGCCAATGATTGTTTGAGAACTGTTCTTGTAAGTGAGATGTCAATAGCATCTTTCATATAGTCGTTCTAAGGTAAAAAGAAAAAAAACAAAAAACAAACTAACTTAGAAACCTGAAACTTGGTATTTATTCTTAAAGGATTTGCATCTTGAAACCACGGTGATCATGAACAGGCCAAACACGCTTTAACCTTTAATTATTTTTTTATTATTATTAGGATAGTTATTAGGATGTGCCCAACTATCTGGGAATAAATGTTCTCGTCAAATTTACTGAAAATAGTAAGAGAGACCAAGGAAGCACAGCATTTTGTAATATATTCCATCAGGGTGACACTGCTGTTATTTTGCAGATGAAACAAAGACTAATTCAACCAAAGAAAGGGATTATTATTATAAATTTCTTCCAAGTTTATCATAAATATTGCTTATTTCAGTAATTTTCTTTACGAACTGTTAAGTGAGGAATTGTGAGCAATAGCAATCATGCATCGTGTTTATCCAATCCCTAAGAGTCTTGGTAGAAGTTTGACTTGTATAGGGAAGTTATATACCAGGAATGTATTAGTTACAAGAATTTTTATGTGGAATTCGTCGAATTCTAATCCTTTTCTTTACAGGAGATGGACAACAGCAAGATATCGACGGAAAACATTCCATGTTGGTTTTTTTTGCTCAAATACTAACTTATATCTATCTGACAGGACACATAAAACATCAGTGTTGACTTTCAAAGTGATGAAGAGGACTTGGGTTGATGAGAAGTAATCCTTTTCAGAGCCTTGGGAAGCTAAGCTATTTCACTCTGATAGCTTCCTTCCATCATTGACAAGAACGCGAATAGATAGAATGGTGACCAAACCAGTTGATGCTCTTCTTAGGCAACTTTCAAAGTTATGTTCCTTGTAAAAGCTGGCCAAATGGGCAGATGGCCTTGTTTCTGTATGGTGCTGACCTATGATCACAGTATTGGTAGCAGTGGCAACTCGCATATAGGCACTGCGGAACTGCAGCACCCCCTATTTCCATTTGATATTATCGATAACATTTAATATAATGAGTCCTTTTTTTCTTTAATTCTTTCTTTATACATGTACAATATATATAATCCTTAAGCTTAATGTCAGTAACCGTCCCCCAGTTTATGAAAAAGATACAAAAATCTTTGTATGGAACTGTGAAGCTTCACAGTTACTGCGGCGTGGGGTTTGACTGTTGTGCGCATGCGCACATAGGAAGCTACACGCGAGCCTGCAAGGGGGAGAGAGTACGGTCTTTTCCACAGTGCCAATCCTGGCGTGCTGGTGGTTCTTTTTATACAATTTTAAAACAAAGGCTAAAAATTTTCTGGGGCAGTACCCCCACTAATTTTAGCTACGAGCCACCACTGGTAGTGAAACATCGCAGAGGATTTGGAATATATGGACTTACATGACAGTGACGATAGCCAGCTTTGGTAGACATTAGTATTATGACGGGGCTTAAATCTCTTCATCATTTTGGCGTTTTGACTGCAGTTACACTAAAGTAGAGATGGGCAAAGTCGTTCTTTTTACTGAACTAGTTCTTTTGAGATAGTTCTTTTTATTGAACTAGTTCAAATGAACTAAGTCGTTCTTTTTACCTTAGCAACCAAAAAAAAAAAAGTTTTCAAATACTTTTACAACCAAAAAAAAAAAGTTCTCAAATACTTAATATAAAACGAAATAAACCAATTCCAATTGCCAATAGTGGAGTGGTAAAAGAACGAACTAGTTCATTTGAACTAGGTCGTTCGTGAACTAGTTCTTTTCATGAACTAGGTCGTTCATTGAACTAGTTCTTTTATACGAACTAGTTCGTTCACGAACTACCCATCCCTACACCAAAGAGATAAAAAGCCCTCGAGAAGTTCTAAAACTACATACAATTACACTTTCAGGTCGATTGCTATTTAGCTGGGATTTTTTTCCTCAAAAATTCATTATTCATCACTAAGATAAGAAACTAATCAAGCAAAGCATACACAGAAAGACTACATCGCATCCAGACCGTACTCCAGCACGAACCGTTCTGGAAACTCCAACAAAAATCGACTTTAAATTCATACGTACGCGTACACCAGGATTTTGTAACAGGAGGGCTTATCATGGTTGTCGTAGTCATTCAACCCCCCCCCCAAAAAAAAAACGTTGTGTCCTTTCTCGTATGGGGGTGGTGGTATTTACAGACGTGCCAATAAACTTTCCAACCAAAAAAAAAACCAGATCAAAAATCCTAGATTTCTTCCATTTTCGGATGCTTGGGGAGGGAGGAGAATCTGACCTAGGGCCATATTATTCTTAAGGCGTCTAGGCTGAAGCCTACGGGCCCGTCAGTTTTTTGAATAGACTGGTTTGCCAGTGAGTTTATATTTGTCAGTTCCCAGCCACATTTTTCCACGCAAGAGGCAAATAATCAAAATGCAGATTAAGACCCGACCCAATCAACAACAACAAAAAATACACAGAATCTCACAGGGCTAGTTAATAACAAAAACTCCGTAATATAAAAATTTTTCATCCTCCGAACCTTTGTTTTTGCAAATAAAAAAGAATGTTCAAACTCGCGCGGATTCGCCTCAAATGCCATGGAGGTGGACCTCAGGAAATGAAAAAAGAAAGATAAATAAATAAATAAATAACAATAAACGCATGGACGAAAAATGTCATAAATCACAGTATTAAACTATTTAAGACATAACATTGAAGCTTTTGGGTTTTTTTATGGTCACCTTAACAAAGAAAGAAAGTGTAATGAGGTAATATAAACTACATATTAGTAAATATAAATTCTGAATTTAATCAGCAAATAATATTAAACTAATTAAACTATGGAAAAAAAAAAGAGGGAGTTGACCACTTTCCCTTTAGTTTGTTTAAAATATTTTGAAAATGCTGTTAGTGTTAGCTATCTAGATCCCATAATAATAAATTTTACATAACGACATTCATTGATAATTTAAACAATATTAATTCATAGATTGGATAGGGAAGCGATTTTCATTTCTTTGGAATCGTATCATCCCTCTTCCCAATTAAAATTAAATTCCAGCAAGAAAATGGTTAGTAATACAAAATAGGAAGATCGTAAATCGGTTTCCCTCTGTTTTCAGAATATTCCTATTATTCAGAAAAAAAGTTATTTCACTTTCCTTCGCATTGTGAAGCTGATCTCTATCGTTAATGAACTTCAGTGACATCTATTGGCCGAATTTATAAAGTTACAATTCGACAGAGATTAAATAATAA
This sequence comes from Thereuonema tuberculata, assembly GCA_023159025.1. NCBI lineage: Eukaryota > Metazoa > Arthropoda > Chilopoda > Scutigeromorpha > Scutigeridae > Thereuonema > Thereuonema tuberculata. The sequence goes on from JAFIDM010009631.1 coordinate 204,139,103, forward strand.
TGCATACTTTTGCTTTAATGCTAGAAGCATTCTAAATCAGCATTAACTGCATTTTGGCTTATTTTCTCCTGATACTACCATCAGTAATATTTTATGATTTTACTGCAATATTTTTCCTTTATTTCGTTACCCTGGAGCAGACATATCATACTCTCGATCTCAAAACACTTTCAACCTGTTACTCTCGTTTCCTATGTGGCAAAAGCATTTTCGCCATTTTTGATAGTAACATAGGAATGAAGTATATCGGTTTTATAAACAAATAACCTTTTCAGTATCGGATACATGGCAAACATGAATACATCTGGTGGTTTGATTCAAAGGAGAAATATTAACAAAGATAATGCAGATTCAGCATTTAAAGAAGAAACTGGAGAAAAAACTCGATGTGAAGATGATAATGACGAAGATGGGGATTCTAAAGAAACACGTCTGACACTAATGGAAGAAGTATTACTTTTAGGATTGAAAGATAGAGAGGTAGATAAAACATCAATGAAAAGACTACTTGATTTACAAATCGAAAGCCTTTAAGATCCAAGTGACTCGTTATATTAAGTGAAATCGGGTTTAGTTTTAAAAAACAAATCCTGTTTTTTCTGCCTTCATTTGCCCTCAAATCCAAGATAAATAAAATAAACACAAGTTACACGTATGCATTGTGAGATTTAGAGTTAGTAGTCAGCATTAACTTAAAAATATAGTAATATTTTGGATCTTCTAATTACATAATCTGTTAATATGCTTATTGTAATCCTCTAATAATAAACTATGAAAAAGTTTTATAGAATCAGGATCTGAATTCGGGGAGACCATTAATCTCAGGTTTAATCAGTTTTGCGAATAGTAAAGTTACTTAATATCTTTTAAAGTTTTTGTACATTTGATTTGATGTGATCCATAAAATAATTTTTAAATTATGTTGTCTAAATATTTTTAAATAAAATTGAAAACATTTTTTAAATTTAACTAGCATTCCATATTTCGAATTTAAAGGAGATATTTCAAACGAAATGAAAAAAAATAGTACTTTCCATGAGAATAATTGTTTATTATTATTATTATTATTATTAAATTTTAAATAAATTTTAGCCGTAACATTAGGAGATATAAACCGTCTAAAAAGTTAATTTTTTCTCTTTCCCTTTCTCTTAATTTAAACATATCTTTTATTTCTTTGAACTCTGCAGATAGTAAAAATATTGCATTTGAATATTCAAAAGTTATGACAATTAATATAATTTCTTATTTTGAAAAAGAGCATGTTTAGTATGTAATTATAAGTGCTTATAAGTTTTTATATATAAATTTCCTTTTTTGTCATTAGTTTTATTTTTTTTTCTCGTTGTACTTTGGATTTATTTATTTTTTCATAGTGAATCTTTATTTTAATGGTACAACAGTATGGGAATGGAATGCTTATAAGCTACTAAGTTTTTATTTGTTTATTTATTTATTTATTTACTTATTTATTTTTAATGCATAACGTTAAGTGATTTAACTTAAGTCATTTTCTCAGCATATAAGCATTTAATTGTAATTAAAAAACGAATACATAAACTATAGACTTATACTAAGTACACTGAATGATAAGCCTATGTTTTGTATTAATATTTTAAGTCATCAGACAGAAGTTTCAAATAAAAGGCAAATGATACCAATTCAATACAGTTGAATGAATTGCAGATTTTGTTGTGTAGTTGAAGATGTGTTTGGGTATAATTGAGAAAGGATTCTCAGCTTTAGTTTCATGCCTTTGATATTAATAGCCATCGGTGTGGAATAATGCTTTTTTTTTTTGCAATGAAATATAGATTTATTTCTGAATTTGTGCAGAAAAATAGTCATGGAAGCCAAAGAAAGACTTCATCTTCATAATTGTATGGGTTTGTATGATGATACAAAAGCATCATTTGATAATAACCAGCTTTCTTTGAATTTGAGCATTAGTATGCTAACTATCTACATGACAAATTCAAATTACAAATGGTAAGAATCAAATTTTAAATAATGCAGCACATGAAGAATTAAGAGTTTGTGATTTCTAAGACGTTAATTTGTTTTAATTGTCCGGTAAAAACTTATTTATTGTCGTCACTTATTAGGTTGCATTGAATTGATATTGCCAGAAATTAGCAGGTTCGTAATCCTAATATTTAGCTTTTTTCATTTCTAGGTAGTAATTGTGTGAGAGATAATATTAATATAACTTAGATATCTGAATCATTAAACTTTTAGCTTGGTAGAAAGGTTTAACTTTTTATTTTTCTTTATTTATTTTCTTATTTTTAGGGATACACATCCTTTTGGAATGATTGTATTTCATCTGGATTGCGAGGATGTATTTTGATTGAACTTGCCCTAAGAGGAAGAATTGAATTGGAAAAGGCAGGAATGAGAAGAAAAAGCTTATTAAATCGAAAAATATTATTGAAAAATGATTCTCCCACTGGTGATGTTCTGCTTGATGAAGCTCTAAAACACATAAAGGAAACTGATCCCTCAGAAACAGTTCAGACATGGGTGGAATATCTTAGCGGTAAGAATTTTAATTACTTATAATTTTATAATCTTCTTATCTCATATATCTTCATCTAAAACTTTAATCTCTCATAATATTTTGTTCTTTCTTTTCGAAAGAACTTCTTCAGATGACTAGAGATAGGGTATCTAACCCTATTCTCTATATATAGAATTCATTACAAATGATATGTGTGATACATTACTAAGAACAAAATATTATGAGAGATTAAAGTTTTAGATGAAGATATATGAGATGAGAAGATTATTTAATTATATATTGAATTTTTTTCATATTAATACTTATAATTTTGTTTATAAAATTGTGTAAAAATATGAACAATGTAGATTTTGAACTTAAAACTTAATAAGGATGTAAATAAAATAAATATAAGTAAAAATTTCTATTTTTGTAAATGGCATATGATTGATCTTATTTCATAGTATGATTGCATTGTTTCTTTAAAGTAAGGAGAAATTAATTTTTCTGAACAGTTGGCTCTTGTCTGGTGGTCTTCTTCTGTTGACTTTTTAATAAGTGTATTATGGACTAATATTCAGTAGCATAGTCTTAAACATTATTTTTTGTTTTCTGCAATCAAAATATCTTTTGATTGAAATCCTCCTCTATATTTTGAATTTAATTGAAAGTACAGTTGTTTTCATGCTTTTCTTTTTTTTTTTTTTTTTAAGTAATGGAATGTTTTGCTTTCAAAAATGTTAAGAATCTTAATTAATGGTCAGTAGATGCAAGTGCTGGCAATCTCATGAATACTATGCAAATTAATCTTTTAGTCTCCATGTTTTGTAAAAACTGGTGATCTCTGTAACTGAAAATAGAAGCAGGAATTTTTCTTTTTCTTTTCTTCATTCCTTTATAATTATCTAGATTCTAAGTAGTGATAATTTATTTCACATTCCGAGGACAATTCTAATTCTCATTTAAAAATAAGGTGAAAATGCTTTATTAGAAGAAGCCAAGACAGGAGAAGGCATCCCATAGCAGAATAAATTATTATTCATGATATTATGTAGTTTAGTAAGATTCATTACATGTTTAAATTATGTATCTTAATTAATTGTGATTAGTCTGTTTTTGATTAGCTACATCTGTCATTTTTAGTTTATGTATGACTTAATTTGGATATATATTTAATGCTGAAGTGATCTGATACAGCTCTGTTTTGTTTAGTGGCTCCATTTATTAGATTTATATCTCATACTGAGTGAGGTATTGCTGTACTCAATAGATAATTTGTAGAGTAGAAAGGTAGTAAATGCTACTGATGAATAATTCCACAGTATCAAATAAGTATCTCTTCCTACAGAATGATTATATAATCAATGAAACTGGGAAACTTGCAGGAACTGGTTTGATTTCTATATGTGGTGTGTTCTTTAAGCTCTACCACTGTAGTTAGGCTGTTAAGCCTGTAAAAACACGTTGATCGTTCACATCCGGATGAAAGCATGAAACTTTGTAGGAACCTTCATTTGAATGTTCTTTTTGATTTCTGATATGGTGCTATCCCAAAACAATTTTCTGGAAATGAAGCTGTGGTGCTACCTAAACTATTTAAAATGCTATATCTTTGCTTCTATTTGACTAAAACAGTAAAACTTTACACCAAACTCAAGGTAATTGGATAAAGAACAACTTTAGTCCTATACTTTTTTACGATATCTGTATCTGTATTCGAGGAAAATGTCGGAAAATCAATCTTAGGCTTTTTTTTTTAAGTTTTAAGGACATAGCTTATAAACTGCCACATTTACAGTAATTATTCATAGGAACTAAGTTACACTCCCTTAAATTACCTTTTCTTTGATATAAAGAACATCTACATCGGACTGTAGAACCCGAAATATTGCGGATTGAATGTAAACTCAGGAGCACTTCTGCAGCACCAGAAACTTGCAGTTCTGCAGGCAGGTTTCATTTGGGGGCAAACACTAGTAGCTATGCCTACAAGTCCTTCGCCCAAAGATTGGGAATGTCAGCTCATCGGTGAACGATTCTTCTTACTTTGGACTCTTCTACCAACAGCAACTGTAAGTTGCATGGAGATTTTGCGTTGTGGCTGCAAAACAGGCTGTGTTCATCAGTGCATTTGCCAAACAGCAAACCTTTCTTGTACAGCATTCTGTACATTTAATTTGTTGGGATGTAATCGTTAGTTATAATGCTATGTCATGACTTTTTAATATTTGAATAATTTCATACTGGGTGTTAATCATAAACAGTTGACTCATTATGTCAATATGCCTGAGTTCTAAACAATCAGTTAAGTTTACATTCAATCCGCAATATTTCAGGCTCTATAGGTCCGATGTAGATGTTCTTTATATCAAAGAAAAGGTAATTTAAGGGAGTATAACTTAGTTCCTATGAATAATTACTGTAAATGTGGCAGTTTATAAGCTATTTCCTTAAAACTTTAAAAAAAAAGCGTCTAAGATTGATTTTCCGACATTTTCCTTGAATACAGATATCGTACAAAAGTATAGGACTAAAGTTGTTCTTTATTCAATTACCTTTATTTTGGTGTAAAGTTTTACTGTTTTAGTCAAATAGGAACAAAGATATAGCATTTTAAATAGTTTTGGTAGCACCATATCAGAAATCAAAAAACATTGAAATGAAGGTTCCTACAAAGTTTCATCCGGAAGTGAACGATCAAGGGGCAGAACAGCCTAACTACTACACTATTCAAGTACCAGCAAATCATCTATGCATGTAGGCTGCTTTGTCATTATTGTAATTGTTTTATTCCCATACATTCAAGGTTCAGTTTTTCCTCCTACATTGATTTAACAACAATTTATCTTGACTTCTTAAATGTGTTTGTCATTACCTGCATATATCTGAAGGTAAAAAGAACCCATATTATTTTTTTTTACACAAATGCTCTTTCTACCTATATATTTTTGTGTACATTTGTTTCACTGATGTCAAATATAAACTACATGTTATTCCATTTTGTTTCTGCAGATGAGTTATTTAAATATCACATAATCTTCTGCCTTCTAGGTTTTAACTATTCTAAAATTTCCTGTCCTGTGATTGTAAATTCTGTTATGTAATTTAAATATAGTAATTATGTAATATAAATATAGCAAAAAAATTGACATTCATTGATTGATAATGAAAACAAAACGTTTAGGATTCTTTAAATCCACAGATAAAACTTAGATAAATCCACTGTTATAAGATTTGAGTTGGGACTATTTTGTTTTGCAGAATTGCACAAAGTAGTAAAGTTCAACAAGTCCTTTTGAAATGAAATATAATTACAAAAGTATTGTCTGGATGTTTCTGAAAAATATATTTCTGCATGTTGTATCTTAATTCACATGATTTTATAAGTTTTTGACTATCTGCATCAACTTTAATTGCAGCACTTTCATTCTTATAGCATAACACAAAGAAGATGGGAGAAATTCATATCTGCAATAGATACCTAGAAAATGTATACAATTACTTTACTATTTGATGGTCTTTAGATTGCTTGTATAGCAATCTTTACAGGGATCTATCTCAAATTAAAACCATTATTTGGAAGAATCAGTGAACTAACAATGTCTTATCAGTTTCCTTTCCTACAGCCCTACTGAGGGCTGTTTAATATAAAATTTTGGCTTTGGAAGTTAATGATACATTTTTTCTTGTTTTGAAAAAACTCTAATTTAGATTTACAAAATCTATGTTTTATTTAAACTATTAAAACTAATGATAATATTAGTAGTTTTTTTTTTTTTAAATTATTATTCCTTACTTCATTAGTTTACATAAAATGAATAAGTTCTTTTATGTGAATTATAATTTGTTTTTATTACTTATTTATATTATATTTTGAGAGAACTGGGTTACTCACGATTGAGATGCTTTATAGGGGGAGATTCAATATCAATAACTTTATTTAACTTTTTGGATTTTGGAATTAATAGTTTTATTTATATATAAGATGAAACATATGATTCTCATGGTAGAAAAGAGTTTGGGGTAGTAAATTTATTTTTGTTGATTTCTTTATTTATAACATTTTGTAGAATAGATTTATTATCTTTTTATATTTGATTTGAAATTAAATTAATTCCTACTTTTTTAATAATTCTTGGATGGGGGTATCAACCTGAACATGTTCAAGCTGGAGTTTATTTGATATTTTACACATTAACAGCTTCTTTATCTTTGTTAATTTGCTTAATATATTATTATGAAGAATTAGGAAGACTATCATTTATAGTGTTAACTAATATAAAGATATATGTGAGAATAATTATTTATATTTTTTCTATTATAGCATTCTTTGTAAAAAAATACCCATATATTTAGTTCATTTATGATTACCGAAAGCTCATGTTGATGCCCCAATTGCAGGTTCAATAGTTTTGGTGGGGATTTTATTAAAAATAGGAGGGTATGGTCAAATTCGTTGGCAAATCTAAATTAAAATCTCAAATTCAGTTGCTTTGTATTAATCAACCTATTTCTACACCACTTTTACTTAATAATAAACTTAAATGATAATAATTTTAATTCACCTTCAATACATGAGCTTTCCAGAATCTATGAGAAAATTACATGTGAGAAAAATTAATATTCAAAATTTGACTTGTTTAATCTAAGGGGAAAATTAATTATTAATGTGGTAACATGTGGATGTCTCATTGGATCAAGAGCTTTATGCATAACTGGCACAATCAGTTTTGAATATCTGCATTCATTATATTTACTTCAGTGGGCTCAAAACCTAATATTCAAGGGTCACTTTATGAGATGTTTAGAAACCAAAATTAATGAGTCCTATTAGAAGCCTTAATAATAATGATAATAATAATAATTTTTAAACTGTTTAACATAATAAGCCTGCTAAAAAAAATACGGTTCTTTTTAATCAGATTTTTATTCTCAAATAGTAACTTTAGTGTCATAACTTTTTTCTCATTGAGTAACAGAAGATTGGAAAGAAAAACTATGTTGAAATTACACAAAGGTAGTAAACTTCACTACAGCTCCCCTTCTATTTCATAATTCCTTATCCTGCACAGTTTGCATAAATACAAAAACTAAAACATGAGTAAAATTTAAAAAAGCCTTAATGAGATTTAACAGTATTTGTAGTTACTTGAGAGTGTATTTCCAATCTTTTGAGCTATCCTAACTGATAAGGAGATGATGCCTTGAATACTTAAAAAGTAGAGAAAAAATTTCCTAATTTCCCCATGGATTTCAGAAGAATACTTATGAAATAGAATTTTGTAGTGGGATTAAATATATAAGAATATTTGGAACTTCTGCGTTTGAATCACTAATAACTCCATAAATAATGACTTGACTGAAGATGTTAATTCAAACCAAGTATCAAAATATTCTTACACTGCGCTTCAGAAAAAGGTCCTGAGTGACATCAGGTGTAGAAATCTATTATTCAGTGGCAGGATGGTCTAAGCATCTGTCTTTCATACTAAGATTGACTGGATTGATTTTCCTAAATGCCTTTTTTTTATCTTTCTCCCTCTCCAGTTTTTTAGGTTTTTTTGAATTCTGTTATATTACACATTTTAATTTTATTCTCGCCAGTCAAATTAACTGTTTCACAGGACCAAGCAAAGACTGACCTTTATGATTAACTTTAAAGTTCATTTGAGGGAGTTGTTGCGAGTTGTTGTTCATTTGTTGCGAGTTAGTGGAGGCAGCCATGATGTCAAGTAGTTCAACAACTTAATAACCAATAGCACGATTGATTTTTAATAGTTTGAAAATTTCCACAAAAAATAATTTTAAACACTTTATTACATATCAGTAAAACTTAAGGTAATTTCACCTCATACACAACCTTTTGCTTGCAGCACGATATTTGCAGAAAGGTCGAACTATGTTTCGGGCAGACGGATATTGTGTAACTTGGTTCAATGATGTCACTCCCGATCTTTTTCTGAAACTCATTTTAGTAATTTGTCTCATTAAAATTAAGATTGGCTTCATCTTAGTTTAAATCTGCTAAGATGAACATAACATAAGCATAGTTGTATCTGGTAATCTTTTTACTTATTTACATTTATGTAGCATTTTCTATTCCTATTTTGACTTGCACCAATCCTAATCTTACATTTGGTTTGCCATTTTTTTTTTTTTTTTACCAACATTTGTTACAATTTGAGCCAGTCTATGATTATTTTCTTATTAATTAAGGGCCAATATATATATATATATATATTTAATCATCCTTCAAATGCTACCTTAATATAACTGTTCAGTCAACTTTATAGAACCGGTCCGCTGTCCTTTTCATATCTTGAAGTCTGACCACTGTATATCTTGACTGGTCAGATTTCTTCTCTGCAGTCAGGTTGTTTTTCTTCTTTTTTTTTTTTTTTAATGTATTCCTTTTTGCAAAATTTACAAAGAAATATAGCTATTTCAAAATTCCTCTCTCTCTCTCAAGGTTCTTATCATTTAATTTTCCTGATCTCAAAAAATAAAAATAATTACATAACATTGCATTTATGGATCTTATTCATTAACCACTTTTTATCACATTTGCTTTGCTGCTTAACCTCTGTGTTGGTCATGATCTTTGTAACTTCAAAATTAACATTGTTTCATTATAGTAGAATTCATAATGTTCTGTATCTGTTCAGTATCAGCAAAGCATCTTATGTCTTGAATTTCAGATTTAATTGCTTCACACTAGTGTTTGCTATATCCTGCATTCAAAAAACATCTACAGATTCTCCATACTTTTTGAATGGATTATCACAAAAACCTTAAATTTTAATGATGTTAATTGCAAGTTCACTGCAGCTTCAAGATACCCAATTCAATCTATCCTTTCATTATAATTAGTTATTATGTATCTAAGAAATTGTCATTATTAGGCTCGTCATGCCAAGTGCAAAAACTCTCAGAATACTTTGTTGACGTAGTTTAGTATAAACATGAACCAAACACTTGCACATAGTTGATTCTAACACTGTTTTGATTTTTTGCTTGAGTTAATTATTTTACTCTTCAACAGTTATTTTGTATCTGTCAGCCTGTACATATTACAGTTAGATTTTGATTGTACTGATTTGATATCTGCTCCTCTTTGCACACTATTGCCTTCTCTATTAACTGTGGATATTTCCATTAAGCAATCATTGGTATTTCCTTTCTCTCTACAATTGATTAAACCATACTACTGGATGATGTTACTTAATCTAACATGTTTTGCAGAAATTGAAGAATTACATGACAGCTTACTAAATATGCTGTGAGACTTTTCAGAAACCAATTTCACATACAACGGGCTGCTGTCTCATATACTCTTGCTATTGCCCTACACCTTTATCTATCATTATGGCCCATATATTTGCTGATCTATTTAATCAGCATCTTTCAGAGTCTAGCATCAACAATTCCGTTCAATTCTTAACATTTAAACAGCACACTGTTTACTGAATTTTAAAATGTTTCAGTAATATTAGTACTTACTTGTTTATTGTTGACTTGAGAAAAAAATGATATTTTTCTTTTTTTTTTTTTTTTTTAATTTTGTATTTTTACTCTTTT
>JAFIDM010009631.1:204154180-204170541 GCA_023159025.1 Thereuonema tuberculata
CATTTTTTTTAACCCCCTTTCAGTGCAAATAAGCAGCTAAAATTTGGTATATGTCAACTACTTAAGGTCCTGAATAAATGATAAAAATTTTAAGGGATGTTTCGGACTGACAAGCCTAACCATTCCCTTGTTAGCTGTAGTCAAATATTCTGGTCAAACAATCCTATATTCATTCTGTATCTTCTCATCTCCAAAATATTCCCTGCATCCCTTGACTTTTTTTTTCTCTCTCAGAAGACTGTTACCAGTATTTATGTACTTTAATAACTGTATTCCTGCATTCAATACATATTTAACAAAATGACAGCCTGAACTGTTGTTACTATTTTTTTTTTTTCATTCAGGCTGACTCATTTCTGTAGACTTGTGATTGAATTTAATTTTGTTTTTCCTTAATTCTACTTAAGACTTTGTTCTTATATTATTTCTTAAAGAAGGAATTTGTAAGGAAAAATTTCTCATAGTGAATTCATCTAGACTGTTTTTCCATTCATTTATTTCTCCATAATGAAGCCTGCCAACTAAATGTTTATTTTTCAGTTGCTTACTGATTTCTGCTTTAAAATATTTCATAATAGTTCTCTAATTATTGTTGTTAGCTTATCTTTAGATGTGTAATCCTGTTTACAACATTATTTTATTCTTTTTTTTTTTTCTTTTTTTTTCTTTTTGCAGGTGAAACTTGGAATCCTTTAAAACTTAGATACCAACTTCGAAATGTGCGTGAACGATTAGCTAAGAATTTGGTAGAAAAAGGTGTCCTGACCACTGAAAAACAGAATTTTCTATTATTTGATATGACAACTCACCCTCTGACTGACTCAAATGCCAAGCAAAGGTTGATTAAAAAGGTACAGGACGCTGTTCTTGGAAAATGGGTAAATGATCCCCATCGTATTGATAAGCGCCTGTTATCTTTAATTTTCTTAGCACATTCCTCTGATGTTCTAGAGAATGCCTTCGCTCCTCTCACTGATGACGATTATGAAGTAGCAATGAAGAGAGTTCGTGAATTGTTGGATCTGGATGCAGAATCAGAAAGTATGAAGCCTAATACAAATGAACTCATATGGGCAGTATTTGCAGCATTCACAAAATAAACTTGAACATATAAATAAAAAATAGGTAACTGTATGTACTGTTATATTTTATTACTGTAATGCAATTGGGTATTTAAAAGAAAATGGTTTCTGTTAATCCCAGTATTACTGAATTTTGAAAAAAAACTATTTAAACAATTCATCCTAAGTGCATAATAGATACTTGAAAAAAAAAAATAAAAAACAAAACAACAGATTGCTGTTTAATGAATCTGTAGTAAACGGATCATGCAATCAAGTTGAACAAGTTATATTAAAAAGTAAATCATTAATTATTTAAGAGAAATAAGTTGTTTATGGTATCAGTTAAAAATTGTTTAATGCAGCTTATTAATTCCATTAGTTTCTTCTTAAAAAGATTATTTTTTAAGAAGATTATTTCATCTAATGTTAAAAAAAAAAAAAATCATAAATTTGCAATAGCTTTTTCAACATTCAGTTAACTATCATATTAAGCCCCTTGCACAATGTTATGTCAATTAAATTGTTTAAGAATCCATAAGCAAATTATTGTTAAATTTAAACTTTGCCATTCTTAACATGGAACCAATTAATAATCCTTTGTAAATTTATGTACTTTTTAACGAAAAGATTTGACTTATGTAATTTACTCAGCATTTTTTTATTATTATTATTGTTATTTATTATTATGTTTTTTCTTTTCTGTAATACGAAGTGTAAAATAATTTTACTGAGGATAAAATTCAATTTTGATTATGGATGCTGCAAATTCTTTGTTTACTCTTGATGATGATGTTCTTCTGTTTCACCTTCCTCCTTATCATATTACTATACAATTATACCAAGTTTATAAAGAACTCTTTGATTTCTTTCAGTCTTATATTTACTGTATTTGTTGCCATTTAATGTAATTTTATAGAGGCCTTCATTATGTAAATATTATTTTAATAAGTTTTAAAGAATTTGTTAATTTGTATTTCAGCATTGTAAAAGAATGGAAACCTTACCTCTAAATTTGTTGCTGTACTTTTCCAAGAACTTCAAGTTTATTACTGCTAACTGTTTGATTAATGTAAATAAGTAGCTCAATAGAGGATGGAATTGGTCATGTGATTTGTAGGATATATGCTGAACGGAAACGAGTGAGTTTCTTTGTAATCTGTATATGAAAAATTATATTTCTTAATCGCATTCTTAAAAAGATAAAATTTATTGATTTTTGTTTCTTTTTTTGCAAAATTTTTTGTTTAATTTTCATAAGTTGCCAATTATTTTTTTTTTCTTTCTCCAAGTAGTGAACTTTAATTTTATTTAAAAATTTTGCAAAATATTATTATGCTTACATTGTTATTTTACAATGGGAATTATCAATTGCCAAAAGAAATTTAAGTTTAAGCTAACAGTTGAATTCCTAATAGTGCCTTCAATAAAATTAAGCATTTTTTTTTGTTTATTTATTAATTTTTTTTTTAATTTTCATAAAAATTGATTTTCTTCATTAAAAATATATATATATATAATAAAATAACACTTTTTTAAATAACACATTTCAGTTACACACACATTGATTGCTGTATAAAATGTTTGAAGAAAAAAAGGGATAATATATACAATAGGTAGAATTATAATATTTGTATAAAATTGTTGCATATCTGTATATTTGAAATACAGTGTAGTTGATTTCATGTTTTATTAGTGGTATTTTTTCCATTTCACTGGAATTTAATTAACTTCTGTTTCACCCCTTGATTTAAGATAGGCATGTTTCTATTATTCACTTTATTATTTCTTATGTTGCTAAAGAGTGGATTAGTTTTAAGCTAAACTTCAAATGCAAAGTTGATAACTGTGTTTCAAACTTTCCATTGTCCTAATAATTTTGAATAAAATTCCTTATTATATTTTATTTACGTATCAAATTGTTGAATAGTTTCTTGTTTACAAACTTAAACTTTTTTTTTTTAAAAAAAAAAAAAAAAAAAAAAAAAAAGAAAGAAAGAATCATGATAGTTAGGATTTGTATGAAAATTATATAAAAATTCTTGTTTTTCAAAGGGATGTTAAATCATTAAGTAAGTTTATTTTATTCAAAGTTTCAGTACCTTTTTTTTTATTATTATTATTGGGCTATAAAAATGTCGTGATATGTTAATATATTGCAATTAGCATTCCTTGAAAAACAAACAAACAGGAATATTTGTTAAAAGAAATGGGTAACAAATGAAGGCACAACGCTAAGAGTCTTCGTTTGTTACCCATTTCTTTGAATTTTCAGGCATATTTGTTGTTAATTGCAATACTCTTAGAAACGATAAATTTTGCCTATCTACACACAATAAGAAATTAAGGATATTTAGTTCGGCACTTTTTAAATAGGATCAAATATTTAATCTTTTTTTTTATGGTGACGTAATTTCATATTTATTGTACAGTGAAAATGAAATTCACATGAAGGAAGTTTCAGGTGAATATCTGCCAATCGAAATGTTTGAAGTAGCAGTGATTACTTTTAATTGTAGAAATATTCATATGTCCTTGGAAGATATGGTGTAAAGTAGTCAGATGCTGATACATCTGCATACTAAGGGGAAATATTATAATGCTTAAATGACAGAAATTGAAGAGTAGTAAAAAAGGAACTATTCCTTTTGATGTTTCCAATTATTTAATCTAATAGGGAAGATGGATAGATGGGATAAAAAATATTTTGTCCAGGTTTTGAATTAAAGTGCTTTCTAGTGTAGACCATTCAAGTACTGCAGGACAGTAGAAATACTATTTGCAGTAGATGAAATGTAATTATCATGAAAATCATAATCACCAGTGATTAAATATAATTTAAAGTATTGGAAAAGAATCCTAAACATTCAAGCTAAACTGATAACATAAAGTCATTGAAATTAAAGCAAAGCAATAATAAACTGCACCTCTAAAAGTTGCTTTCTTATGTCAAGAAACTAAGGTGCAAAGTCACAAAATGCTGTTTCTTAATGAGAGACAAAGTTAAGTCTCTAATAATGGCTTCTTAAATAATAGTCTTATTTAAATATCTCAAGGTTTTTTAATCTTCAAGAGTGTTTAATGTATGTTCAGATAAAATATACTGAATTAAAATTTAAGGAAGAGAAAACAGAACATTCAGCTTAACAATAAAATTGAGATTTTTATAAATTTCTAAAATTGTAGATTGCAAAATTGTAGATAGAAATCAAAATGAATGAGGCAGATCACTACCGATTCTACAAATACTTAAAAAAATATATATTTAATTATCCGGTTCAAACTAATTAGTGTTAGTGATGTCTTGAATCAAAGCTCAAAAGCACTCGTATATCGAATTTAAAAAAAAAAAAATAAATAAATAAAATAGTCGTACTGTCAAAAAAAACAAAAAAAAAACAATGAACTGACACTGCTTCAGAACATAAAACTAAAAAAAGGATATTCAATTTTAAAAGTTTAAGTATATTATATATATAATACACTTTCAAAATTGAATCTCCTTTTTTTAGTTATATATATATATATATATATATATATGACATGACATGATAATTTATATTACTGTAACGTATCTAATTGTTAGACAAACATTTCTCCCTATGTTTAACTGAGGTTATCTAAATTGTACTAATTACTAATTTTGTAAGATGGGAGTAAATTTTAAATATCCATAAACATAAGAGAACTTAAATGTATTAGTGCATAAGAATATAAATTACAGATGCAACTAATTATATACAGTGAGGAAATTATCATATAAAGTAAAGATTAAATATAATAAAGAATACCTGTTAGAGAGGACAGTTTTGTCAGAACTAGCCAGACTAATTCGTGAATGTAGAATGAGCTAGGTTCTCCTGTATAGAAGCTCCTGGATTTAAGAAACAGAGGTATTTCTGCTGTTTATTACCTTGTACGTGCAAATGTAATTAGACAATCAAAAGCAGCCTCAGGCTGTTTTGAATTTTTGGAAAATTTTCGGTGGGGGGAAAAAAAAACCTAATTCTGTTATCGACAGCTTTTGAATTCATAATTGCACAATTGTTTGAAGTGTGCATTTGGGTCCAATAGGTGCAGTGCTGCTACCTAAATAAACTTGTTGGAAATCATTTGAGTGATAGCCATTGTAAGTCCCATTTAGCTTTTCATTAATTGTTAGCCTGCAAGGAAAAATTTACTATTTTTAAAATAATTCCATAAGTAGAAGTGGTATAGCAATACATTTTTCAAACATTGTAATTTTTTATTGAGAGTAATTTTTCAAATGTAGAAACTAGCAAAACATAAGTTTGAATATTCAAATCATTCTTTAGTTTTTAAAACTACAGGAACATTTTAGGACGATACTGGAAATGATTTGATTTGATTTTTGAGGCTATTATTTTTCTTTCTTTTAATTTTGAAATGTTATTGAGTTTCTTTAAAAGATATTTATTTGCAGGCTAAAAATTACAGAAAACTAAATAATTTGTGAACTATTTTAAATAAACTACTACTGAAATATTTTGAAATGTAATGCAGTGCATTTTATTTTACGAAGTTTTTAAATTGACTAATTAATCATAAAATAAATATTATTTCTTGTGAAATGGTGTGGAAAATATAGTTTATTTTCTGAGTGCTCATCTGTATTTGGTATTTCCATTTTTTTTTTAATAGTAATGAAAAAAGTGTTTTAATTTCCAAATTAAATTAGACTCTGCAATTCTGTTACTCCAAGTTATGTTTCATTTCTTTGAAATAAAAATTACTTTAAATAACATCTAGAGAACTTCAAGTGGAATTCACCAGAGAACAAAGTGAATACATTTAGTTACAGGTACATTCGAATTCCCGTATCTGCGAGGGATAGATTCCAAGCCAGTGGATGCCTGAAACCACAGATAGTAGTGAACACTATACACTGTGTATACTATACATACCTATGATAAAGTTTAATTTATAAATTAGGCACAGTAAGACATTAACAACAATAACTAATAATAAAGGTTATGTGAATGTGATCTCGAAAATATTTATTTTACTGTATGGATGGACAAAAGGATGATTAATGTTCTGGATAGGACATTCATCACGATACTCAGAATGGTGCACAATTTAAATTTTGAATGTTTATTGTATTTTTGGAATTGTCTTAGTTAATTTTTCTGACAGCTGTCAGCCCTGGGTAGGTGAAACTGCTGTAACTGAAGCAGTGGATACGGGGGTTTTAGTGTATTTGAACTTCGTTTGCTTCCATATACAGGAAGATTAGGGATCAACAAATTTTTTACTACAAAATCCCATTATTTCAAAAATTCAACAATAAAAAATGGCAAGAGCTTTAGGATTCTCCATTCCAAATTTTAAAAAAAAATGACTCGTGCTTTCCAATAACAACAACCATACATTTTTGACAGAAGCTGCAAATTATCCTTCAAGGAGCTGCACATTGGCAACACTGGTTTGTGTGTGTGTATACATAAATACCACCAACAGTGCAGTGATTTGATTTCAAAAGCCTTAAAGAATTAGAATTTTGAGAAGGAATGCTATAATAAACTTAAAAAATTGACATTGTTATTGGAAATATGGTTTTATTTTGTTTTTTCTTTTTTCCCTTTAAATGTTTAGTCAGATTTAGTATTGGATTAAAATATGGACATTATTATTGAAAAATTATTTATTTTTCCCTACACTAAAATATTTGCTTTGATAAAGGATAGTTGAATACTTAAAAGAGCAGTTGTAAAGGAATTAATGTTTTCATTTTTTAATATCCATTTATGCAAATAATTTTTGATAGATTAAAATGTTCTAATTATGGAAAACAATCATCCAACTTTCCAGCTGTCTTTGAAAAGACAGCTTAGGCAGGTCTTGAAATATCCTTTAAAATTTTGTACATTGATATTACTAATTCAATGTTTTAAAGTAAAATAACCTTAAATGTTGAGTTCTAAGAAATCAATCACTATTAAAAAATGAAAATTAGTAATTTCAATTTGCAAAAATTTAAGCGATACTTGAAAGTTCATAAGCCTTTCGTAATTAGGACATTTTAATCTCTCAAAAATGTGTATTTTTGCATGGTACAGATTTAGATCTTTTAAATACAGTACATTTAATAATAATTTCCATAAACTGATCAGTTCAATTACTGTCTGTGTCAACTTCAACAAGTTCTTGATTTGCAGTTGTTTTTGATATTTATTTTTTTTTCTTCCATTCTCATTTTACAAATTTGGGTTTGTTTTTTTCATTCCTGATTTTCCAGGTTTAAAATTAAACTATAATTAACAATTAGTCTTTGTAATTATTAAATCCATTTTAGAATTGTTAGAATAAATTTACTATAATATCCTGCTTTTATGATATTTTTGATTAGTTTTGATGTTTTAAGAAGACTGAGAAATTTGTGTAAATATCCTTTAATAAATAAATGAATACATTTCAACAGAAAAAAAATATACTTAAAGTCTGATTGTTTCTACTTGCAATTTTCTTTTTTTAAATATATATACCAGTATATATGAAAAACAACTAAAACCAGAAGTTTTGTAAAAGAATATTTAGGATATTGACCTTCTTAATCAACAAATGTTGGATCAATCTTTTCTTTTTTTTATATGTTTTAGAATACCATACAGTAATTACTGTCACTACAGAAAACATGGAAACCCTCTACCATTACCATTACAAATTCATAAAAGTTTTCAGAAGTATGTCCAATCTTAAAAAAATATGCTCTGATATTGAAATTTAATTCTGAATTGTTAGAGACCTCCTATTGCAAAATTCATATGCACTCTAAATACAAATAAATCTTATGACAGATATAATTACACTTATTAAAAAAATTATTTATTTAAATTTAAATAATATAAATCGCATATTTGCAGAACGAATCTTCGTTCCTTTTTTAAGCTCAAAGACTAACAAATAATAAACAACAAATAAAATTTACATAATTACGCATGTTATCCTATGAGACAATTGATAAACACAAAACCTTAGTATCATTATTATAATGTAAGCTGACAATTTTAAAAAAGATAATTACCAACAATAAAAACAATCAATATCGATATGGTTCAATTAATAAATCAAATCATTGATTTTTTTTGATAAAAAAAAAAAATATAAAAAAACATTAACAATCTTTAGTTATATTACTAGCCAAGACTGTTATTTTTTTATTCATTTCAACTCATTTGTATCTATTTAAATTTTCTGTTTTAGTGTTTCTGATCAATACACTTAATGTTTTTTCTTTTTTTGCCATCTTTTTCATAAGTCAATATTTTTACTGTATTACTCAAAATATGTCCTTTTCCTATGCAATGATCTGCCAATTCTGACTTTTCAATATGTTTGTATTTTATGTAAGTGTGTTCTTTCATAAGTTCCTTCAAAGTTCTTTTGGTCTCTCCTAAATCGAACCTATTGCAATTAGAGCAGTCAGATAGTTAATAATTAGGAACTTGAATATGAATAAATGCTAGCTAGAATATACTGATGTAACATACATGGTAGTTGTACAATAACTGACAAATCAAAACATTGCTTTAATACAATAGATTTGGATTAAAAAAAAAAAAAACTTCAAATATATATCTACATTTTTATTAATACAAGATTGAGTTTAAATTTTGATTTCTTCCTTACTTCATTAATTGTTATCCAAATTTATCCAATAAAAGATAATTAATATTGGTTAGCATTCAAGTCTATAGTTATTGCCCATCTTGTACAGTATCACTGTTATTTGTCAAAATCCTTTACTATAAAAGTTCTCTAAGCAATGCTAACCATAAGTATTGCAGCCGAATTATTATTACTAAAAAATACCTCGTGGAGTTTTTTTCATAGACGTCCGTACAGATGATTTTAGTTATTTTCCATAAGTTCTCAAAAGCTGAAATTTTTCAAAGAGCTGAATTTACATAAAAAAAAAAAAAAAATCAGGCAACCAGAAATTTCACCCCCAAGGGATGGTGCATATCTGTCCAGTTAACTTTGCATATTTCCTTATGACCTGTAAATCTGAAATGATGTATAGGGTTGACAGAACTCATGTACAAAATCAGGCAATGAGAAACTCCATCTTCCAGAGGTAGAATGGAAGATGGAGAAGATTTTGTATATATGTGTCCTATCATTTTTATATTTTGGAATGGCCTTCAAAATTGAAAATTAGATCATAGATTGAACACCAAATTGATGTGCAAAAATCATGCAACCAGAAATTTCACTCCCAAAGAGTAAAAATGTAGCATATCTTTATTGTCAGTTTGCATATATCTCATGATTTAGAAGCTGAAATTTTGGGATGTTATAGGAAAAGCACTGAACACGTGCACAAAATCAGGGACTTGAGAATTCTTTTTTGAAGGGTAGAAAACTGGGGAAAAGTCTAAAAATAGATCCGTCTGGTCAATTTTGCTTAGTTCCTAATGATCTGGATGAAATTATGAATGCCACATAGGGCCAGTGAACTGGCGTGAAGAGGACAGCCGCCTATGATCCATCAAACCTGTGGTTCCCAACCATTTTACATCCAACTATATATAAGTTACAGACCATCAGCTCATATGTAACACAGCAATGGCATCAGTCCTTAATTATTTTTATTCAATAGATAAAAATAGATATTCAACAACTGCATGTCTTATGATAACTACATTTCCAATCACAACTGAAATGAATGATTCAAATGTAAATACAGGCATCATGTGATACATCAGTATTGGTGGGGAAGGAGAAATAAATGGCTTTGAAGGCCATTTATTGCATATAATATGCAATCATTAAAAACGTAGGGCAGATCAGAGAAAATTCAAAACACTTAATATCAAGTTGATAATGCTAGCACAGACCACAGGTTGGGAACCACTGCATTAGCAAAGACCACAACTTTCTTCAGGGACAATGCAGAGTTGAGAAAATGCTAACGGTTGTGTTATTGCTAACCAATGATTCTGAACATTTATGGTTTTTACTTTATTCTTTTTTTTCATATTACAGTAAGATTTGATTGAGGTATGCAATATCATAGGTGCATAAAGCTAATCAATGCACTTTGTTTTTCTTGCTCAATTTGTCCAGCTCCTTGACTTTCCTGATCTTAGATGGCGGCAAGAAATGATTGCAATGAGACATCAAACTGACACTAGTTTGGGAAAGATCCTCTTCTACAGGTGTTTCTAACTCATCACTGACTAATTTTTTTCACTTTACAAAAGGAAAATGATATAGATATCACAACTCGCTATGTAACAATGGCTTTATAGACAACTGACAGCTTATTTACTTTGTCCAAAGAATGTGCTCTGAAGGAGATCAAACAAGGAGAGTGTATTCTAGTTTCCAATTCTATGAATTTTTATTATATTATCATTTTTACTTTTCAATGAAGCTGAAAATAGCATTAATTTCTAATGTAATTTGTTAATTTGTTATTTATTCATGCAAGATAACTAGTTTTGCTCTTTAGTGGAAAGAACATTGATATTGTAGGCAATATATGATTCAAACTGGTGATTACTATATGAACAAAGAAAATCTTTTCATTCTGGAAGAGGATCAGAAAATTCACTTGGCTATCAATCGATTGGGACTGAATTCCCTTGGTCAATTCAAAGATAACTAGTTACCACAAAGTATTATAGGTTTGGTTAATATTTGTAACACTGTAATACACTAATAAGAAAAAAGGGTTAGATCAAAACTATTTTTTTTTTTCAAGTCAAAATACACACACTTTCATCTGTAATTAAGATAACTTAAAAAATACACATACACTAGAAATGTGAAATTTTACAGTTAGTTTTAAGTTGTTACAAGAAAGATCCTACCGATTTGTGGTACACAAAAATAAGGTTCACGTAAGTAACTAAGGGGGGGGGGGGAAACCTGTCAGAACTCATTGATGAAATGGAGAATTAAGAGTATTTTAGAATAGATGATTTTTGTATATATCCTATTATCAAGTAAGGTTCTTGAGACCATCCATAAGTTTATGTTTCTATTTATTTTTACTTATTTAATGATTTTCCTAAAATAGATTTTTGTTAAGTTTTTTTTTTTTTGTAATTCAAGCATTATTATAATATAATTTGGATTAAGAAAATTTAGTTATTTAAAATTGATTTAACCTTTTGTGCCTACATATTTGACAATTTCCCACTTCAACTGAAAATAAATAGTTCAACAAAATTTTACAAAATACTCCAACTTATTAGAAAAATAAATAGGAAATGTTTACTGAAGCAAACAAAATAAATCTAATATTTTGACAACTTTCAGGCAAAATAAAACGTCTTATCTGAAAAGGATTTGTGTATATACACCGAAGAGCCATTACATTATGACTAAGCCTGGGTTTAGGGTTCGTGTGCCCCTGTGCAGACTTTCCCCCCCCCCCCCCCCAATCTAACCTAACCTTCCACTTCAGTTATACAGACTGCATAAAGCTTCTCACACACTTATTGGCACAATCAGATCAGAAAAATTCTGATCCAAAGGAAGAAAATTTCGAAGGAATCATTTGTAGAGATTTCAGGGAAAGTGTGCACATCTTTGCTGCACCCCCCCCCCCCTCAAATCTTCCACCCTGTGCTCATGCACAGAATTGCACATGCATAAATCCGGGCTTAATTATGACCACCTACCTAATACGATGTAGGACCTCCTTTATTCTGCAAAACAGCAGTCACTCTGCGAGGCATCAATTTGATGAGGTGGCAACAGGTATCCTGAGGTATCTGGCATCATCTCAGCAGCAAGTCCTCCAGTTCCCGTACATTTCAGGGTGATGGTAATATAGCCTGAAACCCCTTCTCCAATTTGAACCACAAACGTTCAATTGGGTTCATGTCTGGTGAATTTGGAGCCATGGCATGCAATGAAATTCACCATCACGTTCTTCAAACCACTCCTTTGTGATCCTGGCAATGTGGCATGGCACATTGTCCTTTTGGTAATGACCATCACCAGCAGCAGTTGACATAAATGGATGAACTTGGTTCACAACGATGTCCAGATACCCAACAGCTGTCAGGGATTGTTGTACTGGAATAATGGGCCCTAAAGTTTCCCAAGAAAACATTGCACACAGCATCACACCTCCTCTGCCGCCCTGTTTCCACCCAACAGTGCATCCAGATGCCATAGCCTCTGACGGTAATTGGCATATACATGCTTGGCTGTCAAGGTGATGCACCAGGCAACTTTTTTCCAATCATCCACGGTCCAATGTCGATGATCTTTTGCCCATTTCATGTGCTATCATTGATAGTGTGTCGTTCTCTGGTTTATTTTACAAAAGCACTCGTATAAATTGACAATACAAACAAAGGGGTAAATGATGATTGGAGCAATTTAAATTTAACAAAAGAACAACTGATTGGTTGAAGGGGGCCTGAAGGAATCTGTGGCTACGCAGAAGGGTTTCATGAATTGTGTGCTGTGAAACATTGCCCTGTTCACCATTGTAGCTGCGGATGATGTTTGTTGGACTATTGCCTAGCAGTTGATATGAACAATGCGTGACATTCTCTGCCGGCCTCTGGCATCAATGAGCTGAGGTCGACGGTTCATCGTTTGCCCATGCTTGCACTACCTTTGATACATACTCACGACAGTGGCACGTGAGCAGTCCACAAGCAGTGCTGTTTCAGGTACTGATTCCTAGGCGCCATGCCATCACAATTTGTCCTTTATCAAACTCTGATAAATCGGCAGCTTTTCCCATTCTGACACTGAACACATTAATAACAGAAAGCTGGTTCTGCGTAGTAAATATACTGCTCTGTGCCCATTGACACAAAAGACTGTTCATTCTATAGGTGTGCTCATTTATCTAGGCTGGGGGTAGGCATAATGTAATGGTTCTTGTGTGTGTGTGTGTATATATTTGGAGTGTTTGTGCCATTGGAACATGGTATGAGTGAGAAGTCTGCATTGGGGAAACCACTCCTACAGCCTTGCAGCTATTCGCCCATGTTGATCTGCAGCACCATACATCAAATGCATGTCTGTGAGTTCTGTCAAACTCTACTGCTCCATTATCTGTTCGAATGTTGAGACTCTGCGTTGAACAGTCGTACATACAGTAAACAGCAGACAATCATGCCCTTCTGCTAATGGCTAACAGTCATAACACTAAAATGACTGTAGTGCTGTATCAGTGCAAGACACATTATTTCATGAAAACTTTTATTTTCGTACCCTCTACGTCATATTCGTCTGTAAAATAAGTTCAGAAATCCTGTATATACATACATACATACATACACACACACACACACACTGAGAAGACAAAAATATTAAGACACTTACGTAATAGTGTATCAGTCCTCCTCTAGTGCAAATAACCACCACTACTCGCAAGGTATCAACTCCCCCAAATGCTGGCAGGTTGCTGGAGGTAGTGCCAGCCATGTTTGTTCTACCATTTTTCATAACTCCTAGACATCAATGCAAGATTCATGAATCTGATGTCTCACTCAACAGCATCCCAGAGATGTTTGATAGGGTTTAAATCCGGGAACCTTGAAGGCCACTGGACTGTCCCAAATCGGACGAGTGCTCCTTAAGCTAAGCATGGTGATAGCGGCCTGATCAGGAGCATGTCCTGCTGAACCACACCATGGTTGGAAGATCCACAAAAGTGATAAAGGGCCGTTCAAGTATTATGTAAGCATTGAAGGGGGGAGAGGTTCAAGCTTTGCTTATTTTTGCTGCTAAGGGTGGGGGGATCAGAGCAGTGCTAACTTAAGACAAACATGCACGCGATATACTTTTTCTTCAGTATTTCATATGTACTTTTATATTTAATTTGTTACATTTTAATTCAGGAGTAAATATCATGTAATTCTGACAGCTTTAATTTATTGTTCAGTGGGTTTCACTGTTAATGATTTGACAAATCTTACGTAAGCACAAGAAAGGAGGGGTTTCGGGCATCTGCTTATTTTTGCTTACAAGGAAGGGGATGGGGTCAAAAATGACGAAACATGTGCTTGTGAAATACTTGAAACGGCCTCATGCCAGCACATTCTAGTAGCTTGCAGAGTTTATGGACCTCTCCAGACACACCAAGGGACCTGTGTGTCCCGTAAGACTCCTCTCCAAACCATCACAGAGCCACCACCCACCTCGTTGAATAGAGCTGACCTGGCAAGACAGGGCAATAGCTTTATATTATCAACACCATACCTGCAGTCTCTCATCAGAATGATACAGCTGATAATGGGATTCATCTGACCTCATGACTCGACGCCATTCTGCAGATCCAGTTTTGATGTTCCTAGGTAGGCACAATGTCAGATGACAAGTAGTTGACTTGGGCATCCGAGTAGGGCAGTGACTCCCTTCCCCTATAGCAATGCTTCTCAACCGGTGTTCCATGAAAAATTCTGAGAATGCATCTGTAATCAACATTTAGCTTCAGACTATCAAATGTTCGAATCTAGAATAAAATCTAGAAATCCAATAACAGAAAAATGAATTATATTCTGCTTCATTCTTCATTCATAAATAAAGTTAATTCTCATTCAAATCAGCTTTCAAAATAATTCAGGATATGTTTTATTTAAAAACGTGTTAAATCTTAGATGTTTTTCAAATAAGTCTGTGATAGCAATTAAAGCATTGAAAAAGTGTGATGTGCTGTGGGATTTCTGCTAATACAAAAGTGTACCATGAAGAGGAAAAAGATTGAGATATACCGGCCTAAAGTTTGTAATGGTGTGCCATACTATTTGCTCACTGCTACTGCTTGGTGCTTTGACAGTGAAACTGGATATGATCTAAGTAGCCATTGCCCATGTGTCAATCTGTACAAACCTGGACAGTTCATGTGGACCCTGGTCATGGGATTGGGTGGCCACAGCTTGCTCGCTGGGCACTGGTAATTCCTTTGATGGTATACTTGTGGTAGACCCTTGACACGTTTGCCTTCAAAAACCCTAAGGTAGTTACCATATGGGCAGTAGAATGATCTCTGTCTTGTGGTGACAAGCGTGTCCACAATCAAAGTTTCAACATTTATTTAAGTTTGTCAATTGCAATATACTGCTGGGAAGCTCAGATGTCTGCCTATTTATCAGGCAAGTTTGGTTTGGGTATGTCTCTAATGTCTATATATATATATACATGTTGGCCAACTGTACGTTTAGCAGAAAAACTTTTATTATTAATGTTAAGATTTTATTACATTAATCACTATTTTTATATGTTTTGGAAAATAATAAAAAGTAGGTTAAAAATTAATGGAAATACAGTGAATGGTTCAGCTGCTTTTAGAAATCAAAGCACATTTTTCTCTTTGCTAATCAAGACATTTGGATAAAGATAGCAATTTTAAAAAGAATTAAGGATCTTTAAGCTGCTACTGAAAGATTAGAAACATTTCAAAAGACACTCTTCATTCATTGATAGAAAAAAAAAAAAAAAAAATCAAATCTTTATCAGATCAAGTCAATGCAGTAACTGACTGTCATGCAATATTTTTTTTTTCAAACATTTCTAGAGAAAATTGTTATCTCTGAACCTGAAACAAATAAATAAATAAATTCTATCTGTTTCTCAGAAAGTCTCTCATACATACCACAATTAAATTAAAAAATAAATTGTGTTGTCGTCATGAAACCAAGAAGCTTATGGATCAAATTGGTCCACAATTTTATTTACATGAAGATCAACTATTCAAAAAAACTGCAGAAATTTTGTAATACAAACTTTACTACCTAGTATTACTTAGAAAAATCAAAATTTTTGTCTCTACGGCTATTACATACGAGATTTTATAACTCATATTTTTTTTTTTTCCTAAGTATTCTTTGAACTTGAGGAAACTCTTGGTAACCCTTTGTGGCCCTGCAAATCTTTTCTGAACTTCCCCTAGATACAGTTCAACATGTAAGTTTTGAAAATCTCCAAATTTTCCCAAAATGTTTAGCAGTGAAAAAAGTTAAAAAAAAAATAACATTTTTTTTTGTGTATTTGTATTTTGTTACCACAATCCCTCTGTCTCTACTTTCTGCTGAACTCAATTTTGTGCCATGCAAAAATATGGTGGTTCTAATCTTACAGGGACCAAGTTCATAAAAAAATGCAGTCCTTTTATGTATTAAATCAAAATTTTCAATATTTCCTTTTTGGTAATTTTTAATGTCTTTAATCAGCAATACAAAATAAAATAAAAAATGTTATCTATTAATTGAGGAGGATTATCTTTAATATTAGTTACTGGGTCTAACATCATTATGAATATACAAGTCTAGATTGATGACCATATCTGTAGACTGAAAA
>JAFIDM010009631.1:204185071-204195580 GCA_023159025.1 Thereuonema tuberculata
GTGAGTCTTGGCAACTTATTTTACACGAAGTGTTTTGGGTGGGATTTGAGTTTCTTGATATCAAACTTCTGATATCAAATTTCTGATATGTAATGCAACGTTCAGTAGAGGCGAATTTCTGTTTGTTGTATAGAACACAGATCCAGTGGAATTACAACGAATTTTCATTATTTTCGAACCAAACGATTCAGAACTTTCTATTAAAATCGATGGAAAATTCTGGTTTCCTTTTATATTTTTTAAGAAAATTCGAGATTTAGTTTCAAAGCAAGAGCTTGTAGCGTCTTAGGAAAAATACACAAGGCGGCTATTTTTCGTTTCGAAATAAAACACAAAAAAAAAACAACAACAAACATTTTCCTTTTAAATAATATTAGGTTAGGTTAAGGAGGTACCGCCCTTTCTAGGATGTTTCGTTTGGAAAAACAAAAGAAAAAACATACTTTTCGTTTCGGAATGACCCTCCATTAGGCAACTTGTTCGCCGTCTTTTAAATAGATCCAAACACGCCATTTTTCTTATGTTATACGGGTGCTTCCGCAAAACAGTGACATATAAATTTCTAATTTTCTTAAAATTAAAAAAAAAAAAAAAAAACCCCGGGGTTTTTCATCTATTTTAATAGAAAGTAAGTACTTCACAATCGTTTGGTTCGAGAATAATGAAAATTCTTTGAAATTCCACTGGTTCTGTGTGCTACACATAACCGAAATTCTAAAACATTCGAAATAAAACATTTCGACATTTTTAAAAGCTTTAATGTTTCATATTATTCAAATTATTTCATTATAACTAAGCCAATAAGCTACGTCTCATAGCTGTTGTGTCGTGGACTACATTAACTTCCGGAACACATTTCTAGATTTTGCGAAATTTTTATTTGCAGAAGCTTTGTTATTAATTAGTCTCAAGCTGCTTCTTAATTACTTTTATTATTCTTATCACTGTAATTATCTTTGGTGACAGTCATAGATATTTCAAGTAACCATGGTTCCAGGATAAATAAAAAGATACTTTGGATATTGGGACCGAGGATATTTGCTCATGGAGGTCAGACTCAGACGATTGGTTCATATTCTTTGGTCAGACTATTGGTGGAGTTTAGGATCGCCTTAGTGGAGTAGTTCCGATGGAGTAGTTGCGATGTTCAGATTAAAAATATTGACCTGCAATTTTTATTTAATTTTTCACTTAGAAATCAAATAGAAAACCATATCACAACCACACGTGAGTGCTTGTAAAATATTAGGTTTTCATTCGAACGATCTGTTCGAAAGCACTTCTAAAAATAACTTCAATGTCAGACTAGAATTTGTTCTGATTGCGCAAATAAAAGAGTTCAACATTAAGCAGATAGTTTTCTCCTGACAAGAAGTCCTGAGGTTGAATAAAGTCCTGTAGATTTAATTCAATAACAGAAAATATAAAGAATGACTGACTTTTTAGACGAGAGAGAAGTGAATCATACCGTATTTAGTGCTGCAAGGGATGGCCATCTTTTTCGATTGAGGGTGAGTTCAATTACAAGAAAAATTCTAGATATTAATTTGTTAATTAAGCGATACAAAAAGGAATAAAACAAATACAAATGCCAGAATTTTAATCGGAAAATTGTTAATTTATAAACGACAAAATATCAGTAAGTAAAGGAAAACTCTGAACTTTTGATAGTAATATGGTCCGCTAAGGTTTTTCAAGGAATTGTTTACTGTTTGGATTACAGTCCCGATCCCGTATTCATTCATGAAACTTTATTCTGTCAATTATTTTGATGCTTTGTTTCTGTAATTGGTGAGTGTTTCTGCTTTAACTGTATGTTTCCATTTGTTATTATAACTAAAACATACAAGCAAAAATAAGCAATATTGTAGTAAACAGGTCAAGGTATTTAACAAGCCATTTATTTCGATTTTGTTGTCTTAAAACTAAGTCAAGCAGGAATAATTATTCTTAGTTTTGTTTTAGCTGTAGATTAAATTTAAATTTTCCCCATGTGATAATTCTTAATGTTAAATTAAATATTATTGTTAAACTCTTTGAGTTGTAGAGATCCTTCAGTATTTACATTGATAGGTTTTTAAACTTCCCGATATTTAGATTGATGAAAAATTCAAACGGTAATTCAAATGTTTGCAATGAAGCAGTTATTTTAAATTACTGTCTTTATTGATATTCGTAAGTGTGCAACACGGGACTTAGCTGTCACTGTGACTAGACTGTTACTGATTTTATTCACTTAAAATAATTGGCAGCGCTTATAATTTTTTTTATTTTGTTAACGTTATTAAAATTTTCATTGCCACTACGAAAAGAACATTGCATAATAAGTAAAGTTGTATAAAGATTCAATTATATTTTCATTAAAAGAAAATTGTTCATATTTCCATAGTTTTTCTTAAAAAGTTCAAAGAAAACCATTTCATATAGGCCTACTATTGTAAAAGTGAGTAAGATTTGAAGTGTTTGTTTTAATAACAATCAAAATAAAAAGTAAAATTTATTAATTACTAATTGAATGAAGGCGATTTGAATTGACATTTATTGTAGGCAATTGTTTCTTTAGAAGAATAACATTTAAGTAGTAGATCAGTGTTTCTAATTTTTATTAAATATCTTTAATCTTCATGCACTATGTTTAACTACTTACTTACTATTCATTCTGAAAATAATTGAAAATGATATTTACAAATATAGAGTTAAAGATGAAATTGAAATATATTTTGCCTTACTTGTCCTTTAATGAATTAGATGAAGAAAAAAAAGTATATTAAGCTTATGAAACTAGTGTGAAATCTTATTAATATATTATATGTCTTCGGAAATTTCTGATCAATATCTTTAAAGAAAGATTTTCATTTTTGTAATTCACAAAGTTTCTTTTTTATATCAGCATTACTTATTGAAAGATTCTGAAGTTGGTAGTTAATTATCAAAATAGATAATTTTGGCAGTTGTATGAAATTAACTCCCCTAAAAATCAAAATGTTTCTCTTCAAACACAAAGTTGATTCAGTCTATTTCAGGAAATAAAGCTGATGTCACAATTGTAGACAATCTCCAAATGTAGTGCAGTTTCAGAATAAGTTAAAACAAAATGGAAAGATAACTGCATCTTATATTTTCTTAAAAAATAATAAATAAAATAAGTTGAAGGTTCTTTAATCATTGCATCTTTTTCATATTTCCTCCTTATCTCTTCTCTCTTAATAGTCATTTTAATTCATAAATAACATCACATCGCCCTTAAAACATAAATAAAATATTTAAAATATGTTTTATAATGCAGATTTTCAGAAAGAGTATTTGTCTTTCCTTTTTCAAGCTACTTAATAAAATAACAAAACAGGATAATGTTGAGCATTAACTGATTTAACAAAGTATGTAGCCTAACACAATAATAAAAACCACATCATTACTTATACAATTACAAACAATAATCCAATATATTCCGTATTGATAATTTAATAATACTCACTGGGTTAATTTATTAATTCTTCAAATTTCATAGTTTTGTTTGAATTTAACTTTACCATGTCTTGAGCCAAATTTACAAATCTCAAGATTTTATTACAATAAAGTTAAAAGAATTGCTAATAAACTCATGGAGCAAAAAACTATAAATTTCAAACAAAGAGAATATATGCTGAAAGAATCCTGCACAACCCCAACAGTGTAAGGAAGAGTGAAAATACATAAAGAAGTACATCCGATTCGACTAGTTATGAATGCATATGGGAGCCCTTTACAAAATTTGGCAAGAATGCTGAACAAGATAGTAAGAAACTTCAAGTTACCAAAAGAAGAGGTGATAATAAAGAACTCAAAAGATTTAGTAGGCAAACTTAAACACTTATACAGGGTGTACCTGAAATGTGCTGCCAAACTTAAAGGTTGTATTCAATCATGCAAAACAATGAACAAATGTCATATAAACATGGGTCTGGAAATGCTTTATTTCCAAGATATGAACAATGCAACAATACATGTTGGCGGTACAGTCTCAGTTTCACAGAAAGTGCTCGAAATGTCTTCCACCGGCCACAATGCTCGTAACACACAGTCGTTCCATCGACTACCAAACATGGTCCAAGATGATAGGTGCACATTGAATTGTGTTGCACCCATCCACTATGCGTTCATGCAGTGCGTGGGCGTCAGGAACTACTGTGGTTTACACTAATGCTTTAAGATAACCCCACATGAAAAAGTCCAGAGGGTTTAAATCAGGGAACGAGCAGGCCATGCTGTAGGTCCCCTTCTTCTAATCCAGTGGTCGGGATAACGTTTGTTCAGAAGTCTTAAGGCTGTACGGCTGAAATGAGATGGTGCACCATCATGCATGAACCACATGTGACGACGAGTGTGAAAAGGAACATCCTCCAGGCATGATGGCAATTCATTTTCCAGGAAATCCCTGTAAGCATCGCCAGTTAGTCTAGCTGGCAGAAACACTGGCACAATGAGATGGTCGCCGATGATACCAAGCCAGACATTTATTGGAAAACCTTTGTTGGTGCCGTGACTGTGTGATAGCCTGCGGGTTTTCATCTGGCAATCTTTCTAATGGATTTTCCAGGATTTTCTGCAACTTATCCAGCACCTGTTCTTCAATGTGTGTTCTGATGTGTCGGTCTCTGCCTCTATCGACAATAGTGGGCATAAATGATTTGTCTCAGCCAGACGATAATAAATCGCACTAAATGTGTTCCTGGATGGACACTTGTCATTGCGGAAAGGCTTCTTGGTACAGTCATGCAGCTTCTCTGCAATTTCCATTTGCTCTTCCATAAGTGAAATGGATGTTGGCCATCTCTGCATTGCTGTACCTCATAGTCGTGATATTTTCTAGAACAAGCTGCGACGATTCTGATCTCTGGGATGGATTCAACCAACTGCTCCACTTTTGTTTGGGGGGTTTGTCCACTTGCGGTGGTGGTGGGGGGGGATTGAACATTACATGTCACGATTACTACAACACAACGTAAAGGCAATCTCTGTATCGTTTCATTGTTCATATCTTGGAAATAATGCATTTTCAGACACATAAATGATATTTATTCTTTGTTTTGCATGATTGAATACAACCTTTAAGTTTGGCAGCGCATTTTAGATACACCCTGTATAATAATAATAAGAAGTTTTACCTATTTTCTTTAGATATTGAAAACATGTACACTAATATCCCAGAGAGGAGACATTAATAATTCTAGATAAATTATCATTTGAGCATAAAGAAATGTTTTACTCCTAGAAATCCTATTAATATAATAACACTCCTTTAATTCCCAAAATATTTCGTGCTTCTTTGCTAAGGACTTCTTCAGGTGGTACCAGAGGACAAGAAACTATTCTTTTTCTACATTTCAATAAGGATTACAAATAAGAACTAAAAATAAAACATTTTCGAGTTAACAATTGAAAACTATCATGTTCACTAACATAGTTATTAATAATGAAAACAATTAGCACATTAATAATAATGATATTTCATAAATAACAATACTAACATTACTCGCATTACATCATTAATATCTAAAAACTTATTTTTTCATAAATTCCTTAACATATCCAAATGATGCACTCCTCATTTTAAGAATCCTTACTATCCTTATTAATATAATTTTTGCTATTGATCAAATATGATTTGATCATGAATCTCTTTTTCTTCAGAAATTTCGCATTCAATTTTGACAATTGGATCTGTTTAATATTACTGATATTAATAGAATTTCTAGGAGTAAATTATTTACAAGATATATTAAAGATGCTTATATAAAGAATAAAAATATAATGCAGTGAGAGAACGTAAGTATTTTCGTTTGAGATACATTATAATGAACTTTATACAAAACATAAAAAGGATATATGGACTTGAAGTATATCAATTGTTCAAAAAAAAAAAAAAAAAAGTATGTGTGTCCTTCTTCCTCACTGTGATCTACCCAGTCAGAAGTTCTACTTTTTTATTCCTAAAAGTTTTAATATGTTCAGCCAATCTCTCCCTTAAAGTTCTTCTCCAGTACTTCCAAAATAGACAGCCCATAATCTCTGCAAGTCAGACTATATACAATCCCCATTTTATTTAACATGTTCTCATTAACATCCTTCTATTTAAACAATTTGTTACCTTTATAAAAAAAAATTAAAAAAAAAAGAATTCTGTTTACTTTACAAACATCTCTTAACATTTTTGTTTACTTTAAATCCCAATGGTAGCTTAATTACTTTCTTAAAATTACTGTTTTCTTCTTTCTGTTTCACTTTTTTTCTTTCTTTAAAAAATTCCTTTATTACTTATGAATGAATTTGGGTATTCATTATTTACAAAAGTTTCCTTCATATTAATTTTTCTTGACCATCACCTTTCATTCTCTGTATAATCTGTTATTAGTTTGATATAATTGTTGATAATTGTTTTGTTTTTTTTTTTCTTGTACTAATATGACCAGAATATCCTTAAAATTCAGAATCTGGTTACTTTTTAATGGCTTTTCGTAATATTCATAAGAAATCCTATAATCTTCATTCATCAATAATACGTCTAGAAAAGCCAGCTTGTTTTCTTTCTCTTTTTCAACTGTAAATTTTAAACTAATTTTAATAGTATTAATATATCTAAGGAATTTCAAAAATTGTCTGTGTTCCTCGCCATATTAATAAAATATCAGCATATCTCAAGTAACTATAATCGGCTTTATTCCATTTTAGAATAGTAATATGCTCTAACCAATTTATGTAAATATTACAAATTGCTCCAAAAATTGTACTTCCCATTGGGAAACCTATAACTTGCTTAAAAAATTTACCTTTATAACAAAAATAACTGTTATTACATATCAGTTTTAAAAATCCCATTAATGTTTCTTTATCAATATTTGCATCTTTCAAAATATTCTGATTTTTTTTTTTTTTTTTTGTACACATTTTCTAAATTAATTCTAGTGCTTCATTAACTGGAATGTTTGTATACACCACCTCTAGGTCTAATGAATACTGTCTAATCTTTTTCTTATTATTTTCATTTTCTTCCTTAATCTTGAGTATCAAATCAGGAGTATTTTTAAGAATCACTTCTGCGGCATACAGTGGCATTTTCTTCAGTATGTTATTGACAAACCTTGCTAATTGTTGCGAGTGTAATCCAAATGAGTTTATTATTGGCCGAAGTGGTTTGTCTACCTTGTGAGTTTTGGGGGTCTCTGGTCAAAAACTGGTGTATTTGTCATTCTTTGACACATTTTCTTATATTGAAAATAATTAACCGCTTTCATTTCTTTTGAGTTTTGGGATCTGACGTTTAGTTTTTTTATATAATTTGAAAATAGGATCCGTAGTTAATTCTTCAAACTTGACAGATTTCAACATATCTTCATAGTCCATTATAATTAATTAATTTGTTTCCTTTATCAGATCTTAAAATTTGCCTAGGGCTAATTTCATGTAAATGTCAACCTATGGACTAATTTTAAAATGTCATAAAAATGTATTTATTTTGATTTTAGCTTATTGACAAAGGTTCATATTTTATAAAAATTGTGGTTTTTTTTTTATATATATTTTTTAAATGAAAAAGTATTTGGAAAAGATTTATTTACGACTCATTTCATATTCACAGTATTAGCTCTACCTAAGTCAAATTTCCTTCATTCCCCAAACTTGAATTTTTAAATATAACTAATTTTCATTACTTTTATTTAAGTAGCACAAGTTCCTTTCTAATAAAGAAAAAAAATATTCATTTTTATCAAAATAATTCTCCAGTAATACTAAAGAACTGAGAACATTTGATATGTCTGTCACAAAAAAAAAAGTTTTTTTTTTTTTTTAAAAAAACTATTGATACAAAATGCTTTATTTCTCTTTTAATATGTCAAAATAAGATATTCATTCAAAATTTATTAAAAGGGTTTAAACAGGAACTAAAATAATAGTTTTTTTTAAATTTGTCATGTCTGTCACAATTCTGTCAACGTAAAAAGAGCTCTACAAAATTACACATTTTTTTTTAATTTTTTTTATTTTAATACAAACACAAAAGTCCAAGCTTGGTTTCAATTGTTAAAAGTAAAAGGATTCAATGGGTAGGCCATTTCCAAAGGATGAATTTGAACCGTGGAGTTAAGAAACTCTTCATTGGAAACCCTGGTGGTAGAAGATTAAAAGGAAGACCATGACTTAGATGGCTTGATGATGTGGAACGCGATTTGAAAAAGCTCCAGGTACGAGGATGGAGGGGAAAGGCTCAAGATAGAAAAGAGTGGGCTCATATTGTTAAGGAGGCCAAGGCCCTACATGGGCTGTAGTGCCATGGAGTTAGTTTTTTTAGTTGTAGCAGTGAGCATCTCATAAAATGCTTAATTCCTACATCAACTCAAGGACAGTTCAAATTTGAAAATGAAAATGATGCTGTATGGTACACTGCAGATAAAATTATTTAGAATATTGACATACCTACCTTGTCAAATTCACGTGGTTATTATAAATTATAATTCATGTATAATTGTTTAAATTTCAATAAATGATTGAAATATAATGCTATTTCAAAAATTTATTATCATTTAGTTTATTCTTCGATTTTTGAATAGCATATTCAGAGCTGTCATGTCTGTCACAAATTGCCTGTCATGTCTGTCACAAGATAAAAAAATTACACACACAAAGAAGTTACTTTTCAATTCTTATATAAAAAGACATGGCAATAGATGAAACCCTTACTTATCCCATAAAAAAAATCTCATAAATAAATATTCAGAAAATTCGGAGAGTTTTGAAGTTATGTAGAGGTCACAAAAATATTTGTCCATTCTCAGTCATGTCTGTCACAGTGAGTTTTAAATTTTTTATTAAAAAAGTTTACAACTTAAAATTTGGAAACTTTAGTAAGTAATAGCTTAGACATAGACACTTTTGTAAAAAAAAAAAAAAAAAATTAATTCTTCAAATAATATTTTCTATATGAAATGTGCTTCATTGCATGTTTGATGTCATGTCTTGTCACAAATGAAATTAACCCTAGTTTTGTCTCTCATTAAGTTCTTTATTATTTTTTCTTCATAGGCATATTTTTTTCTTCATAATGTTCCGTTCTGATTTATGAAAATTCTCTTAATACTTGATAAAAAATTTCTTTCTTCTTCTTCTTTATAACTTTAATTTTGTTACAACCTTTATTAATATTAAAATCTAGGCCTTTATTGATTGCAAGCATTTCACCTCTACTTAATTTCTTTTTTAATTTAGATTTACTAAGTAGTTTGAGTTTTTATAATATTTCTCCCATTTACTTGTGTTTTCTATTTCTAATCTTTCTCTTAGCTTTTTGCTTTTTTTAACATTTAATTCTTTAAGTTTTCTTTGTACTTCTGAGATTCCATACTCATGATGTCTTCATACATCTCTTTTGTGAAAATGTTTCTTCATTCTTTTTATTTCTACAAAAATTATTTTTCATGTAGTCCATGTATTCTCTTTCTGGTAATTTAATTTGGTTGTCTAATAATTTCCATTGAGTCTCTTGCATTATTTTATTAGCCTCTCTATTATCCACCAGTAACATATTTTTTTTTAATTTAACGAATAAAGTATTGTGGAATTTGTAAATATTACATTTATATATTTTTTTGTTGGAATAATATAAATATTTAGATAAAAATGTAACTTGTATATTTGTTTACAATGGTCCTTTTTTTTTTTGGAAAAGGATCGTAAATAATTTTGGTGTAACTATAGATTAAATATAATATGTTGTTATTTTAATAATTACTTTTTTTGGTTTGTTTTAAAAAAAATATATTTTGAGAAAGTAATTCAAAGTTTCAATTTTTATGCTTTAAAAAAAAATTCATTGAGGCCTGCGCACTGCTGGCACATGAATTTTCTCATTGGTGAGTTTTTCATTGTGTATTTTTTCCTTTGAGGCACCATTTGCGCTTCCGATGTATCATAATACCAAAGAATGTTGGGAATCTCAATCCGATTATCGTCTAGCCAACGATAAGAGGATTAACACTTCCGTTGGTATTATCACATTTCCTTATAAGGTAAAATGGTGTTCTAATACGGGAATAAGGATGAGTTTAATTTTGTGATGTTGTGGATTTTTTTTTTTTTACGAATATTTAAACTGGAAAAAATCAAATTGTATCTCTTGATTGCCTCTCGCTACTGTCATCGTCATGTTTGAAGGCTACTCCGACATTCCTTCGCCAAGTTAATGACCAAAGATTGCTAGTGAT
Source organism: Thereuonema tuberculata (assembly GCA_023159025.1). Lineage (NCBI taxonomy): Eukaryota > Metazoa > Arthropoda > Chilopoda > Scutigeromorpha > Scutigeridae > Thereuonema > Thereuonema tuberculata. The sequence continues at coordinate 204,195,307 of JAFIDM010009631.1, forward strand.
GTAAAGATTGTGAATTAGAAAGAATCTCAGGTAAAATATGTGTGTACGAACTAATTACATCTGATTCTGGTGAATTTCTATTGTGGTTAATTTCATGTCTCAGAATATTTGAGCATTGTGATTTCTTTCCCTTGCTTTTAATTCTCAGGATTAATGTCGCTTGGTGAACGACACTAATATACAACTTTGAAATCTTGAAAAAGCAGTTTTCTTAAGTTTAAGAGTAATTTAATTGGAGACTTAAGTTTTTTTTTTTTTTTTTTTTTTTTTTTTT
>JAFIDM010009631.1:204216519-204229219 GCA_023159025.1 Thereuonema tuberculata
ATTATGTTTTCTTTTGATGAATTGGCTTTGTATTTATTATTTCAATCTATGTGATACATTTGTTCCTTTACTTTGTTTTGTATTCGTGCACATCCTTTGTTTTCCACAGTTTTGAGTCACTAGGCTAGTAAAAGGAATTAACGAATAAATTCCGAAAATTCGCCTTATCTTTATGAATATCGTATTTATTTCTTTTGAGATGAGGAGGTGAGTGTAAGTTTACTAATTAGTTGGACAGTTTTCCTCAAGGACAGGCGAATCTTTATGTTTTTGGTTTTTTTTTTAGACATTTCTTAATTAGATATTTAAGAAAATCCACAATAGTTCTTACAGTTTTCGAGTTTATCCCGGCCACTTTCAAAAGTAATACTAAAATGCAGAAAAACTTCTAGAAGTTGTGTAAGTTTGCAGTAAAAAGAACTAAAGTCAGCAGTTCTTAACTCTGGGTCCCCCCTCTCCCCTTTCCCTGATGTTCAGGAGTATTTTCACACTTTGTGGTGTTTGGTTAACTGATAGAAAAAGTAGCCCACATTTTTTGTGGGGAGGGAGGAGGAGTAAAGAATATCTAAATAGCTATCAAAAATTTCTTAAGGTGCCTGTGATCTATATATTCTTAAAATGTTTTAAGAATCTTTAGTTATTAATAAATTCCTCTCAAATGTGAGTTCTGTTATGTCTTTATGTAAGCCATTGTCGTGGTCAGATCAGTCATTTTAGTAATTGAGATGCAGATTTTTGTGCATTTAATGAGGAAACATGATAACTCAGAAGGAAATGAGATCATTCATGAGAGAATGTAGCACAGTTTTACTGCACTGGACAATAATTGCTCGACCAGTATCAGTGGCACTCGTCATTCGGCTGATGGCGCAAAAATGCGTGTTGATGCCTTCCTGTTATTTGAAGTTACTTTTTCATGTCAACTCTGCAGTATGTTTGATCCTTTGCAACTTTCTTTAAAATTCTTTGGAAGGATATGGAATGTTCATTTCTCTTTCAATTTTGCTTTCTTATGATTCCAAGAAAGTGGTTCATTTTCTCTTGATTGGATTTTTTTTATTTTTTTATAAATATATGTATATATTATATATTTTTTCGTTTATATTGACGAGAAAAGGAAGATTATAAAGCATAATATATCTGAATTACATCACCAGACGATCAACAATGTTCCATTTATTTCTTAAATTTTCCATCTAAGAATCTTTCGAGGCATTACTTTAAGCCACATTTCTCACTAGAATTAATGCAAGACACCAAACAAACCATGATTTGCTTCAGATAAATGAACAATTAACAAGTAAATACTTTATAAGCGTTGCTGTTACAGAAGATGTAATGAAAGGTAGTATCCAGCAATTGGACGAAAATCTTTTAAGAAAATGTATAAATAAAAGTTAAGCCATATTGGTGGTCGCTTAATGATTGTGAGACATTATTATCAATACATTGCTTATTAATTCTGAACAAGTTTTAATGTTTCCTATTCTATAGCCTTTATATTCTGTCTTTTCAACCTTTGTTTAAATTTCTTTCTTAATGCAAGACAAATTAAGAAATGATATTGCCAATTCATTTATTCCGCAGAATATTCTTTTGCCAATAATTTTAGTAATATTTATAGTTGTATGACATTCTATTACTATTACTTTTGATATGCTGATATTTTGTTTTCTTTAGTAGTCGACAATTACATATTTATGTAGTAATCGCGGATTGACGTTTCTTTCATAATCATTCACTTCATGATCAAGAACATGACCCGTTACAATTTTTTTCCCTACATCAAAATTCGAATATAAACAACATAGAGCATTACCTGTAAGCTTTGGATTACAGAATTTGGATCATTAAGGTCTCCTTCTCGAAAAAGTTGCAGAAATGTGCAATCTTTTGATGCCGTAAACAAAATAATTTCAATATTCAAAGCTTCAAACGGAACCGTTATACATGGATCATAACTTGTAAATATTTCATTATATTTTTATAAGGAAAATGAATGTGATCTTATTTTTCTTATTATATAATGAAATTTTGAATTTGTTTCCCTCCAATTTTAGAGGAATTAAAGTTAGAACGCTGAAGGATATATAACATCATGTTATTAAACGAAATAATCACTAATCAAAGTACAGTAAATAAAACTGAACATAGGCATGCGATATCGACCCATGTTCGTGATGATGTAAATAATATGCTTAACACGTGGAAGTCCAACATCTTTCAATGCTTTAAAGTTGGTATTTCTGCATCATATGCCTTTACAATAAGCATAAGTAGCTATTTTAATGTGATCTCATTAACCGGATCCTATGGTCTTGCCAGATGTAATGAGCCAGCTCTGAATTTATTAATGCGTGATTTGTAGAAGACATTATAAGGAGCTTCCAAATAATAGCGTTCTGTTGAATTTGATTAAGAAGTTTCATGAAGAACTGATACTGTCTTCATGCAAACGAAATGTTGGAATCCTTATTTTCCATACTTTATGTGCATACTACAGCTAATAACAACACGGCTGAAGGAGCGTGGAAGGATTTATAATTAAAGAGCCAAGGACTGCTGTAAATAAGTGCATTTATGTTTAAAAACGTTTTAACGTACAGTACTAAAATTTAAGACTGTGGCAAGCCATAAAAGCATTTATATATATAAATAGTTTAAACTAGTTTCTTCTTTTATTATTTTTGTATATAAAAATATAAGTTATATAAATATATAAGTTTAAGTGCTTTTATGGTTTGCCACAGTCTTAAAAGTACATTTATAGTTTAAAGAAACTGCAAAGACTCCACTATTGATTTCCCATCAGGAAACCAAGAAGATGTTGTGTATTCCTGACATATGAAAATTAACTGTACAACACTGATTTCTCCTCCACCTCCCCAATCAACTGAAGATATTGAAAGACTCATCTCCACGAATCTCAACCTCTGAAAACCTAGCTGTTCTTAAACTATGATCTGCCTACCCCCTGGGGGTCTCTTTAGTCTTCTCAGGAGGCCTTTTGCCTGATCACCACATTAATCAAATAGACCTATTCTAAATAAACAAAGAAACATAAATATAATTTTAAGAGTCAAATAGGTTATGAGTTTGCTGCTTTCACTACGTTTAAACATGGAACTCACAGAAATACAATTTTTATGATAACTATGTTAACAGTAATAATTAAAAAAATAAAAAGAAATAATAATTAAATACTGCATTTCAAATAATTGACGAAATTCCTCCATAATAGCTTACTTGGAAGTTTTAAAAAGATGCAAAACAGTTCCTGTTAGTTTTCATTCGATTTTTTTGCTTGTGAAATTATTGCTATGATTACTAAATTTTCCATGGCGGTAAAAAAAAATAATAAATAAATTAATCCAGCAAATATCGCATTGGAATATTTCTTAAATATCGCGCTAAGAGCAGTTATCTACTTTTGGTCTTTGTAATCCAATATGGTTTGTATATAATTGAATACAGTATTCCAGTGAAATCAAGACAGTAGATGCAAATTTGGTTGTTGTTGTAGGTTTTTTTTTTTTTCTCTTTTTTTTCCATATACAGTATTAACCTACAATTTGTTGCTGTTTTATGTTTCCCCCTTTAATTAATTTCTCTCATTATGTACTTGATAAAAAATTGTTTTCCTAGCATACATATGAAAAGAATGTTTTAACATTTAAGAAACAGAATTGTTGAAAGATCAGAAAATTTCTTATTTCTTATTAAATGAAAATTCCAGCAAATATTTATCATTTAAGGAAAATATATCAAGTACATTTACTGTATTTTCACAATGGATACTAAAATAAAAATGGAAAATTTTTCATGAAATTTTACTTGCCTGTCTGTTGTTAAAGCGTCTCCGGGTAAATCAAAGGTTACCTTAATTTTATTCCATGATGATGATGATAATAATAATATAGCTTATGACAAATTATTTACATATGTATTCCTTCTTCAATAAGCAATTGAAACACTAACCAGTTTCAATCTTCATTCCTTGAATCCATCACCGATATTCGTTTGAAGTTCTTGAGAAAAAGAAATTTTAATTTTCAATTTTATTAATTTCTAATTAATTGTAGCAATTAGACAAAAATGCAAAGATGTCCATTTCTTAATAATGAACTCCAAAATTTCTTTTACATTTGCGAGTTTTAGTTGAGAATCTTTCCTTTTAAGATCAATAATGAAATCTAGCTTCACAAGCGACTTCCCCTAATACAACTGTTTCACACTTATGGGCCATCATCAGTTAGACATTTGATAAATTTTGGAATGCCTTCAAATGTGGGATTATTAATCAGTGTCAATACATTGAATTTTATTTGCAATCCAACGTCTCACTACTATTTATTTTACATGCTAAGATTTTTTTTTCAGATCATTATTAATGTTTTTCGAGGATGAATGGAAAGGTAGCTCACGAGTTTTTTTTTTTTTTTTTCCCAAACTAAAACAATTGGATTAAAAAAATCCAATTGCATTAAAAAAATTGGATTTAAAAATTTTCGGCTAGTTGACTTTTTTAAAGACTAAAATGTACCTAAATAGAATTCTTTGATCTGATCTATACGTAAAATTTTGTATCGCTTTTTTACATTTGATTCTTTTTTTTTTTTTTTTTTTTTTGTAGCCCTAGTAAATTGCGACTGAAAGTTTAATAGTATTTCTAATCTGTAAACAACATACATTCAGAAATATACATTGTAAACTCACAAATACTGTTTACAATAAACGTTACAGTTATTAAGTTATTCCCATTTCAGCTTTTTAAACTGTTTTTCATTCACAGATTGAATATGAAAGGGACCATTTTGACAATGATAGCCACGGTGATTTACACACAACTTTGATGACTTAAATTTGAAATGAATGATTTTAAATAAAAGATTGGTTTCGCTAGAATATTAGTTTTTTAATCTATTAAAATGAGTTTGGTTTTTTATATGTTGTAATTATTTCCGACTATAAATTTTAGCTTGATGCGCAAAATGAATTGTGAACTTCCCGTTGTCCTGCAGATGTCGCCACCAGTCCTTAGAGTGAAGCACCTTAGTGGCTGTTCACAGTTACGCTGGCAATGCTGTGTGAACCACAACGTTGTGGAAACTTACTAATAATGTTCGTAAACTGACAGAGCAGTGCCATATTTTTTTTGAGCAAACCTTTGGTACATACAAATGTATGTACTTACTTCGAAATCGTATTGGGTACGATAATACAACTCCTAGAATCTTACATTTGAGCATGAGCAGTTGAAACAAATTTAAGCCTAACTTGATAACGATTGTTCGTAGAATTGATATGAACTATGAAGCAACTAGCTATTATTATCAAGAATAATTAGTAAATAGCAGGTCAGTTAAGAATGATTATCGATTTTCATTATTCTGCGCCCAACAATAAATGGTTATTTAATTATTAAAGCCCCATCTTTGAGAAGTTTGGCCATCGAGTTACAATCTCGGCCCAACAACATGTACTTGAATCGCGAAAATGACACAGAATTGATTTGTAATCCTTGCATTCAGGTCCTTTTCGATATAGAAATCCTGTCTTAGTGTTTTCCGTAATATTTGCAATAAATAATAGATCGATTGCTGATTTTTCTTTTTTCTCATTTGGATTTAAGCCTTCTGATCACTAGAATCTTAAATTTCGGTAGCTATATTGTCAACTATTCTTTGAGATTCTCTTTAAAATAAACTTTTTTTTGTTCATTCAACTTTTTTTTGCAAACTTCATTAAACAGATTAATTAAATTGAATATTTCCTTAATCAAGATCAGCTTTTACTGTTAATTCATAATTTTTAAATGCTATTAATTACCATTAAAGCAATCCAATATTGATGATTTAATGTAAATTCTAGTGACTGCAGCAATCGCAAAATAAAAATTATTTTAAAATTCGAAACGATTTAATTAAACTTTTGTTTTGAATCTAAGCTGCATAATTTCCAGATTAGTGAACTAAAGTAAAAACTGATTTTCATCAGAATATTCATTGTTAAACGTTGTTACTCTTTTTCCTGCCCCTTGTGAAGTCTCGTTTAAATGGGAAAAGTGAAATAATCATTTATTTTACTCAATATTTTCATAAGGATCTCTTTAGTAAGTTACTATTGAATTTTTACCCAGAAATTTATTTTAAATTTGCATAAAATAGATTTAAAAATAATGCAGTAATATTTGTTCTTTCGAATGTAATTTGACTGAAATAGGTTTATCATGGTAACCTTCATTTCCTTTGATCTGAAACAATATCTCAGTATAGTATTACTAAATTTTGAGCATTAATAATTTCTTTAAAGCAACCGAACCACATTTAAATAGAAACCGATCACATTTTAATGTAGATTAGGATATTATTTCTATTTTTAGGTGTAGATGAAATCCAGTATTTAGACATGGAAATTATCTATCCTGCTGGATCTGTTGTATGGGTAAAACTTGAAGGCGGTAGATGGTGGCCAGGCGAGGTAAGAGAAGACTTATATTCATTCAGTATTCTAAAATTTATTATTCAGTTTGAATACATTGTTCTGATAGTTTTAATCATATTATAATTTCCTTAAGAGAAGAATTTCCTTATCCAAGAGAATACCTTCTTTATGATGATATATTACTTCAATTTTAGGATTTTTGTTTATTTGTTTGTTTTTTTTTCTTTTATTTTTAGAAGAATAAATAAATAAACAATGTAAGAATAAAAACTAAGTAGGCCTATTAGGAGATCTACAAAGAACAAAGTAGTAACCACTAATTAATTAATAAAAGCTTCTTTTGAAGTATTCAGTTCAGATTTTTTTTATTATTATTCTATTTTAATAAAATATTAAAACTTTTTGAAAATTGCATTTAATACTTATTTCTGAATTGATGTGAGCATCATTCGAAATTCTTAAAACTGATTTCATGGTAATAGGCAGGAACTTCAAAAGTAACTCAATATGTTATTAAATATAATGTTTTCCTTGATTAAATGATGATTTCAGATATTAAGGACAATTTAAATATGTTCTTATTGTTTAGGTTTATATTTTTATTACAGTGGACATTGATACAAAGAAAATTATTATATTTTGAAAGATAATTAAGGTTTCTATAAGTAATAGAAATAATTGAAAAATTAAATTATTATGATTTTGTTGTAGAAAAGTTTGAAAAGTCTATTAGTGTAATTAAAAATAAATAAATAAGAGATATAAGATTAGTATACATGATCTTGTTTGCATGTTTTTTGCTGTATGCAGTTTAAAAGATATCTTGATAATCACTATTTGCTTTCTATTTAAACTTGTGACATCATTGTTGATTCAAGTAGAGTTGGATTTGAAGATAAAGATGAAGTCAATATGGATAAGTTGCTTTGATCTACATATGAGAACTCATCATTGAGAATCTTCTTAAATTGCAGAAGTATACTTCAATGATTTTATGAAGACCATCTGGTTATTGAGCCTATTAAAGACTTTTTAGCATAACAGTTTTTAATCACACTGACAATGCATTATAATTATTAATGATGATGATCTACCAGAGGGAAAACATTAAAGTTTCTATAGATATTCAGAACTCTGCTTGTTATGAGAACGCTATGGGAAGAGAAATAATGCTATCCGTCAGCTCTGAATTATTTTGTAGCAGGCATGAAAATCCAAAGAGCCAATACAAGGTCTTCAAAGAATTGAAAAAAGAATAATTCAGACTTTTGTATAACACAAATTTAATTACAGTAAACGCAGTAACATGCTGATTGAAGGGGGTAAAAAAAATGTTTCTAAATTTTAGATAGGGTCTTTTAAGAATGTGTCCTTATCTGTATAGAAGTTGATTCACTTTATAGTGTGATTTCAGTTTCATGTAATGCTTTCTTAGATCTAGTTAATTACATAATGGGAAAAATAAATATTTGGAAAAAAGTATTTGCTTTTATATTTATTTTATTTTTAGTCATTTCAGTTGTTTCTTTTAAAAAGATTTTGGCAAAAAATGAAATGATCAACACATGGTCTTCTGGTTACAAATTTGGTGCCTCAAAATGCATTGATTGAAACTTTAGTTCATTTTTATAATCATTTCTATACATATGATTTACTTGATATCCTAGAAAAGACTAATAATACAGATTACTGAAGAGCCAGACTAGCAGGCTTCGCCATTCAAATATTCTGGCCATGCATTCAATAAACTTAAGAAAATATAACAGTATTAAATTATTACTTTTAAAATTACATTCAATTATTTGCATTAAAAATTATAGAGAAACTATTATATAAATTTCATGCAATTAAAATGCAAAGTATATAGTCTAAAGGTTGTTTATTGGCCTTAATAATATACCATTTGGTGATTTCTACTCTTAATAGTGTAAAATTGGATGTGGCCTCAGTCTTTTAAAAATGTAGGGATAGCTGCAGATGTTAGAATTACAATGCGCCTCTATAAAAGTAACCTAGTTAGTTATATTGTCATTATTACTACGGAAATAGATAGTTAACCAAACAACAGTTCTGCGAAAACTTGATAAAAAATACTGTTTTTATATATAAAATGATATCTCAATTTTGTGGTCATTATAAATTTCTTTCTATCTATCTGGTGTCGTCCTCATGTGAGGGTGTGAACAAGAGATCTCCATTTATTGCGGTCCTCTGCTCTTTATTTATTTCATTATTTCATTATTTCTTTAAATAATGTTATTATTTGCATTGATTCTGGAGTTGAAAATATTTTTTTCTTTTATTCATCTATTTAATTAGGAGTTGCTATAATGCTAATAAAAATTAACTTACATATAATTTGTGCATGATCCACCAAAAAAAAAAAAAAAAAAAAAAAATATATAAAAAATATTGGAGACATTCAGTTGTATTTATTTATAAAAACCCTTAAGTGAAGTTAAAAATTTGAAGAATTAGAGAAGTTGTTTGAAATTTCTTAAAATGTGATGTATAGTTTTGATGTAGAATTTTTTTAAAACTTTTTGAGTGATTCAAAAATTTCCCCATCTCCCAAATGAATTTCGACAGTTACAGCTAAAGAATGTGCTTTAACCATCCTCTTAACTCTCCATTTCCAAACATGGTTTAAGATTCAAATTTTTATTAGAAGATTACTAGAATAATTGTTAAAACAATTTACGAAAAGACTGGAATATTGATTTGAATATATCAAACCATTATCTGTGAAGATTTAAAAATAAGGTGTAATCCTGCCAGTTTAACCCTAAGAATCCTGATAGAATCAAGAATGTTGTTTATGTGCAAAAAGTATGTTATAAATAGTTGTTGGTGACTGATTGGTTTGATGAAAAGTACGATCACAGGTGATGAAATACAAGTCTATGGCTCAGAACTTTAAACTACACATTCAACTGAGTGGAACATCAAGAATCAATTTACTCGTTTCAAATGTTGTTTATATTCTCAGTGATTTGTTTATTATAAATTGTGTTTGTAAAGATGAATGTTAAATCAGAAAGATGTCTAAGAGCTGTGCTAAAAAGCTTGCTAAGTATCAGAATCATTTAGAAAACAAATCACCATCAATACTATTGGATTGCTTACAGCTGCATCTGCTTTAATTTTTGGCAATGCAGTAGATCTTTCCTGCTTTCTCAGCTGCTAAGTAGATCTAATGAATTTTTCCTAATTTCAAAAATTGTGAAAAGGAAAACTTCTTTTTTTACATTGGCATTGATTGAGATTGATGCAAATGAAATTGGGAAGGGGAAAAAATGAGGAATGGAAATGGTTTTGCTGATCATCTTTCCAAAATCTTGCCTCCTTTCCCCCCTCCCTCCCTCCCAGATTCTATAGTAGAGCTAAAGATGACTATTTTGAGAAAAAATTTAGCTTCATTTTTTTTTCTTAAACCTAACCCAGTTTTTGGACTTATTAAATATACATGCTATGTGCTTATGTGTTGTGGGATGTGTATTCTTTGATCTTAATACACACAATGGGTGTGGGAGGAAATTGAGAAGAAAGACACTTAATTTCATTCTCCTTCTGTCTGGTGGTCTTTTGATTTTTCTTAACTTTATAAATTGACATTATGATGACAATTTCATTATTCTAAATTTTTATGGAAGAAATAAATTTTTGTATTAAGGAATGAATGTATTAGAATACATTGTTATATGTATATAAAATGATTTCTCAATTTTGTGGTCTGTAAATTTCTTTAAATTATATTATTGTTTGCATTGATTCTGGGCTTGAATATATTTTGTTTCCTTGTATTTTACATCTTGATTTAAGAGACAAATTAGAGATTCTTTCTTTCTTTTTTCATTTGATGAATTAACTTTGTCCAAATCAAAATAATCCTTTTTATATTCTTAAGTTATTAATAGTTATACTCTGTCTGATAGAATGATTAATTTTTCAGTGATTTTTAATTTTATTATCCCCATTTAAAGTTTTTAACAGATACAACCCATTTAAAATATTTTTTATATCATTGTAAAAGATATGATTTTTTTTTTTCTATTAGATCATTGTAATAATATTTTTTTACATTTCACTATTATATACTTTTAATGGGCCATCTTATTTTTTTTGTGAATGATATGCCAAGCAATTTCAGTGTTAGACCTATAAATTCTTGTATATAAAAGGTCTTTTTTAAAAAATACAACAAAGAAAGTTTCTTGAATATTAAGCATATAACAGTAGATACTAATAAAAAAAAAAAAAAAAAAAAAAATCTTTTGCTTTTTAATAAAAATGATTTTCATATCTGAGTTTTTATTTTGTAAATGCTTTATTAATAAATTATATTAAATTCCAATGAAATGGAATCGAAATTTTAAAAATTTACATTTTTTTAGGATGCATTACAAAGCTTCAGTATGATCTGTTTCATCATATACATGATGAAATGATATTAGTTGGATTGCTTATTGTTCATATTATCAAACATTTCGTTTAGGAGAATAAAATCTTTTCAATCTCATGAATATATTTCTATTTATTATTCCTTGTTGATGTTAGCTGAATCTTTGATAATATTTTCTATATTTTTCACAAATCATCATTGGTTTTATTTAATTGTTTGGTTTGGTCTTTTGATTAGAGGATAAGCAATGAGATGTTCATTCAGAAAAAATTTAATTGTGCTTGCAAACAATTAATGATTTTTGAAAAATAATGCCTGAATAGTGTTCTTTGTGTGTCTCCTGCTATCTTTGAAAGTCCTATTTTATAAAAACTCAGAGATTACATCTATTTGATATAAGATTATGCTCTCAGTCTTTTGATGAATTGAGGATGTTCATTTTGTTATATGGAGTTTATGTTGTATGATAAATTCAGAACTTGAGGAAAATGAATTTACTGGGGCTTGATTTTAATTAGAAATCTACTGCAAACTTAATTTATAATTTTTTTCTCAGTTATTATTCTTTACAAACACTTTTGTTTATAATAAAAATTGGCGGGATAAAGCATTATTGATTGATTCATTCATTTAGTGAATGGAAATGTTAGTGTTATCTGAGAAGAGAGATTGATAACAAAACATGCTTTGAAGAAGTAAGTTGTGCTTAAAGGAGGAAAAATGTAAAAACCTGACTCTGTACTACTAATAATTGATCAGTTTCAGAAAAACTACATAATTAATTTCCATCCTCTCTTTACATCAAATTTACAGATTGAAAATATTAATCCATTTATTTCTGTAAGCTTGTGGAATTATTTCAAACATTATCTAAACAATGGTGAAAGGATTTCTGATCTTAAAATTATGATTCAAAACACAGGAAAACAGTGTTTAAGGAAAACAGTATCATTCTGAAGCTTTCAGAATTCTTTGGTGTATTCAGTTTACTTTTAAAAAATGATAGTCATTATTTTTAGGTTACAGTTGAACATAGCTAGTAAGTGATTTTATCTCCTATGATTAAAAGAAAATTTATTAAATACTATGGTTGGCTATTGTGAGAGGCCAATGATAAGAATATATTGTTATGGAAAGACTAAAATATAATGAATCAATACACATTTTTTTTCTTTATACAAAGCTGTCAAGGCTTCATTAAAATATATTTCAAATATATATGTAGTTGCTTTTAAAAGATTTTTAAAATTATTGAAAGGTTATCATTGAAAGTTTTCATCTGAAAATGTTGGATTTAACTTCAGTAATAATATAGATGTGAATTAGTGACCTTTTATTTTAAGGCATCCTCCTATAATAGATTTGGATAACAATTCCTAATGGGATTAACATCCACTACTGAACAAATTAAAATATGAAAGAGCAGTGTACAAGTGTGTGCTACTTGAATATTGAAGTATTAAATATTATAAAGTTCATTAACTAAAAATGTCAATTCAATTTCAGATTTCTGCATTTATTATTATTATTATTATTATTCAGAGTTAATTAATTGTTTGTTGATTTTGTTGAGCCTATTCAGCAAAATTGATTTTAATCTAGTTTTTGATTACAGCTGTTGTAGCTTCCTCATTTGCATATTTATTTTTTTTTTAGGCTTAAAACTTTGATAAGATCAATTTAAACTAAATTTTAAAATAGTATTTGATCACCACTTAGTTCTTTTGTCTTTTTTGAATTTGCTACTGTTGATTTTTGGTCAAGTATTATCATCAGGGAGAGTATTGTTAGTTAAGGTATTCTCTTAACATGATGACTTGATATCACTAAAATATGCAAAAAAAAAAAAAAAAA